>CM059227.1:25089436-25169436 GCA_030347435.1 Clarias fuscus
GTACGTACACTTGCAACATGTGAATTTGAAGTGAAAGTCAAAGACTGGATGCACTCCAAGTTCCAAGATCACAAGGTTCAACCACAAAATGTAAAGTGCATGCTTTGCAACTTGTCCACAAGCCTGAGTGCTTTCCAGTCATCATGGCAGCCCCAGTCAGATGCTACGCTACGCTACGCTAAACTAGCCCATGTCTTATGAGGTACAGTTGAACCTCGGTTCATGACCTTAACTCATTCCTAAACTAACCAGATTGGGTCATAGAGCGATTCAGTTTCATGCACAGGAATACATGTCAATAGAATTAATAAACATTGCTTAAAATATAAAAACAAAGTATAAAAAAGCCTTAATTAAACAAAAATAACACAGCACTAGACTGTACAGGAGAAGGCAAACGATTTCTATGTATATGTATTAAACAATTTTCTCCATGTGCATGTATTACTCACATCTCTTTCTCAGGGGGACTGGAGAAGAGGAAGATGGGTGGGGAGGAAGTTATTGTGTGGAAGAATAGTCCTCTAACAACACTGAGTAATTCTCCTTCAGGGGTTTTCTTTCTTTTTCTTTCTTGGCCCCTGGTTTGTAGGTGGTTCCCGTTTTCACTAATAATCTATCTTGTTTCTGCGCTGCACAAAAAGGCACTAGATTATCGTTCGTACTGTAAGGTGTAGCACTCTACACAGTCTCGTTCGGATGATACTTCTCGCCAAAGGCTTTTACATCACTCCACTGCGCAAAACTCTTTTATCGTGTGCGCGATCCGCGACCGCGGACGGAGCATAACTGATGCTGGTTGACGCACTCATGCCTTTGTTCAGCTGATAGCGGCAGCTTGGGATGAAAGTTTCCTGTTTGGTAGAGGAGTTTGTGAACAGAGACAAATTTTAGGCAAGTTCTTTTGGTCGTAAACCGATTTGGTCGTACTCCAGGGCGTTTGTGAACCGAGGTTCTATTGTATTTTTATTATTAAATTGTTTCATTGAGTGAATAAAATTCTGTAAAATGTCTTATCTTTTAAGGTTATACAGAGTCAGCACTGGCTATCGTGTACAGGATAAAACTTGGTCTGGTATGGAGCTGCTACCTGAACACCCACCTGAACAACATGAAGCCTTAATACTGTACATTCTCTTAATAAATTTCAAGGTTACATTTACGGATACTTTGTAATCTTACTGTAATGTTGCTTTAATGAAAAACAGAAAGCTAATGCGCAATTACACAATGATGTCTCATTCAACATGTTTTGGTCCTGCCTCGATCAGGTCATTAGGAACTGCGTTTGCACCTGCAGGAAGCGTACGAGGAAAAAATGCAAGAATTACATAGGCAGGAAGTGGACAGCTGAGTAAAAGGAAAGTGTTCCCCTTTGTTATTTCAATCCCACTCAGCTCTCACTAATGGAAATGACTCTTTATCATAAGGATCCTTATCAGCATTAGACAGTTTAATGAGCTTTCATTAACAGTTCTGAGCCCAAAGTGGGGTCACAGCCTTCTCTGTGAGGAGAGGAAGCAAGAGTCTAATCATCAACATAAAATTTATAAAACAGGAATTTCACTTTTAATTCTTGAGAATATTTAAAGGAGAGCGTACTTTTGTACTTGTCTATTTTTACTGGAGTAATATTTTACCTAGAACCAACTCTAACCCTAACCCTAACCCTGACTCTAACTCTAACCCAGCATTAACTGTGAGTATCATTTATGGTTTCAACTGTGACAGACACAAGGCGGCTCAGTTCCCTGGTCATTTTAGGTTTGCAAATCGCTGTATGAAGCCATAATCCAAGTGACACATTTACATGTTTTTAAAATAAGTAGCGTATGAGTCACTTTATCATGGTCGATTTTATGAAGGGACGCTAGCAATCACTTGCCTTTTACTGCCCGTGTTCATGATACCGTAACTAGGGAGGTGATGCTGCTCATCTGAAGCTTCTGATTTGATTTTCATATTTCACAAATATCAGAAACCGATCAGGGGACGTATGTACAATTTGTAAAACTCGACTCAATTCCTTGGGAAAGTGTGAAGTATGGGCAGGGGGTGTGAGTCAGGACGGCATGGCTTGGTCTACTTCCTGGGGCTGCCCTGTCCTCCTGCACATTAACCTTACGGGCACAATATCGAGCTTTCATATCAAAGCAAAGAGCACTCAAGTGGCTATTTAATTTATAGTTTGTGAACTGTAGAGCTTTGAATCTTTTAATTTCATAAATATTTCAAAAACCTGGAGTTTATCAGAAGTGGTCCAAAACCTTTATTTACCACTAAATGAATGGATTAGGTAGTTTAGTTTTCACAGGGGTATTTAAGGTTCTTGCTGAATGATTTCTAACACATTGTATTTCCAAATGACAAAGTAATGCGAGGTGTTTGTGTAGCCAAGGATGGACAAATCATCAGGAAGATTTAAAACAATACTTATAAGTGGTATTGTCTCATCCTGTATCTGTTTTTAAAGTGGCACTGTCGATACTCCACCTAAAGCAGACTGAGACAGAAGGGTGAGGTCGCAGTTATTTAAACAGAAGCCACTTTTCTCAAAACTGAATTTAAAAGTAAATGCAGCATCTTTCCGGGTGGGTCATACCCTCATTAAACCTAAGAGGTCCTTCCCAGATGTTCAAATGTTAAAAGGAGCCTTTGATGGGGACTTGCATTGTTCAGCTTTACTTGTTTATGTGAGTCAGACTTTTCCACAGAAAGATTATTGAGTCCAGATACCGTTCCACCATAACTGGTGATCAAGTACAGGGATGCTTGAGACTAGCTACAGAACAAACACCTGGCCAGACTGCAAGCGAAAAAAAGTATGGGCACCCCTACCTTAAATAATTGATAGACCATCCAGTAATCTTCTCTATCACAGGATCTTGTAAAGAAGTTTGTCCCAAATGGCTAAAGCTGCCGCTGGTCTTTGAATCTTCAGACTCTTTGGCCTGTCTGGCAGATAATCTGCATGTCAGTTAAAAGCACTGCGTCTCTAATGTTTAGTTTTCAGGCCTGGATCTCCTTATTCCTAACTTTATTCACAACCCAGTTCATGCCTATGTTTTATTTGGGGTCCAGTTAAAGAAGTGCCGTGAAGTGAATCAAGTGACCAGTGGCAGGACAGGGAGCAGAGCTCCAGGGGCAGATCTCATCTGGGACCTTTCATCCTCTGGCACTGCCCCAAATAACCCCTCCCACCCCACCGCACCAAGCCCCACCTCATGCATTTCATTATTTCATTGTCTTTCAGATATTTCTTTGTTCAGTACCATTTATTTTATTGTGATCATATATAATCATGACTTTGCAAAATACAGAAATGTAAAAGTCAAAGTCAGCCTTTCTCTTTCTCTCTCTCTCTCCCACACATACAGGCCGGAAAAAACAGCTATGAAATATGTGGTCTGAGGTAACAACAGTTATCTGAAAATCAACACACACACACACACACACACACACACACACACACACACACACACACACACACTTCCGGTGCTTGCTGCAGAGAGAACCTTGCAGATGTTAGAAAGGTTAAAAATGCTGCATGACTCCATCCTCATCATCCTGATTGTCATCATCATTCTTTATCCTCATTTTCCTTCTCATCTTCTACCTCATCCTCCTCCTCATCATCATCATCATCATCTACTATAACTGTGTTCAACAAATGAAAAACGGGTGCAGAAGTGAATTCAAGAGCCCAAACCAGGACGAGACATTCAGAGCTATTAACCTTTCTGACAGGCCACACACACTCTCTCTCACACACACACACACACACACACACACACACACACAACTGGGCACAACACATCTGAGTCGTGTGTTCCGATACTTCTGACCACTCAATAAATGGCCGTATTGAAACAAAAGGTGTTGTGTTCCATGTTGTTTATCATGAATAGACGAAAAATATCAGGAAATGAAAGCTGATATTCTAATCGTTCATCTCATATATCTTTTCATCTTACCACATAGGACTAAGTGCATAAGTTTTTGCTCCTTCTGTATGAAATAAAAATTTTACAAAAATACTCTGAAACAGAATTTCAGGTTTATCATTTTATCTGCGTTTTTCAACTCCTATACAAGATACAGCACAAATGTCAAAAGTTGAATCTTAGTCAGCAATTATGACTGTTCGGGAATGAGTTCAAAAAATTTACACCCCCTTTGAATTTCCGTTTGCGTAAGGTTATAAGTTTTAAAGGCTTTGAAGTTAAGGGTTGGTTGGAAACAAAAAAACAACCAAAAACTATTTCTCTGTAAAAGGGAAGGATATAAAATAACACTAATAACTAAAAAGAGATATAAATGCTAGCGTTGGTACAGAAGCAAGGGAAAACAGTGACACAGCAATACAACGCCCATGTCATTTCATTATCTAAAACGTCTCCCATCACACATGTCGGTTTATGAATGAACATTTCTGGTAACAGCTGATTCGTTTTGAATAATTTATTTTTAAAAATAGACAATTTTATTAAATCGCTATTATTCACATTTCCCTTGCACATTTCGTAGCATTAGACAAAATGTCAGACGACACAGCATTTTACAGACATGACATGAGCACTCGAACACTAACCCATCCGCAGCTGTTGACACTTTAAGAGATCGAGCTGATCCAGAGCTCACTGCAGTGCATCAGGACCGAGATCAGAACTGATTCACAATTTGACTCACGGTTGTGGCCAGGAGTCATGCTTTAAGTAAATTGATGTGTGTGTATGTATAATTGTGTGTGTGTTGTGATATCCAGGTCACCTAAGTTACAGCAATACATTAGACAGACGGTAACCTAAAAAAAAATCATGTGACCTTTTAGGCTGGGAAGGCTGGTTTCAAGGGTGACGCTTCTTTAATGCCAGGGTGTCATGAATTGTGGTGCGAGGCTGCTCCCTGCTGCACGTCCCACTCACAGTCCGTTCTTTCCAGACGCTCGGTGTGGGGCGCCTCTGCACCCTGGTCCCCGCCAAACATAGACCTCCTGGTCTTTACCCTCCAGTGGGTGCGGGGACTCACTTCACCCCAAGCTGCTCCATTTTCGAACGGAGTGCACCGTATCGCCAGCCGGCAGCCTTCCCAGTTTGGCTGCTCTCTCCGCAGCTCCTGCTCCACCTCGGCCTGTCTCTCCCTGCCCGATCTCCTTCTCCTCGCTCCGCTTCGCCGCTTGGGAATCCGCACGCCCTCCGCGTCGTCCTCCCATCGCGCAAACATCGTTGCCCCCCCCAAAAGAATCTCCCGGGGGGGGGGCTCCTCTGCTATGCCTCTTTTACGGTCTTGCATTCTGTCATGAATTGTGGTGCGAGGCATAAACGCAAAGGTCCAGGTGTTAAAGGAACAATGTTTTTAATGATAATGGAAACAGGGAAATCAAATAAACACTTAAACTTTATAATAAAACAAACCAAAACACGAATAAAGGTAACGGGAAACACGAACTGAACACACAGACATTAACGAGGTGAAATCAACAGATGCAAGACACAAACTAGAACTGAAACAAGCTATTTATAATAAAACAAATGAGCAACTCGGTTCAGGTGAGCGCCCACGTCACCTGACCGAGGTGCATAATGGGAAATGAAGTTTAACTCAAAAGGAACTACAAACACAAAGACTCTGGGCGCTAGGCGCCCTCTAGGGGTTACCCCTGACACAGGGTTTCTCCTCTGTAACACAGAATCACCGTATAATATGCCACCTTTATCACAGGAAGAACCTGCCAGAAAGAACAGAGAGCTTTTTAACTCCCAATCTGTGAGAATGGAAGACTGCATGGCAAGAAACATGTAACACATGGGGTCCCAATCTGCAATGACAGAGTATGAAATTTGTAAGGCAATGACAATGTCCCCATCGTAATGCAAAACCAGCCCAATTTGTAATATAATGACAGCATCCCAATTTGAAATGCAATGACAGCGACACCATCTGTAACACAATGCCAGCCCAATTTGTAACATAATCACAGCATCCCAATCTGTAACATCAATGACAACATCTCAATTTGAAATGCAATGCCAGCCCAATTTGTTAAACAATGACAGCGTCCCAATCTGTAACGCAATGACATTGTTGAGTATATATTTGTATTTTGTTCTTTGCATGTGTCTCTGCTGGTGGTGGGATGGGGTTTGTGCTTCACTTAATGTTTCAGGTCCCGCCCACTTCAGCGTGCTGCTTCCTGCAACTGGTTGGTTGCTCTAGCCTTATTTGATCCCACCTCCCACCTACTCAAGCCTTCCTACTGTATGATTATCCAACAATATCCTATGATTGTTGTGAAAGATCTACTCTATGTGACCCCTTGCTCAGCTTTGTGATGACGTTGTTATTTCCCCCTTTTGAGGTTGCTTGGTATTTCGTAGACTTTTCCATGTATGACTATTTGTTTGTTTTGACCCTATTTTGGATTTGGTCTTCTTTGGTTTTGTTTACTTTGTTTTCATAAATAAACTTTGTATATATTTTTAGTAGGAAGCCAGTGTTTTGTTTATACGTTGTTTTGTCCTGGTTTGGGTTAGTCAGGGAGTGAGGGTAGGGTGCTGTATTTCGGTTTGTTTTCTTTTGGAGCAGCATTAGGTATTTCACTTCGGGACGAGTCTGAGGGGATTTTGTTTACTACAGTATATGGGCCTCGTCGGCTTCTGAAGCTCACAGCCACCTTTTGGGGATTTACAAGTTCACTTTTGTAAATAAACACTAAGCAAATGCCTTATTGGTCTCACGCTCATTTTATTTATTTTCTACCGTTTTTTCTTCTTTTATTTTCTGTTATGGCCCGATCTAGAGCGGACATCATCCCATTTGTCTTTTTTGCAGTGAGTCCCATTGTGTAACGGAATGGCAGCATCCCAATCTGTACCACAGTGGCATTCTTCACCATTAACAATGTCCAAATTTGTACTAAAAACCAATTTCTCTGGTTTGTAACACAAATACAGTGTCAGAGTCCGTAACAAAATGAGTTTTACTTTATAAGGAACGGCGTTGTAACTATTGTTATAGCAATGACAGTGTCTACATCTGTAAGCAGTTTCAGTCTTTCCACCTTTCCATGAAGACGCTCCTGTCCTCGGCTGATACAGACAGATGTTCTCTGAGGACTCGTGACTGCAGTCTCTCGATAGTTCAGGACTGGAGCTTCTACCTGTCTACCTGAGCCTCCAATAACCAACTGGACTCATAGATGTAGAGTATTCTGGTGAACTGGTATGTTTAGATGCTGTCCTCCTCACTCTCATTGTTCACTCAGGTTTGTTGACGGTGAGGTGATTGGTTGCTTTACATCTCAGGGAGCCCTCATGTTTGTGTTTCCTTCTGGCTCTCCCTTTTAGTTATGCTGTTATAGTTAGTCCTGCCGGAGTCTCTGCTTGCACTTTGCACTAAATATACATTCACCTATACATGCTGACTGTGACCATACCTAACTGCCATCTCTCCTTATTTTCTGTTCTCTCCTTTTCTGCTCTCTTCTCTCTCTCTCTCCCCCTCTTCTTTCCCTCTCTCTGTTCTCTGTCGAGCTATACATGTTTCGCTCCTGAGTTGCCAGTGATCCAGACCCCTCTGCCCTCTGGAGCCGTCTAACCCGTCCTGGAGTCCTGCTTCTGGTTGGAGATCTCGTCGCATGGATGCCACGTGTGGTCTGCCTGGATTCGTATGGTGTCTGGGGATGGTTTCCATGAAGACTCTCCTGTCATCGAGTGATGCTCTGGGGACCTGTGACTTCAGTTGTTCGATAACTCAGGACCGGAATCCCCTACAGTCTACCTGAGCCTCCGGGAACAAATTGGACTCCTTTTAATTTTAAAACATCTCTTGTTATACTGAACTTCCAGTCTTACACATTATTATGCTGAGCAATTCCTGCTATCCGTTATCACCCAGATGAGGATGGGTTCCCTGTTGAGTCTGGTTCCTCTCAAGGTTTCTTCCTATTACCATCTCAGGGAGTTTTTCCTTGCCACCGTCGCCCTCGGCTTGCTCATCGGGGACAATCTTGTCATTTTGATTCATATACATTGCATAAAAACTTACTTCTTTTTATTGTGTAAAGCTGCTTTGCGACAATGTCAATTGTTAAAAGCGCTATATAAATAAAATTGACTTGACTTGACTTGATATGAACTTAAACACGTCTCCTGTTATACTGAACTTCCAGCCTCCTAACACACAGTATGAGTGCAGATCAAATCCCTGCTCTCCGTTATCACCCAGATGAGGATGGGTTCCCTGGTGAGTCCGGTTCCTCTCAAGGTTTCTTCCTATCACCATCTCAGGGAGTTTTTCCCTCATCAGGGACAATTTTATCATTTTGATTCATACATGTTCACTTCTCATACAAACTTATATAATTCTTTTGATTGATTGTGTAAAGCTGCTTTGCGACAATGTCAATTGTTAAAAGCGCTGTACAAATAAAATTTTATTGAATTGAGGTTTCCTGATTTGTTACCCAATAACCGTGTCCAATTCTGCTGCACAATGACAGTGTCCGAATCAGTTCTCCAACTTGTACCACAGTGACAGTGACCCAATTTATACACACTAAAAAATGCTGGGTTGTTTTTACTACCCAAACGCTGGGTTGCCTCTGTTGGGTAATATTTCTGGGTTATTTACAGGGAGTTGGGTACTTTTTGTTTAACCCAGCTTGCTGGGTTGGAGTTGGGTTAGCTAGCGACAGCTAACATCACAGATCAGACCGGCCCTCCCCCGAAGTTCACCGCTGTATTCAGTTGCTGTCAGCTTCGTCATTTTTTCTTCCTCCTCAAGCATTTAAGAGGAAATGTAAACGTTCAATATAAGGTCTGTATACACTCTTTCACTCACCTATGACTGAATGTGTTCACTGTATGTAACATTTATTACTGTTACCGTGTTACACTCAAACTTTCAGCCTGCTCTGTGCTATAGCATGCTAGTTTGTCTAATAATGGCTGCTAACTAGCCAAACCAAGGAACCCCACCAGTGTATGAAAGAAGCTGCAAAAATGTCTGAGCTTTTTAGCTTTCTTTGTAGAATGCTTGCAGGGTGTATGAAGATGGTGAAGTGATGAATGAAAGCTAAACTGTTAACTGTAGTGCCAGCATGACGCTAGCATTTAGCTAGGTTGCTAGCGTTAGCAAACACATAAAATAGCTGAGGTGTTACAAAACACTAATCTTCTTACAAATATGCATACTAGTCAACCCTCTCGAATTTTTCCATTTTACTTTCTTTCTTTCTAAGGTTGGAGCCGACACTGTGGAATATCTGTCAGTCGAGTCCGTACACCTACATCCTGATGTTGGGAGATAATGACCAGCACTGCTCTCAGGCATTAGTGCTTCTCAGTAATAGTACCGTAATGATGTCGCTGTTGAACTTGTTTTGTATTATCTGATCTTGTGCTTTTGAAAAATAAATATTTTTCTATGTTTTGTACAATTAATTGGGTGTTGTTTATTGCATATATGTATGGTTTGCAAAACTTAGTGTTTTCTTTTGTAATAGACCAGTATATCAAAGTAATTAAACTGTTTAAACTGTTTTACCCATAGACATGTAAAACATAAAAATAATAATAACCTATTAGTGAGGTAGAATTAACTCAGCAGTATAGTTAAATATGACCTAGAATTTGGATTGAATATTTTACCCATTTTGCTGGGTTAAATTAACCCAGCATGTAGTTGGTCCAATATTTATCCAGCAGCTGGGTTAAAAACAGCCCAGTTTGGGTTGTTTTTAACCCAGCATTTTTTAGAGTGTAGCGAGATAACAGCACCCCAAAGTGTATCATAATGACTGTATTGCACAGAGAGCCTCCCAAGCTGTCACGCCATGACACCCAGATCCATAACACTGCTTTAATCCAAAGCAATTATGAACCCAATGTGTGCTTCAATTCTTTTCTTAAAAATACCATGGCCAAAAAATTCTGTCTCAGTCTAAACAAATCAGTGCTTCCCTCTAAAAAGTCGCATGCCCAGACAGTGACTCGCACCTGCAGCAGAGCAGAGGTCAAGAACTGTGTCAAAACATGTGTGTGTCTGGGTCTATTTGGCCTGAAGCTCTGAAATGTCACCGGTTTCCATCAGTGTACTCTCACACCAAGGTATATATAATGTATTCTGCCACCTAGTGGTAACATACAGCTTTTAGTTACACTATGATGCTATAGTCTTCTTACTGTACCTCCTCAACCTCAAGGAACCTGAAAAGAACACAAGTCTTCACGTCAGCGTTTGTATTTCTGTTTTGTTTAAATGCTCTTGGTTCATTATTGTATTTTTATATTTCTGTGCTGTGTTTCTTTTACATACGGTAATTCTTGACTAATTCTGAGTTGAAACAGTGTCAGCTGGGGAAGGCTTGCAGTTAAATAACAGCAAAGCATTCTGCATAGTTATGGAAGGTACACTGCATGGTTATGAGACACGAACCACCTGTGAAGTGCTGAAGAACTGCTACGATTCACCTCCACAAAAATTAATCTCTGCTCTGAACCGCCGCGAGCTGGACCCTATAGCGAACTCACGGACATCAGGATGATCGGCGTAGGACTGCCTACGTTTTTAATATTGGACTGGTTCGAAATAAAATTCATGCTATTTTAACATAGAAAGAAGGTTTTCAAGATTCCCAGGCTGACCAACAATCAGAATTGTTTTTAATATTTACTTCTAGTCATGCTTAAACAGACATGCCACCCTGCAAAAGTTTCCTCCCAATGAATTTTGATCACCCCGAACCGCAAGACAACAGAAATCAGAACTTGACTCACTGACTTGTTGCCTGAGTTCTTATAGATCAAAAATTGTAGGTCATAAAGTATACATGACGTTCTGTCAGACGCAATTTTACAGTCTGTTGTGGGGAAAGTCAAAAGTAGTTGGTTATACAGTAGGTGCTTCCCCAAGCAGCATTCATCACTGTTATCTTATAAAACATAAATAAGTTTGTAAACCCTCTGGGGCCTCCTACTGGTCCAGGGCCTTAAGCAGTTGCCTTCCTTGCTTGTTACCATGCAGCGTCTCTGGCTCTTGTGACCTTTGACCTTCTGCTGAAAGAACTGAGCATTTCAAATTTGCAGGAAACACCTGCAAAGGCCCCTCTGGGAGTTTTTTCTATTCTGTCAGAACTTTCACCAGATATATAGGAGAGGGATATATATATATATATATATATACAGGAGGTTGGTCCTCATCACCACACACATCCTCAATACATAATTCAATTACACAATCACTACCGTCTGCACCGTTGTCACTTTGCAATGCGGTATATAAAGTAGCAGATGAAGGTCACACCGTCGTTAACGTTATTTCACGTCACATTAGTTCCTTTCTTTACCTGTGATGTGCTTTGCTTTGTTTATATGCTTCTTATACAGTATATCGAGTGGTTTCTTGTTCTTAGCATTGCACTGGTAACTTCTGGTCAGGTCTCACATTCTCACCTGTTAAACTCACCTTAACGTGTCATTATAAGCCCTGAACCTTCACCAGCACCATCACTGTGATCATATACAACTGGCTCAGCCCTGAACCTTCACCAGCAGGACTATAAATATCAGTCATATTAATAACAGCTTTGTGCATGTGTTGTACCATAAGTGCTTTATATAAATACTAAAAATATATATATATATATTATAATATGTAGATAATAATATTTAAAAAAATAATTATTAGATATAAGTATATATTAATTGTGACATGAAGTGTTTTGAGCGGTGGTTATAACGGTTTGACGCGAGAGCGCGAGGGACACTCGGTGCATTCTGATTGGCTGCTGAAAGCGGAAGCGTGTCGCGGATGTGAAGCGGAAGAGATGCAGTGAAACATTGTAGCGCTGAGCTCGAGCTGTGACAGCGCTTCCGCTCACGAGCAGGTCGAGCCATGGTGTCACCGCGGGAGGCCGGAGAGGGTGTGTGTGCGGCCCGCAGGAGTGTGTGTGCGGTGCTCCTGTGGGTCTCCCTGGTGTCCGCCTTCAACCCCAGTCAGGACAGCGAGCTCACCTTCCTCCTGAACCCCGGAGCCACAGAGTGTTTCTACCAAACCGCGCAGCACAACGGCTCTCTGGAGGTCGAGTACCAGGTACTGAGAGAGAGAGTGTGTGTGTGTGTGTGTGTGTGTGAGAGAGAGAGAGTGTGTGTATGTATGTGTGTGTGTGTGTGTGAGAGAGAGAGAGAGAGTGTGTGTGTATGTGTGTGTGTGTGTGTGAGAGAGAGTGCGTGTGTGTGTGTGTGTTTGTGAGAGAGAGAGAGTGTGTGTTTGTGAGAGAGAGAGAGTGTGTGTGTGAGAGTGTGTGTATGTATGTGTGTGTGTGTGAGAGAGAGAGTGCGTGTGTGTGTGTGTGTGTGTGTGTGTTTGTGAGAGAGAGAGAGTGTGTGTTTGTGAGACAGAGAGAGTGTGTGTGTGAGAGTGTGTGTATGTATGTGTGTGTGTGTGTGTGTGTGTGTGTTAGAGAGAGAGAGAGAGTGTGTGTGTGTGTGTGTGTGAGAGAGAGAGAGTGTGTGTATGTATGTGTGAGAGTGTGCGAGTGAGTGCAAATCAGAGCGTGTGCGAGTTTATATATATATATATATATATATATATATATATATATATATATATATATACACAGTACAGACCAAAAGTTTGGACACACCTTCTCATTCAAAGAGTTTGAATTTGTTTTACGGCAAGAAAAAAGCAGCTAAGTAAAGAAAAACGAGCGGCCATCATTACTTTAAGAAATGAAGGTCAGTCAGTCCGATAAATTGGGAAAACTTTGAAAGTGTCCCCGAGTGCAGTCACAAAAACCATCAAGCGGTACAAAGAAACCGGCTGACATGCGGACCGGCCCGGGAAAGGAAGACCGAGAGTCGCCTCTGCTGCGGAGGATAAGTTCATCCGAGTCACCGGCCTCAGAAATCGCAGGTTAACAGCGGCTCAGATCAGAGAGCAGGTCAATGCCACACAGAGTTCTAGCAGCAGACACACGTCTCTAGAACAACTGTTAAGAGGAGACTGTGTGAATCAGGCCTTCATGCTAGAATATCTGCTAGGAAACCACTGCTAAGGACAGACAACAAGCAGAAGAGATGCGTTTGGGCTAAAGAACACAAGAAAGAACACAAGAAAGAAAATATAATATAATATATTGTGTGTGTGTATGTATGCAAGTGCACGCGTGTACTATATGTATGTATAAATAGAGTATATAGTGTGTGTAGGGGGCGGGGCTTTGCACTGAGGTCATGTGACAGGTTCCCCTGCCCCAGATAAATAAAGCTCCTCACACCCGTGACTTGCAGTGCTCTGTATAAGAGTGCACAGGGTCGGTGTGATCTCCTGAGGAGTGCAGGTCAGGCTCCAGGGTGTAGTGCTCAGTGTTAGTGAGGAAGAAGTAGCGGGTCTCATCTAGGGCACTACTTAGTGCAGGGGAACACGTCTCATTCTCTGTACCCTGTGTGTCGGTCAGGAGTGTAATCCGTAAGCTCTCTCTGTAACACACAGCGCAGGGTGTAAAGGTCAGGGTTGTGTACCCTACTGATCACTAATCACTGCGGCTCACTCTAGAAGAACACTACATAGGACACTTGCTCTAGACAGCATTATCAAGTTCATAGAGACTCAAATGGCTCGCTAAGAGACGCATTTAGGGTGTAGTGATGCTAAAAACCTGACGTTTACTTTACTTTCACTTTATTATTTATTAGGATTTTGCAACATTTATTAGGATTTTGAAATTTCTACACACCTTTGACCTTTTATGATGTTTTTATGGTATTTCCTCTTTTAATCTGATCAATAACCTGTAGAACTCAATTAAAAGAATGTGGTTGCATAAATATGCACACCCTTAAACTAATACTTTGTTGACGCACCTTTTGTTGTACACAGCCCTCTGTTCAAATGTTATTTAGCACGTACACACCCATACACAGTAAGCTATGCAGTGAAATGCTTAAACGGCTGTTTGTGATGCAAATAATGGAAAGATGCAATAGAATAAGAAGGTAAGAAAATGCAAATTGTGCTAGAAATTGTATACACAAATATGAAGTTACAATAAACTAAAATTTCAATTAGAAATATATAAAAAGATAAAATGGATAAATAATATGGAATGTACAAAAAAACAAAAAAGAGATGTGCATGATGGCAGTGTGAGTATGAATACTGAGAACAGCAACAGGAGTGTTGTCTGTGTTTTAAAGTGCAAAGTTGATCTCCATTATTTGTAAAGAAAAAAAAAAAGAGAAGTTCTTCCCTACTAGAGATGTTCAGGGTGTGGTGAAGATAAAACCTGACTTTTTAATTTTTCTTACTTTTTTTTAGGATTTTGCAAAAGAACAGAGAACTGAACTCAGTGGCTCGCTTTCAGTCATATTATGTAGTACATTACGTGTAGAAGTCTTGCATCACTGTGTAGTGCACAGAGACCGCAAGTCCTAAAGTATTTGGGTCCAAGGTGTAAAATGGCATGAATGTATGAGGCACCAGCAATACAGCAACAGAAATAAACACTTTGTCCATAAGATGCAGGAAATATCGAGTGTACCTGATGTAGTGTTAATATGTGCGTGAAGGCTTCCTGACATGTCACACTAAAGGGTGCACAAGCTGCTATGTTTTTCATGCAGGAAGTGCAGAGTGACAGAATCAGACTATTGAACCCTTTAGGGGAGGTTTTTAAAGAAGAAACCAGTCCGGCCAGTTTACAGGGTGTAAAGCTCGACTGCTTTAAGTGCAGCCTTAAGCTCCGATTACAGATAAGAGATTTTGATTAGAGCTGTGTTTCACTACTGAAGGTCCTGTTTGGTATCCGGGTTAAAGCGTCTGCTGTGGGAATAAAGGGGCGTGTCCTGTACCTGTCAACCGCTAGTGCACACTTACTTCCTTTAGGAGTGGTGAGACCGCTTCCCTGTGAGTACAGAGTGTGGGAGACTCCTGCAGACGTGTCCTCTGTTAGATCAGTAATCTCCTGTGAAAACGTCTCAGACTGCAGCAATCCGTAACGTAACAGAGGTGTAGTTATCTCCACTGTGCTTTTATGCCTCTTATGTTATTTACCTGCATCGTCTGTGGCGTCCAAATCATGTCCTGGTCCGTGATGCGATAATCCCCAAAGTAAAAAATTCTGTCCAGTAACATGGAGTCTTAATATACAAGTCAGTGGATCAGCTGATCAGGTTTGGACATCAAGTTTCAGATCGAGATGATGGTGTTGTCCAATCCATATGTAACATCTGCTTCACTCAATAATTCGTCGGGTCCCGAGGCATACGAACCTGTATTTAGCCAGTGTGAGGAGGCACGCTCTCGTCAGATTAAAGGTTGGCGAGAGCGAACCCCATTTTTCAGGCAACACACAGTGCAACCGTATGACCCGCTTCATCTTCACAACACTGCAGATATAACAGATGTAGGAAACGTTATACAAGACAGAACGCACGCTTGATGTCAACACTCGGAGTGAATTATGCTACCGCTAATATAAATATTAATCTATTAAGTTATGAGATCAGAAAAATTATGGCTTGCAAATGGTGCAAGAAAAAATATTAGTAAATGAAAAAGCTAATGAGACGTTCCGGAAATGATTTCACGTCTCATTGCAAAGCTTCTCTTTATCGTTGTTTTGTTACAGTTGGAGCGACAAAGGAATGATAGGGTTTAGAGTTTTAAAATTAGACATTGTAATCACTCCAAGCAACACAATTATGAGTTTTAATCTCAGATTTGATGTTATCATAAGAGCAGTGCTAGTGACTAAACATCCTGAACAATAGATATTACTCCATACACAGTGTGTCAAAGGCAGAAACTCGGTTTATTTTTGTTTGTGTGTTTATTTGCGGTCACCTTGTTGGCCAAATTACAAACATCTAATATCTGTTGTGTCTGTGTGTGTGTCTGTGTGTGTGTCTGTGTAGGTGATTGCCGGAGCAGGTATGGACGTGGACTTCTCCATCATCTCTCCTCATGGTGTCCACCTGGCCTCAGAGTTTCGCCGCTCTGATGGAGTTCACATGTGGGTTCTCATCAAATCTCATACGTACCATGATCTTCAAAAGGTTTTTATGATTTGGATGATGGTTCTTTATATGTTTGTATTACCAAATATTCACCATAAAGAAACTTGATCCTACCAATACTGCCGATGTTGATGTGTTATGCTGTGATGTGTATATATGCACCATCAAGGCATGGGTCCTTGAACTCTTCATCATGTTCCTTAAAATGTTCTTGAACAATGTGTTCCCTGCCATCAGCAAACGCCATTTCCATGAACTCGGTCTGTAACAGACTTCAGGTAGGTGGAACGTGTCAGAGTAACAGCCACGTGAATGGAAGAAGGACCCGATCAGATCCACCAGACCAGGCCACATCGCTCCATCGCTCCATGGTCCAGTCCTGATGCTCACATGCCCATTGTAGGGGCTTTTGGTGGAGGACACGTGTCAGCCTGGGCACCCGATTGGCTCTGCAGCTACTGTACACGGCTCCATACACAACAACCTGCCATTGACTCTGTGTTTCATGACTCCTTTCCATCAGACACGTCGTTCACCTTTTCAGCAGTTTGTGCTACAGTATCTCTTCTATTGGATCAGACTACACGGACCAGCCTTCACTCCCCATGTGACCCCTGGCCACCCATGGCCCTGTCACCGGTTCACCTTCCCAGGAGCACTTTTGGTATGTCCCACAAGAGCTGCAGTTTTGGAGACAGTCATCCAGTCATCTAGACATCATAATGTACCATTTGAAAGTCACTCAGCTCCTCACACTTCCAACACGTTAACTTCGAGAACAGATTCAAGGCTGCACCGTATTTCCCTTGATATAATCAGCATTGATCGACTTAAGTGGGTTTGATGTTATGCCTGCTCTGTGTGTGTGTTTGTAAACAGCTTTACAGTGCTATATAATTTGATCTAACCTTTGAAAATGCCATCGATGTTTAGGGTGGAGCCCACTGAAGCAGGAGATTACCAGATCTGCTTCGACAACAGCTTCAGCCGCTTCTCTGAAAAGATGGTGTTCTTCGAGGTGATTTTGGAGAATGCAGGAAATGATGCAACAGCTGAGGAAGAGTGGGCGGGGCTTGGGGAGCCTGAGAACCTGCTGGAGTACAAGCTAGAGGACATCCGGGTAAAAATAAAACTAGAGGCAGAGATAAAAGTCGAAATATTCCTGTAGAATCATCTGATCACAAAACCCGTCCAGGCAGAGCCAGTGTAGCAGCTGTGACATTGAGCAGGATTATATCAGGTTCAGACTCACAGCTATGGTAAAATATTCAACTTAAGAATAACAAAAGCTCCGTTTAAAACTAGAAAAATGTATTAGGTTCAGATTTATCTTTAAGATGGTCTTTAGATTAGTTGTAATGTGGTGGAGTTTTAAGATAAATGTTTCGCAAATTAGTTTAAGGATACAATAAGTAATAAGGAATTGGCCAAAGTTAAGAATAAAATAAACCAATGACTATGTTTAGAATTATAGATAGATTAGTTTTAAGATTAGCATTAGGTAAAGATTACGTGTTAACGTGTTCGAACCGAATCAGAAAAATGAACCAGGAATTATGTTCAGGATTGATATTAGCCAAAGACTAATTTTAAGATTAGACTATAATGGATGATTTCATTCCCCAAACGTTTGTATGCGTGTTAGCTTTAAGATTAAGTTTAAGATAGATCAATCTTAAAAATAGAAATATTGAGGCTAAATGCCCTGTCTACACCATATTGTGTTAGACAGGGTTCTTAGTCGCGTGTAATGCTAATCAGAACACCTCCTCTCCGTGCAGGAGTCTATCGAGTCGATGCACCGTCATCTGGAACGAAGTCGGCAAATGCAGACGGTTCTGAGGGCGTTTGAGGCTCGAGACCGTAACCTCCTGGAAGACAACCTGTGGCGCGTCTCTTTCTGGTCCTGTACCTCTCTGGTGGTTATGCTCACCGTAGCCGTCACTCAGATTTACACGGTACGCCGCCTCTTTGATGACAAGAGGAAGGTCAGATCCTGAGGACACACCTACGACCACCCCGGAGGACACGGCCCAGTGGAACCGGTGTGAAGGGCCGGTTCGGCCCTAGAAGTGACTCGTAGAGGCCGGTTTGGGAATTTTTTGCGTTCAAGTGCCTTATTCAAGCAAGCAGTGGGAGCTGCAGGATCAAAATGCCGTCTATAATCAACATCTCAGTCTGCGGAGAGGAAGAGACTGTCCTGAGCAGCACCATATTTATCTGCTTTATCGTGAATAGCATGACGGCTATGATTGGGTCACAGGGGAGTCACGGCTGTGGTGATGTTCATGATAACGCACCAACTCGAATGTTCAATCACCTTTTATACCATGTTTTTCAAAGTTTCAAAAATGCTTTTTAATAACAAGAAGTCTATTGCTGAGAAAAAATAATAAACTGTAATAATAATAACAATGATGAAGAAATGAAAATCTAATCCAAACCTGTTTCTTTTTAAAATGTATGATATTAAGTTTAAGCACAACCGTTAGCATGGCTACAGAATGCAGGAAGTTAAGCAAATGTTACAATGCAACAGATTTGGAGCATAAAAATTTGCTCATCTTAACAAACGATCATATGAGTAATTTGGAACAGTGTTCATCGTGCTGTTGTTTTAGGAAACCATGACTCAGAAGCATCCACCTGGCATTAACACATCTGAATTTAACTTGTAAGGTGACGCGAGTCATTGGGACATGTCCATAAATTTGTGGTGGAGTTATATGGAAAGTGTAGCGGGTAAAGAAAAGGAATGCATGCATTGGGATGTAGCCATAAGCATCTGTGAACAATCTCAGTACTATAAAGTGCCCCAAATCTTCCACCCGTATTTGCTACATCCGTCTAAATCCATATTCATTGGTGAAAAATGTCCTGGGTTGTGTGGGTTGTGCAAAAGTGTGGAAGCTGTGTGGACTTTCCTTCTCTAGATGAAGAAATCGCTGGAATTAATTCTAACCAGCTGCATCTTGTTATAGGAGGTTTGTCTTCTATTTGTAACTTCAGACAATCAAAATCAAATCAAAGCTTGTGTGTTGTAGGGATGTGGTCATGACTTTGTGTCTTTATGCTTTAACGGTACTTTTTCACACTGTACGCTAAATGAACCATGACGCAAACCTGAAGCGGCCAGAGCACAATTATTACTTAAATCAATATCCACTCAAACAGAAACTTTTAAAAATCAAAAGAAGAAAAGTTAAAACCAGGAAGATACAAACTAAAATCCCCTACCAAAGTCATCTGGAACAGAAAGAACAGCAAAAAATGGATTTGGTGAACAGACAGAAATCAAGAATCTAATAAAATTGTCTTTGTTCTGTTTTTTAGATAAAATGCTGCCCTCATGAGACAGAGAATATTAATAAATTATGTTTGTCATGCATTCAGTTTAGAAACAAACAAGGGAAAGAAGATGGAGGGGGGGGAGGGGGCTGTTGGGGATTGCAGTGATTTGTTAAAACTATCAACTGGTTTTGCAGGAACTAGAAATCTAAGTAAGTAGATGATGGGCCGTTTCTAGCTTTGTAGGAAAACGTCAAGGTTTTTAATTTGAGGTGAACTTGAAGGTTTAAAAAAAGTCTGTTTTTTTCAGTATATCTGTTTCAGAACAAGCACCTGAGTAGCCTGTGTGGAGATGGACAAATGGACGGATTCTTCTGATGTTATAGAGAAGAAACTGACAAGAGCGAGAAAGGTTAGCAATGTGTGGGGTAAATGGCAGGCGATTATCTAGAGTTACCAATAGTTAGTGATCCAGAGTTTTCCAGAGATCACAAGATCCTGATGGGGTTAAATCACCTGGGATGATCAGCGGTTAGGTTTTACTGAGATTTTCAGCTGATGAGCCTGGCCTCCAGGATGAGATGTCTACCAGCCACGCTGAGAAACATGAGGGTCTGATGAAGGAAAAGAGAGAATATGTCAGCTATTTGCCAATCTATGATCTATACGTTTACAGATGTTTTTGCAAGCACAGATGTTTTAGTCTTTACAGGAGCTGGACCAACAGCTTTAAACCTAAACAAATTTAGAAATCTGAATACTGTTTTACAAAAGTTCACTGGATCCCACCATCCTGCACTGCTTTGCTTCTTATTTGAATTATGTTAATTTTGCAATGCAGCCCAGCCTTTTCTACATTCACAAGTTATAGTAACTCACCAGTTCTGCCTGGGTTTGAGAAACTGTATACTGCTTGACCAGGTTTATATATTCAAATGAATTCCAGGTCCTGTTAGCAGTAAGAGAAATGCCGTAATATATCGTACATGAGACAGATCATGTGTTGCCATGAAGTGTTAGTAAAACAGCATCAACGGTACAAAGGTAGCATCAGTAATATTTTAAGCACAATACCTGGTCAAAAGTAAATCAGATTTCCCCCTGGTGTGACCAAAAAGACCTCACGCCAGCTCGATGCTTAACTCCACCCAGTGCTGCTCTGTTCTGGGTTCTGGTTTTAAGAGCTACAGGAAATAAGGCTATGCATGTTCTTTAGCTTTCACTGTGTATTAACACTCTCTCAAATATATTTTGTCCCCTGAAAAAGGGTGTGAAATGCTTGGTAAGCCCCCCCCAACGTGGACGTTTCCATTCCCTGTATTCTGATCGGCTTGTTCGTACATTGCACAGGGAGCACAGTGTTTAATAAAGTAAGGAAGTCTATGAGAAGTATTTCATCAGCGAAGTACAACAGGAAGTGGTCGACTGCGAGCGACGGCTTTTTAAGGAAGGAAGGCGGGAGGATGGCAGCGGGAGAGAGAGACCTTTCCTTTACATTACAATCATTCATCTCTTAATTTATCCAAAACTTTTAAACACATTTCTTGAAAGTGTCTTAATTTCCCAAAACTCTAAACACAAAATAAAGAGTTGGCTACTATTCTTTTTTTCTAAACGCTACAAATCCAAAAATCTAAACCATGTTCTGACTTCTCAAAACTGATTCCTTACACCAAAACACCACACACAGCCATCTTTTACTTTTAAGAATCTTTTACAGACCAACAAATAAACAACGATGTGATCAATTCAAAACAGAACACTTCCCCCAACAGTGTTCATGTCTGCTTTGGTTTTATGGGGTATGTTACAGATTCCAAATGCATACAAGTGTGTTTAACTACAGTAAGTTTCCTGTTCCTGTTTTTTTGTTGTCCCCAAATAGTATCCATAGTACTACGTGTAAGCCAGACAAAAAGGTTCCAGTAAAAAAAAAAAAAAAAAAAAAACCCCAGTCATTTTTATCTGTGTGAGTACAGCATGAAACACAAAAAGAAAATCAGAGCAATGATGCACGAAGGTAACAAAAGTATTTATTTGTTCAGCTGAACCAACAAAAGCAATTTCCAAATGCAGTAAAACGGGTCACTCTGTATCCCACGTCTGATCACATCCACCTGGGCAAGCGGTGAAAACCTGCCTCTCGGAGTGGATTTCAAGTAAAGCCCTTGTTTTATTTATTTCTTACATATTTTATTTTGTACAACATGTTTATTTTTTAAATAAATGCTTCAGTCATCGTCTCCTCTGGTTCCTCCTCCGGCTCGTCGAAAGCAACATTTAAAGGAGCCTTAACCTAATCAGCCTTCAAATGAATCTTTCAAAGGGTTCAACCTTCAAAATGAGGGACGCCTACACAGACAGAAAGAATAATTAAGGACAAAACCAAATCTATAAAGCTTTTAAAATGTTGTGCTTTAGACTGTCTGTTCTGAATGAAGCTCGGGATCAGGAGATTAGACGGACACGGAGCGCATTCAGCTGATCCTTCGTGCTCGACAGTCTGGTTGTGCCTTGTTGCAGGTTCTTGTCCTTGATTCTGCCTCATATTTTAGATTTTATGCCATTGATAAATAACCCAATGCTGATTTGCACTTGCATTTGTTTACCTCCATCACTATCGTGACAATTACGACTATTTTTAGCTTCATATGTCTAATCTAAAGAGACTTGCAACAGAACAGACCAAGCTTGTCATGATGAGATGAAAGGAAATCTAAAGAGACTACGTATTACATAATTCATGTCGAGCTTGAAAATATCGTCTTTTTATTCATGCAATATGTACATTTTTAAAATTGGTCAACAGTAATGTGGCAGTATTACAACATTTTCAGTGGGAGGTCGGTGAGGTTGAGTAACAGAGAAGACGCTGACATATAGTACTTAGAATATATATAGATGCACGCAAGTATATGACAAAGTGTGAAAAGTGGACTAACGCTATAATATTGGAGGAAGAGTTTTTTAACCTGAACTTCAGTTCGGAATGAAGAGTTTAATCACCACCATCATCTTCATCACCTTCTACCTGATCTCAGGTCAGTTATTGTACTTCAGATTAGAAACTATATATATATATATATATGTGTGTGTGTGTGTGTGTGTGTGTGTGTGTGTGTGTGTGTGTACAATGCTGTGGAATATGGGTTTAAAATAAAATTCAGGTGTTTTTATTACGCCACTAATATAAAAGGAAACCAGTATAAAAAAGGCATTCATGTTAGAAACACTCAATCTGCTTAAAATCTGCTTACAGAGAAACCTTAGCAAGGTTGATAATGATGAAAGACATATTAACAAGAAATTCAGACATAAAACTGATGAATCTTTTAAACTTTGATCAAATTGTATAACAACTTCAGTTGCGATCCAAATCCAAAGTTTTCTAGTTTTTATGTACAATATAAAATATTTTTTTTTACTGAAATTCATGCCAATATTTTTACATATTATATTTTATTACATTGACTATTGGGAATTTCGCTCGTCCACATCAACCATCAGGATAATCACATTATTTCTGGAATCTCAATAGAATGTTGAGTAATACTACACTTTTTAGTTAAACCGATTTATTCCCTATTTTTTTTTTCAAGTATTATACATTTTAGCTGTGATTGTGGTTCATTACATCCTGGAACACCACCATATTTCAATTCCCATAAAAAATACCTTGACACTTACAACGTCATTTGAGAAAGTGACATCATTCATGTTGAGAAGGGATGTTCACACACATACAGGCTTTGTCATCTCAGGTTTTCAACAATGTTGTTGTTAAAACTCATAATTAACCAGGTTTTACCAAATAGTGCTTTTATAGCTAAGAAATAAAAATCGTGTGTCAAGATTATGTCATTAATATCAGATTAGCACAAAATCTTCATCCCTGTAACAGTCCACCCCGTCTTTTAAAAAAAGATTGAACAATACTTTTGTCACATCATAACCCCAAAACATATTTAAATATATACTTTTTTTTTTCTCGAATACAAATGGCACTAATTCTATAGTATCAGCCTACTCATTTTATGAATTCAACTATGCAAAACTTGTCTTTTAGTCATTAAAATGACTCTCCACTTATGATTCATACGGGGGAAATCCTGGATTTCTCATTCAGCAAAAGACACGGGTTCTAACCACTTATCCCAGTCTCAAGCATCAGTGTGAACAAACATGCAGTAAATCATGTTCTTAAGCATTCAAATAAAATCGTTTGGTTAGATCCTTTGTTAGTGGCTGTTAATGTACAGTATGGGACATGAAAGCAGTGCCTTGATCAGTTTCTAACAATTGCAGCATACAGTATTAGTGGGAAAGTCCAACACTGAGCTAAGTGGCAAGCTCTGCACATTTACATCACTCCCAAATACAGCACTCTGCTCAAAGCTCACCACCTTCTCAATTCCCTTCCATTAGAGCTGCCTTTAAGTCAGGTGTAATCTCCTATTTCAGAACTCTGATGATATAATCAAAGCAAAATTATTATTATTTTTTATTATTATTTTTCCCTGATTTTCTCCCTAATTTAGTCGTGTCCAATTCCTCCCCGTCACTAGGGGGCTCCACATTAAGGCTACAACTACCACTCAGCCGGGAGGGCCGAAGTCTATCATGGGTTTCCTCTGAACAACTTGACGCCAGCCGACCGCCTCTTTTCGAACTGCTCGCTCGCGCACCGTTAGGGGCGGAGTAACACACTCGGAGGACGGCGCTATCCGCTCCCTCCGCTCGCGTGAGCTCACAGACGCCCCTGATTGGCTGTAGAGCCGTGATTAATGTGGGAGCACTAAGTACCTCTCATCCCTCCCCTCTGAGAGAGCTCGGCCAATCAGCTCTCTCTAGACCTCCGGCTGCGAGAGGTTACAGCATCACCCGGGAATCGAACTTGCGATCTCCAGATGATAGCACTTGGCCTGCTTTGGCACGCATAATGACTTTGTTTGGTACAGTATGTGGCTCTCCAGGATGTCCTGGAGTGCTGTGAACTGGATCTGAAACTGTTGTGCTGCGATCTAGACCTTAACAGACAGCAGTAGCAGAAAATTGACGGCCCACTGTGACACAGGCCATCGTCACAACTCGCTGTGGGAAGGAAGGCCTTGGTGTCGGGGAACGGCTCCTTCCTAGCCGTGGTGGCAGTTAGATCCACTGAAGCACTCCTTGCTGGCGCAAAACGCAAAGTTGGAGAAGTTTCTAGAATTGGGTCTGATCGATGCTGAAAAAGGTCTGGACAAGCTTGGCAAATGAGGACTCTCCTGAACATATCATCCTTCACTCCCTTCACTCATCCTCCACTTTCAACACTGGAGTAACACTTCTGAGAAGTTCAGGGAAATAAAAGATGAAAAGAAGGCTAGGGGAATCTTACGCTTTATTCTTGTACGCATTGTGGAATGTACACTCTTAGCCAAGTCTCCCTCTCCCCTTTTCCAAGACAAAGAAATATACACGTGAATAAAATGCATAATGAGCCACTAGCGGAAGACATTAGGTGTTAATTGTTAGCTTCACCTGTCTCGCATAAGATTGGCCACGTCTTTCCTTGGTGAAGAAAAACCCTTTCAAAATATCTAGCTATGTCAAGATCACTCTGATGGAGCATCATGGTCAAAATCTGCACTTAAGTTAGGACAAATGAAACCAAGATGAACTTGTAACAGAATTGTTGGAGGAGAAGCATATGGAGAAAGAAAGTAAGGGCTCATGAGCCTCAGATTAAGATTTAAGATTCATTTTTTTGTGAAATGTCCAGCAAATAAAAATTTTTTTCAGGATACAGTGTCCCCAGATCAGACAGGAATAAGGGGCTTGTTTAAGGGCTCAACGCTGGCAGCCTAGCAGTGGTGGGGCTTGAACTCAACCCTTCTGATCAGAAACTTAACTGTTTGAGACACCACTGGCCCAAAGTATTCCACATCATCATCAAACATGGTGGAAGCTGTATTTGTTGTTGTGAAGCTGCAAAGCAGCTCAAGATGTAAACTTAGCATGTGGTGTTGAACATGAGCTCCAAACTTCAGGAAGTCATTGATTGACTAAATTGATTACTCTAAACATTAAAAAATATATATCATAATACTGACTATGAAAATGGGGAAATGGCTTGAATTAATAAACATTTGATGCAATAGTTTTAACCACTTTCATTTAAAAGTCAAAGCCCTTTTTGACTGTTTCTTTTCAGATCCATTGGGGTGGTGCACAGAGGCAAAAATATGAAAATTCTGTCCATGTCCTAACACTGTATTTGGTTTATTTACTGTATCGCAAAAAGCCCAATCAACAAAATCTAGTGATATCCTTCTATTTGTATTGGCAGGTCCAGTGGGCTGTGGGCAGGTCCATGATGTCCCTGGTTACAAAGGAAGTCGTGTTGTGATCTACTGCTTCTTTCCCCAACCTGGTGTGTATTTCTGCAAATACACAACACAATCTATGTGTGAGAATCTGATAGAACCTAAGGACCAAAAGAAGAACAAATTGTTTGATAAAGAGAAGGCGTCTCTGCTTGACTCCCGTGGATCATTTTCATTGGTATTCAGAAACCTGAGCTTACAGGATGCTGGAATGTACCAGTGTGGAAAGAACAGTGTGTGGAGTCATGAGATTAACCTGCAAGTGAAAAGTGGTGAGAACGTTTTTTTTTTTTTTTTTATCATTATTTAAAAAAATTTTATAATTATTGAGATGTCTCTGCTTCATCTTGTTAGGATTCAAACAATCCTGCACTAATTCATTGTCTGATTGACAGATTCCTGTTGTACTGAGACCGAAACAAAACAAAGAGGTTATTTGGGACAGACCGTGACGATCACCTGCTCCTATCCAGTAGAATTTGAAACTACCCATAAGTTCTTCTACAAACTGAACCATTTCTCTGAAACCGAATTGATCCGGTCCAGTGGAACAGAACGATGCCAGGATGGCAGATTCTCCATTTTTGATGACAGGATAAATAAAGTGTTCCATGTGAACATCAGTGATGTGAGAGAAGATGATGGAGGAGTTTATTCCTGCGCTGTGTGGAAGGGAGATGGATCAGTCGGTTATTATTCCTTTTTCAAAGAAATCAATCTCCATGTTCCAGGTAAGAGACAGTTTTTCATGTATAGCATTCATGTTTCTAGAGCTATTTGGTGTTATTTAAGAAAAAAAATAAGTAAAGATGCTTATACACATACTGATCTGACCATCGAATTTGAGATCTGTCATTAATCTTTACACTGCTGTGAAGGATTACCGGTGTCATGTTCAAAATGAATATAATAACTTGTGTTTTCATCAACAGAGATTCAAATCAGCACAGACACCCCTCAGCCTGGTAAGCCTTTATAAGACACACATTATGAATATTAGTGATTTTCTAAACCGCAATAATAGTTATAGTTTGACTTTAAATGACTCTTAAATACTCTGTGTATGCATTGTGTACATTTTTTTACAAAAGTTTTTCTAAAGGGTTTTATTCTGTGTATATGAACCATATATATGTACTGTATGGTACACTGATCAGCCATAAGTATTGCGAAAGTCCCTTGTCTAGGCCTGGACTCCACTAGACCTCTGTGTGGTATCTGGAACTACGCCATCAGATTCTTTATGTCCTGTAAGTGTGGAGCCAGAAGTGGAGTCTCCTCGGATCAGACTTGTTTCTCCAGCACATCCCGCAGGCATTTGATTGGATTTGTGATGTTCCTCAGACAATTCCTGAACAATGTCTGCAGATCGTCAGGGTGCCTTATCCTTCTGCAAGAGGACACTGCCATCAGGGAACACCGTCTTCATAAAGGCGAATAAAGGTCTCCTGGAACAGTTAAACATCACTTGGCCTTTGTTCAGTCTTCATCTGACCGCTCTTTACAAGTCTGTGAGTTTCCTTTTTGGCTGGTAAAAGTGGAGCCCAACGTGGTCTTCTGTTGTAGAGCATCCAACTCACTTCACTTGTGTGTGGTGTGTATTGTGCTTGATGATGTGCTTGCAACCGTATCACACCATCAATCTTCCTGTTGACTCACTGAATGCTTTTTCCACATCCTTTTCTATGTAAACCTATTGGAACAGACTGCTGTGTGGGGAAAAGCCAAGGAAATCAACAACTCCCTGAAATGCTCAAACCAGCCCATCTGACACAAACACCTACAGCATGATAAAAGTCTGTCCTAATCTGCGCCAGTCAGTGAAGGTTGTGGCCAGGTATGGCAGCATGGCATTTTGGCCAGAAATCTGTAAGGGGTAGAGAATCAAATTGGCGTGTGTGTGTGTGTGTGAGGAGCCAAGACTGAGAACTGACTGCTCCCAACACGAGGTACAGTATCAAAAACTTGTTTGATTTTTCAGAGCCAACTCTGGACACTGTTGTTTGGTGTCCACTGGTCACGGACTCGGCCGGGGTTAATGTGTACTGTCCATAGACAATGAGCGTAGACGAGGTGATGCCCCACATTTGGATCTCTGATTTATCATGTGATAACAGATGCTTAAAAAAGAAGCAGTGAGCATGATGGAGACAAAACGAAAAGTCCACCATGGAAGTCAAGTAAAGCTGAATTGTGCGTGCAGAAAAAGTGTCGGCTTTCTCTCTTCTCCAAGCTGTACGTAGTAAACCTGCTTCTATCCATGTCTGTTTGCTTGTTTATTTTTCTTTCTTATTCTCCTTGATCTTGTTCTTGAGAGAGTTTGATGTTCTCAGTTGGCCTGAGTTGGAGTGGAAAGTCATGTAGTTTATGATTCCTCGTTAAATGTACCGTATGATCCACCATTTTTGAGTCTGTTAAAGCCGGGCAGTGTATACTTCCAGTTTAATCTCCCCCAGCCTGATCTCGATCTGCACGAGGATTTTTTGTTTGTCTATTTTATGTTACGCCTAAAATTGTATTTAAAATGTGCATTTTTTTAAATGCAGCACAGGGTTGTACTGTATAGAAGTAGTAAAGTTATGTCCAGATTTCTGTAAAGCTGCTCTGTAACAATGTCTATTGATAAAAGGGCTATGCAACATAAGAATGTATCAAATGTCATCAGCAGGTTTCTCACTCATAGCCGTTGTGTGTTTCTCTGTGACACTGTGTGTACTGCTGATCGGAGGATCTGGACTCGCCTATAAACTGAAATTCAGCAAGATACGAGGTACTACTCTCTCTGACACACACACACACACACACACACACACACACACACACATTTATCACTGGCCGTGCATCACCTGTGTGTTTTCTGTTTCTGTAGACTCAGCGAATATGAATCAGCAAATTGAAGGAACTCACATGGTAAGCAACATCCTGCCATGCCGCAAAGAAATACACTGTAAAAAAAAAAAAAAATACAATAAATAAAATAGGCCGCCACAACGTAAAAACCTTTAGTAACAAGTTGCACAGCTTTTTTAAGTTTACTAAATTCTTAGAGAGATTTGCTGGCCAAACAAAAGATTCCACATTGCTGTTTAGTCGACACAACATGCACTCAGTTCAAAATCTTAACTTGCAATTCAAATATTTAAGTCTTTTAATATTTATATAATATTTTAATATTTAATATATTAATAAAACTATGTACCAACAGAGTGTACCAACGCTGCTCCTTATATCTGTTAAACTCTGAGTGTTTTCCCACTAGTTTCATTAGCTGAGTGCTCGCGCGGCCGTGTGCGCTGGGGTGGAGCAGGACGCTGTTGCTGGGCAAAAGTGGAAAAGATAGATATGGTTATGAATGTTTAGCCCGCTAGCTCTTGTACAGTGTACCTAATGTTAGCTAAGCTCACCTCAGTAATGTCAGGGTGCCTCAGGATAATCATACGTGGAAACACACCGACCTCACGTATATAACGTTAACTATCTAAAATACCTGTAAACTAACTGAAACATATATATATATATATATATATATATATATATATATATATTTTTTTTTTTTTTTTAATCACAAAATTACTCACCAAAAATAATAGAGTCCACAAAACGTCCATCTTCACCTCTTTAGTGCAGTTTGATAGCGTCAGTCCGACAGGGGCTGAACTTGATTTTTAAAGAATTGTTGTAGCCAAATCACATCAATCATTGCAGTAATTATCTAATCACAGACCTGTATTTATTTATTTATTTATTGAAATCCAAACTGTGACTTCTTTTTGGTTGGGCAGTGTATAAAAAACTCTTGTGGTGGTGTGCAAAGTGTAAATGTGAAATGTTTTGTTCTGTTGTGTTGATCATCTCTATTGATTTCAGACTGATGCTGATCAACAAAATAATCTACCCCAGCTTCCCGACATCACAATGCAGTCGATGTACCAAAACCACAACACCAGCCAATCAGATTCAGCCTACCAAAGTCTACACCGATACACCAACCAATCAGAATCAGCCCACCAGCATCTAAATCCAAACACTAGCCAATCAGATTCATCCTATCAAAGTCTACACCCATACACCAACCAATCAGAATCAACCTACCAGCGTCTAAACCCAAACACCAACCAATCAGAATCAGCCCACCAAAGTCTAGATCCAAACACCAGCCAATCAGTTTCATCCTACCAAAATCTACACCCATACACCAACCAATCAGAATCAGCCTACCAGCGTCTAAACCACAAACACCCACCAATCAGATTCAGCTTACCGAAGATAAACCCAAACACCAACCAATCAGAATCAGCCTAGAGCCTAAACCCATACACCAACCAATCAGAATCATCCCACCAAAGTCTACACCCTATACACCAACCAATCAGAATCAGCCTACCAGCGTCTAAACCACAAACACCCACCAATCAGATTCAGGCCACCAAAGTCTAAACATAAACACCCACCAATCAGATTCAGCTTACCGAAGATAAACCCAAACACCAACCAATCAGAATCCGCCTAGAGCCAAAACACAAACACAAACCAATCAGAATCATCCCACCAAAGTCTACACCCAAACACCCACCAATCAGAATCAGCCTACCGAAGTCTAAACCCAAACACCAACCAACCAGAATCAGCCCACCAAAGTCTAAACCATAACACCAACCGATCAGAATCATCCCACCAAAGTCTACACCCATACACCAACCAATCAGAATCAGCCTACCAGCGTCTAAACCCAAACACCCACCAATCAGATTCAGGTTACCAAAGTCTAAACCCAAACAGCAGGGAATCAGATTCAGAACATAGTTTAATCCCAGACAAACTTTTTTTACTGGAAATGGAATCATATTTGTTTAAACAGCACTAATTTATTTGATAAATTTTCCTAAAATGCTTATTTTTAAGTTTGGGGGGAAAACCTAATTGCGTATCGTTTGTATTTGTTGTGCCCTATTTTTTTTTTGTAAATCTGTGTTTTTTCACAAACTACTTGTATCGTATGCAACAAATAAATACGATGCACTGACAGTAGTGCTTCACAATCACGTTTAACAATCGCAATCCGGACCTGTGCATTTATTTAATTAATAAATTATTAATGTTAATGTACACATAGTCAGGATTTTATGTATTTGAGTCTCAGTAACTTACGTCAGTAACTTGATTATTTATTGTGTAATAATCTGATTGTAATAAAGTTGATAAATTAATCTTGGTAAACAGCCCCACTCTTCATCCAAGAGTCTCGCTGCGTTCCGTTCCGCAGTGTACTTTCGAGTCGATGTTGGTTATTTTTGACATGCATGAGACCTGGTTGTGAGTACATTCGGTTGCACGTATGCCCGTGGAAAGTCATGCAAGTTTATAATTTTTGTGAGGTTTTCTTTTTTTTTTTTTAAACATTTTGTGCAAGATTTAGTAAAGACGCAGCACCGTGGGGCCCAAGAATGCTATCAAGGATGGTAGCAAAAAAAAACAAAAAAAAAAGGGAGCCGCTTTCAGTTTAGTTTTTAAAGCAGCCGGTACCGAGAGGAATCATAAATTAAGGTTAAGTGAGGTTTAATGTCTATTTATTTCATATTTTACTTTATTTACATGTCTTGTTTATTTAAATGTTTTGACTGCATTTATATACAAAAATGTACTGTTGGAAATATTGGTAATATGTTTGGGTGGCGCCAACAAATGATCTGCATTTGCAATACAAAATTTCACTTTAAGAACTCACTTCCGGAACGGATTAAATTCATATGCAGAGGTTTGGATGTATAACTGATTTGTGAAGATTGTGACACTAGACCTGTTAAAAAATATATATTTAAAAAAAAACCCTGCCATGGTTAATTATTAATAATTAATGGATTATTGATTGTTAACATCAACTATCTGATAATAAATCCCATAGCTTTCAATCCCATAGCGATAAATCTTCAATTAATCTGTGCTGTTCTGGTGACATTTTTTTTTAAATCTTTTGTACCTTATTGTACCTAAACTTGCTTTACATATTAGCTAGCCAACTAGCACGAGCTACAGAGAATATCAACTATTAGTTTTCCTAGCTCAGTAGATTTAGTGTCAGTAGAAATAAGATATACACTTTGTATACATGTTTTTGCTGAATTAAAGTCTATTGTATTTAATTGTGTTCAATTAAAATGGATGAATGGATGTGTGTGCACTGTTAGAGGTAAAATCCTCTCTAATTTAAAAAGAAAGAGGTGTGATTTCATTCTACATACTTGGACGTGATGTGATTGGACCAGAGACATCAGCGCTCGTCTGCCCGCTTTACCCGGTTGGATAAAACGATTACCGGCGGCGAGAGACGAAATGGCGGCAGGCTGGATTTTGTTGCAATTTATAGACTTTTACTTTTCCAATTTAGTTATAACATTTGATGCTCTAATGAACATATCCATTTCAGAGTGATGGGAGCAAAATGGCTCAGCTTTACCAATTTACATTCAATCTACATTCTAGAACAATATAAAATATTTCGAAACTATGAAATAACAAAATTCAGGAAAGACCATGAAATTAGAAGGGGAGCACAAACTTTTGACTGGTAGTTTAGATTGAGATAATATTACAGGATTTCTTGGCTGGCACGGTGGCTTAGTGGTTAGTGCTTACATGTCCAGGGTTGTTGGTACAAATCTCCTCTGTGTTTGTGTGAAACTTGCATGTTTTCCCATTACTCTAATACAAAATCTCACAATCAGGAAGTTCCTGTCTTGGTAAAGCGATAGAGTTTATATTGTTTTGCATTTTAAGGGGAATTTTCCTGCTTAGATGTCTGAAACCAAAGCTAATGACTCTAATTGATTCATATACTGGGCTGACACCAAGCAAACACTGCAGTGCCACCTAGAGGCCATATTTTGGTTTACTGCATCCATTGTCTCTTTTACTAAAACCACCAGAGCTGCCAGCAAATGTGAAATCCATTCTCTGTTATATTAATACATCACATTGTTTATGCATGAATTTAATTTCAATTAATCAGTCTTAAACTTTGATTTAAAACAGTGCAGAAATCACGATTTACTCCAGACACTTGTTCTATCCCACTTTTTCACATTTTTTAATTTATTTATTTACTAGCGTTACTGTGTTATTAACAGTTAAAGAGTTTGGAGAGAGAGTTAAATTAAATTTAATCTAATAATAATCTGCTGATCTTTAATGTAATCAGTGATATTATGATTTGAGGTTGAAGTCCACGTCCATGTGTCTCTCTGTACAGCAGAACTCTCTGTCTCACTTATTAATACACAGAAATCACATTCTGTAAGGTTGAGTATCTGACGCCTTGTTTACACCAAGTTGTACTTCTTTCGTCGTCAGAGTTTAAAGTAAATTATTATATCAGGCACATGACTGTTCATAACATCACTTTATCTCATAGTGGCGCTTCATGTTACTGCTTCTATTAAGACCATGGTTTTGGAACATATGAGACAAACGTCCCACAGGGAGAATAAACACACAATTCTCTTTTCATACATCTTTGAAGGTTCAGTTTTCCTACTGTACTTTATTTTTTGGAGTAAGCCGTACTGTCGCATACGAGAAACTATGGCGTTATTGGCACGGTTGAGTGACACCTATAGCCGACTCACTTTGAGGGGGAAAAAAGCACTATATTAGTCCAAAAAAGGCTCATAATCCAGTAATCTAGAACTAAACTGCTCATAACATAAACAAAATGTGTGTGTGTGTGTGTGTATATATATATATATATATTTTTTTTTTTTTTTTTTTGCCATATTTCAACAGCCGCATTTGTGATGCAATTCCAGCATTTTTGTTTATTTCTTCTGCATTTTGAATTAAGTTTCCTTCCAATAAAATTCAACAAAAAAAACTAAATCTGATCAAACCTAAGGAACCTAAATGCACACGCCACGTTCAGGGCGCTCCTCCAAAGTAGGCGAAGTGCTGAATCTGACTGGAATGTGATCTGAAGTTAGTGTTTAAAATCTATGAGGCTGAACTTTCATATTGACGCAAGTTAAGACACGGTCAGACTTCCTGTTAATTATAAACATGCACTAAACTTTAATGGTGGGCCAACGGCTTATAGAATCAGAAACACTTTTTCCATTAGCACAAACCTCATACTGTTGGTTTGGCTTGGCTTGTTGTGGAGTGGAGAGGCATGGTGCGAGTTGAACAGTAACTCCGGTTCTTCACCGAGTCGTGTTTGTATTTTACAATTCCATCATCATTGTAGTCTTTCCCAACACAAAAGCAGTTCTGCCATTTCTTTTCCCATTGCTTATAAACCAATTTGCTCATAACACTTATTCACACTGTTTTCAATAATACCCTTCAGAACTATTTGCATTGTTCTTGAACCTGGTTCTGAGGTCTAGACTCCAGCGTATACCTGCTGGTTTCACCAAGGTTCAGTGCAGCTCCATGCTGGCGGGGAAAAAAGTGAGTCAGTTGCACCTTTGAAACTCCCTTGAGATCCACGAGTTCGACACACAACCTCTAAAGACTAGCTAAGAGACTAAAAAAAGGTCATAGAGGTCAAAGCTTTTGCCTCCTCTTCTTGTTCTTCCTCTCCCAACTCTACCCCTTCCACATCTTCCTCATCATCCAGTAATTCGAAAAAAAATTCTTTCAGGTTGGGTTCTTCAAGTTTCTCTTGTACATCCTCATTCCTTGCTCTCTCCGCAGAAACTTCAGGAAACTGCTCCATCTCTTGGTCTCCTCCTGCCTCAGAGTCTTGGGCAGTCTGTCCACAGGATGGCTCCACCAGATCTCCTGCTTGTGCATCTGGAGCTTCCCTCATCTCTGCAAGCTCTTCTGGCTTCATTTCAGACCCAACCTGCCTGCTGAGAGCCTGGAGTGCATTCATGGTTAGTACAGTCCATGCTTTGCTTTTCATACAACTGGTAAGAAATTATCATGATGTTTACTAACATGCTCTGGAGGAGTATAAAAACACCACCTCACCTTGCGGTAGAGCCTGAGGTTCTTGCGAAGAGAACTGCGACTGAGGATCCTCCGGGCGTAGGCCAGTCCTGAGCTTTTAGATTCCTCCATCATAAGCTTCAGGTGTGCATAAAATCAATACGACTCCATTATGAATGAAAACACGTACAGTACAGCCGTAGTGACGCTCTGTAGAAATGTAGACGATGTGCTGAGTTTATTTTGTCTACCTTGCAGTTGTGCTTGTGATGAGGGGACCTGAGGTGACTCTGCAATAAGGAATTCTGCATGGGGAAGCAGGCATCACACGCTAAACAGTGGGCGGCTTCTACCTTCCTCATGAAGTGCTCCATCCCTATACCTACACACACACACACACACACACACACAATAAGTCAACATGCGACTTATCAAGCAAATGCAGACACGGTAAACTTGGACAGAAACCTTGCGTCCTGTCCCGGTCCTCGTACAGCTGACAGACGGCAGCGCGGTGATCCGGTATCTGGTTAACGAAATCCTCCACCTTCTTATGCTTATTCCCGAAATATAACTGCACACACAACACACACGGACTGTAAAGTCATTATGAAAACACACACACACACACACCCTCACTGTCTACTGGCTGAACAATGCATTATGAAACCTTTATGCTCTCATTAGCTAACCAGGACACACTTGGCACAGTAGAGGGACATTTACACAGAACGTACACAATACTGCCAAAAGTATTGGCTCGCCTGCCTTCACATGCATATGAACTTGAGTAACATCCAGTTCTTAATCCATAGGCTTTAATATTATGTTGGCCCTGCCCCCTTTGTAGCTATAAACGCTTCAACTCTACTTGGATTATAATCGAGAGCTACAGAAAGGTTTCAGCATCACGTCCCGTGTCTCTGTTATTAACCTCTCAATGCCATTTCCCAAGTTGTTGTCTTTGCTTGATGCTGCAATAATTCCAGCCTTCTGAAGCACAGGAACATCGTTTCCGTGACCGCGGGGTATGTGGGTGTTTAAGAAATCAGAATCTTCAGGTAGGGTTAAAGATCAAATCTTCTTAGAGCTTTTTGCAAAAGTATTTGTACCCCTTGAACCTTTCCACATTTTGTCGCGTTAGAACCAAAAATGTAAATGTATTTTATGTGATAAACCAAAACACAGTGACATTATTGTGGAGTTTAGGAAAAAATTCTAAATACATTTTTACATATTAATATATGGAAAGTGTGGCAGGCATTTGTATACACCCACCTGAGTCAATACTTTGTAGAAACACCTTTCACTGCAATTACAGCTACAACCTTTTGGGGTGTGTCTCTACCAGCTTAGCACATCTACAGAGTCAAACATTTGCTCACTCTTCGTTGCAAAACAGCTCAATCTCAGTCAGATTGGACAGAGAGCGTCTGGGAACAGCAATTTTCAAGTCTTACCACAGATTCTTTTCAGGACTTTGACTAACACACGAATATGCTTTGATCTAAACTGTTCCATTGTAGCTTTTAGGTTGTTGGCCTGGTGGAAGGTGACGCTCCAATCCCCGTCTTTTGCAGACTCTAACAGGTGGTGTTCTAAAATTGCCCTGTATCCATCTTCATGTCAACTCTGACCAGCTTCCCTGTCCCTGCTGAAGAAAAGCATCCACACAACATGATGCTGCCACCACCACGTTTCACATTGAGGATTGTGTGTTTAGGGTGATGTGCAGTGTTAGTTGCATTTAGGCCAAAAAGTTGAATTTTGGTCTTATCTGACCAGGGCACCTTCTTCCACATGTTTGTTGTGGCTTGTCTCAGACTGGACATCCATGTCTTGGTAGGCTTGCAGTTGTGTTTAGACTTCTGAAGGTGATTATAGTTAGGGGGATCAGCGTGAATACAAACGCATGCCACACTTTGCAGATTTCTATTTGTAAAACCTTTTGAAAACCGTTCATCATTCTTCATCATCCTTCCGCTTCACAATCAAGTGTCACTTTGTGTTGGTCGGTCACATAAAATCCCAATAAAATACATTTACGATTGTGGTTGTAATGTGACAGAATGTGAAAAAAGTTTAAAGGATATACATTTTTTCCAAGGCACTGTATGTACATGTAGTTCGGTTCCTTGCTCGCTGTGGGTAGGGCTGTACCTGCAGGAAGTCCACGGTGGTTTTAGGGAGGTGCTCCGACAGGAACCTGAAGTGATCTTTGTGGAATTCGCTCTCTAGATGGGCCGCAAACTTCTCCTTGTAGAACGAGTGGAACTTGCACACGGAACATACAAAATCTATCCTGGGAAGCACGCGACACACAGGAGAACACTCCGTGAAAACTCATCTACTCAGCCTGGTTCTTGAGAAGATCTGTTTCTATGATGTTTTTTTTCTGACCTCTGGACTGTGATCTTCATTTCTGGGTTCTCTGGGCAGCCCGGTTCCTCTTGTGCACCATCTGGAGGATTAACGTGTTCGTCCTGCTGCTCTGTACGGTTTGTCACTGTGGAAATTATACAAGCTAAACAGGGAAATCCATCACACATCCGTATCTGTTATTGAAGAGCTTTAGGTGGGAGTGCAGTACCGTGGTCATGGGCAGACTCTGGTCCTGACTGCTCCTCATTCAGGGTCTCTCGATTAACAACTTTTGTAAAGAAAAACAAAGCAGAAACAGTGGTTTAATGAAAAAAGGGATATGGATGGATAAAGAAAGAGAGAAAGCAGAACCTAAATGTCAAAACATATTCTTTAAAAATATATACAACAGTCCTGTTTATATAGCCTTCCACAAGCGAAAACAGTAATGTCCCCTTTCCCCAACACTGCCAGCATGTGGCCAAAAACGGTAATCGCCTAAGGAAATTAATATCGCACGGCAAATGTAACAATGTTGTCTCTGTGCCTTTAAATCGCGAGGGGAATTCGTGTCATTTTGTAACAAGGCCATTGTGTCGCAGAGCTGTTTTCCCCTGTACTGGATGCACTGTACAATACACTTGAGTTACTTCCGTGATTTGTTCGCATCTACGAATGCTCGTAGAACCGCAATCTATTCATAACTGCAGACATTCATAACTCGAATGTTCGTAAGTCAGGAATTACATGTATATTTATTATTTAAAATGAGGTATTCAGTGGTTTTAAATTCAGCTCCTTGGTTGACCAGCACGGTCAGAGAGAAAATCCTGTTTCTCAAGCTTTATTTTAAGCTGAGCAAAAACAATGAGTAATTGACATGGCTTAATAAATGTTGTGTTTAAATAGGAGTGTGTTGTGAGAGGATGACGCTCACCGATAGATTGTTCTTCAGCTTCTGCGTTGGAGATCTGGAGAGAGAAAAATGTTCAAGTTGTGTGAAAGACAAGTATGAGATATTAAAGTAAAAAAAGCTAAGACCTGAAAGTTTTTATGAGTCACTGATAATGTGGACCTTCAGGTTTTCAAAAAGTACTAAACGCTTATGGTAAAAAAAAAAAGGCCAGTAGAACTCACAGGATTGGGACTAAACAGCTGTGTGTCCATAAGAGAAAAAAAAACAGCTGGAGCAAAGATTAAACTTTGGAGTGATGGAAAAAGGTCATGTGACCTGATGAGTCCAGATTGAGTCTATTCCAGAGTGATGGGCGTGTCAGGATAAGAAGGGAAGCGCATGAAGCGATGCTCCCATCATGCATAGTGTCCACTGTACAAGCCTCTGGAGACAGTGTTATGATCTGGGGTCGCTTCAGTCGCTCAGGTCGAGACTCAGCAACGTTATGTGGCAATAAAATGAAGTCACATGACCACCTGAGTGAATCACCAGCACATCACATCTACCGTATGCAATTTCACTTCCCTGATGGCATGCGACATATTCCACCACTGAGAGTGTGAGAGAGCGGCTTTGGGAGCATGAAGAATCATTTCAAAATCTCGCACTATAAGCTTGTTAGAGTGAAAGTTTTCAGCGGAGCAGTGTACTGTAGGGCCTGACGGGCCACCTCAAAGGGAGCCGTGATTCTGTTAGCCCTCAATAAAACAGCGCCCTGCTGCTCCCGTTATCTCTCTCAGTGGTGTCGCACAGCTGGACACGAGACCTGATCAAAAGGGGAAAACCAGATGGCTTTCAACGACCCTTCTGAGTGGCGCAATCAGCAGGCCTCTGATAGAGGAAGAAAAAGTTGAAAAATGGCTACCCTTCCCCAATTCCAGGTTGCTGATTTGCAAAAACAACGTCCTTGCACAAGAGAAAAAGCAGCTCATCTCCTCAGTCAAAGCGGTGTTGAGCAGCACAGGTTCCTGGAACAGGGAAGTTTCACAACCCCCTGGCAGTTGCTGCGGTCTTCCATCCCGGAATGCGCTTCCTCCCCAGAACAGGGAACATGCAATGGTTCAAGGGACAAGTACTATATTAATCCAGCAAAGTAGGCCATTAGGGCAAATATAAAATCATATATGTATGGAATGTATGATGTCTTTATGTTATGTTCAATATATGTGTAATCAACCGGTACGGCCTTGCTAGAGATAAAGGTATGAATAAGTACACGAGACACAGAATGTTTGGTATCAAATAGAAGCTCTGTGTATTCCATGAATGTTGATATGCATGAAATTTGAGATACATGAACCGGACTCATGTTAATAAAGTGTATCTAAATGACTATAATCTCATGGAGAAGTACTCCAACGTGACAAACCAAACCGCAGAATAATGTATGCACAAAAGGGAAGAACCTTGGGGCGGGGCTACACTCACCTCCAGCTCTGATTGGAACACATGGCTGCGGGGCAAACTCTCGGCGTGAGATTAAAAACGCAAGTTCTGAACAGGTCAAGTACTTCTTTCATCCGCTCTCAACCGACCCTTGAACTCTGACTTCTGACCTGCGCCGCGACCGAAGACTCCACTCTCCTCGACACGGAAAACTTCGGCTCGAACTGAGACGCTGCTTTGAACACCGCATTCGTGTCAAAGAGAAACCGCAGTAGTCGTCTCCGAGCATCAGCATCGGTAACCGGGCAACCAACACTCCGCTGAGAGTTTTCCAGAAAGACGTCACTTCAATTCAGCCACGCCGCGAGTCCCTTCGCTAGGCGAACCGACGAGAACAACCGTCACGTAACACAAGAAAAACAAACAAAGCTTCATACCTTGCTGAATGTGGTGCGCGATTCATAACTAAACCGCAAGATTAAACCCAAGGCTCTGATCTTGTGACTTTCTCATGTTCTAGTAAACTGAAACAGACCTCCATTAACTTTTACCCTATAAACTGTTCATGTGTACAGTACAGAGCCAAAGTTTGGACACCCCTTCTCATTCAGCGAGTTTTCTTTATTGCGTTCTTTAGCCCAAACGCGTCTCTTCTGCTTGTTGCCTGTCCTTAGCAGTGGTTTCCTAGCAGATATTCTAGCATGAAGGCCTGATTCACACAGTCTCCTCTTAACAGTTGTTCTAGAGACGTGTCTGCTGCTAGAACTCTGTGTGGCATTGACCTGCTCTCTGATCTGAGCTGCTGTTAACCTGCGATTTCTGAGGCCGGTGACTCGGATGAACTTATCCTCCGCAGCAGAGGCGACTCTCGGTCTTCCTTTCCTGGGCCGGTCCGCATGTCAGCCAGTTTCTTTGTAGCGCTTGATGGTTTTTGTGACTGCACTTGGGGACACTTAAAAGTTTTCCCAATTTTTCGGACTGACTGACCTTCATTTCTTAAAGTAATGATGGCCGCTCGTTTTTTTTCTTCACTTAGCTGCTTTTTTTTTTTGTCATAATACAAATTCAACCTCTTTGAATGAGAATCGTCTGTACTGTATGTGTGTGTGTGTGTGTGCGATTGAGTGATTAATTAGCATAGTTTTATGTAACCTAGATTAGTTCAATAAATTCTTGCTTCTTGATAAAGAACTGTTGTCTTGGTCATGTATTTTGAAGTTTAAACATTTGCCCAGATCTTACGTTAGCTTGCTGTGAAAACGCTGGTAAATATCTGATGTTGTATTATCCCCGTTGGCCACGGGATAAACAGGATTGGTAAAACACACTTCCTCGTGTTATTTGGTGGACGAATCGCATAGAACGTGTGTATTCAAATTTTGTATATTGGTTTCAACAACTTACCTCGAATCGATAAAGATTCGACTCACCTCTGAATCAGAGTTAAAACCCTACAGTACTGTAGATTACAGATGATGTTTCCATCATCATCATCATCATGGACCTTGTCCTAATAAATCTAAACTTAAAGATGATTCTTGAAAGTTCTTTAAGGCAAGTCTCTTAGAACTAGAAATAAAAGGAAATAAAGTGTGAAGCGTACAGGTAGAAGAGTCTCAGGCGTCTCAGCTGCTTCCATGTTGTTTGGTGAATCTTTTAAACACACAAACAAAATGTGAATAAGTGAAAAGAATGAGAAAGTAAAAGACTTAATTCTTAAAGACAGTGGTTGTTGGTCTGGTCACCTCCTGAGCACTCGGGCTTTTTACACTCCGGCCCTCCGACTGCGGATGATGAGCTCTCCTTCCTCTCCAGTTTTAGCTGCAGATACACACCTCATAAATCACAGTACATGTTTTTTCACAAAACACTCTAGTGTGTAGCATCCAAATAAGATCCTTATTGCAGGATTAAAACATTCCAGCATGTGGAGCTAGACCTGATCCGACTCAGAACGAGAGACACTTAACAACCAGCGTCTCCAGCCTGAGACACACCACGTCCAGGGTTTGGTCTGGATCAGGTCAGGCTGCACCATCAGGACGTTTTATTCCACATCGAGGAATCTGGTGAGGTTCTCCAAGACTAGTGTCCTGGATATACACTTCAGATTCTTCTGCAATAAATTCAACTTCAGTTAAGAAAAATACAAGCAAGTGCTTAAAAGTCCTCACACACCATTTCAGTGGCTTGGAAACTCAAGGCCTGCGCTGCCAGGGATTTTACCGCAGCCTTCAAAACTTTCGATCTGCGTCTCCTGATCCTGGCTCTCTCCTTCCTCCTGCTGATGACTGCAGGCTCTGCGTCAGGCTCCTTCCTCGACGAGGTGGCCGAGCTCTCAAAGTCTACGCTTCCGTAACTGGACATTTCATCGCTGATGAAGTCGTCCGGTTTGTAGATATCCAGGGTGTGTGGACAGGTGAGCTGTAAGAAGCGCTTGTCCCTGTGCACACAACAAGTAGAGCTGCTGAATCAAACTTGGACTTGGGCTCAATGTCCACAGATTCACACTACACACATGAGAAATTATTACTGTTATTACTAACGCCTGTCTAAGACCTCATACGCGTCTTTAACTCGGTCATAAACTTTCGTGTTCATGATGTGTTTAACTTCACAAACGTCTACAGTCTTGTTACATGCCAGGTGTTCAAGTCAAACCAGGACTTTAAAAAAAAAATTCAAGCATAAAACAGGTGATTAAAATTTACGGTATGGTAATCAAAAGTAAAAAAAAAATAAAAATGATAAAAAATCGCAGGGCACACACACATACACACACTCGCACACTATGGCCAATTTGGGAACGCCAATTAAGCTAACCTACATGTCTTTGGACTGTGGGAGGAAACCGGAGAACCCGGAGGAAACCCACCAAGCACGGGGAGAACATGCAAACTCCATGCACACAGAGAATCGAACCCGGACCCTGGAGGTGCAAGCCGACAGTGCTAACCACTGCACCACCGTGCCACCTATCAAAAGTTTAATTGAATTTAATTTCAATCACAACTCTGTGATCAGAAACCAATCAAAAACTCCTCAGAAACTAATAATAAAATTTAAACCAATTAAAAATCAATGTGATACGTCCATAAAGGATGGAAGCAGGAGGCCCAAGCCAGTTCCAAATGTTTGGAAACAAAAATGAAAGGAGTTCCTGGGAGGCCGGCGTTTCAGACGTTAATCAGACAAATCATGAAATCTTTCCACCTTGATTGTGTCCAAGCACTAGTGAAACACTGGGATAAGTGCTTTAGTGTACAGCCAAACCAAGTGCTGATTTATCTACTGTGCATCGCTTCTCCTTCTACTCAGTCATGTTACTGGTTCGTTCCTGCATTGAAACAATACACCATTTAAACCGTGCGTTACCTGTTCCCATGACCTTCTCTGCTAGCTTGTTGACTGAGCGCGGTGATTTGCTGGTCGACCTGATTAGCGACGACGCCACCTGTACGGAGACATGGGGTTCAGATGGTTAAAAAAGGTCATGAGAACAGATGAGTGGCTTCAGGACATGACCAGATGCACCAGGAGAGCACGTCAGACATCCCTCAGGGGCCCTTTAGGGGCGGAGACACCGTTAGCCCCGCCTTTAAGTAAGTGTGCAGGAGGTGTGGCGAGAGGAGGAGGTTAGGAACAAACAGGTGAGAATAACTACTCTTTCACATTCTTTTAAATGATTAGGTAAATAAATGCAAATACAGACTGGATTAAGTTGCATATACAGTGCCGTGAAAAAGTATTTGCCCCCTCCCCTTTGTCTTTTTTTTTTTTCTTCACCTCATCAAATTAAGTTTAATCTTATACAAATTGCAGGGTTTTTTTTTTTTTAATAATTATTTTCTTTACTAAGGATAGTAAGCTGTCCAAACCTGCCTGGCCTTAAGTGAATAAATAATTGCGCCCTAAACCTAATAACTAGTTGTCTCACACTTTGCGGCAACGACTGCAATCAAGTGTTTATGATAACGGTGATGTCAAGGAGTCTTTTATATCACTGTGGAGGAATCTTGGCCCACCCTTTTTTTTTTTTTCTTGCAGAATTTTTTGACTTGAGCCACAAATTGCCGCGCATAAGCGTCCTGTCTAAGGGTCTCAATCAGATTTAAGCCCAGATTTTTTTTTTTTTGAGCCAATCAGAGGTGGACTTGTTAGTGTGTTCCGGACCCGAATGCACTTGACCTTGAGGTCATGAACTGATGGCCGGACATGCTCCTTCAGGATTTCCCAGTAGAGAGCAGAATTCATGGTTCTATCAATTACAGCGAGCCGTCCAGTTCCTGAAGCTGCCATCACACCACCACCACCATGTGTGACTGTTGGCATGATGTTTTGTTTCATGAATCACTGTGTTAGTTTTTCCACAGCACTTTAGATCAGTGATGTCCAGCCCTGGTCCTGGAGGAATACCTGCCCTGCACATTTTAGTGTCTTCCACGGAAAAGGCAGTGGATTATCTGATTAGTTAGATGAGGCGCGCTGTGAGCAGATTCAACACTACAGTGTGCAGTGCAGGTGTTCCTCCAGATCCACGTTTGGGAACCACTGCATTAGATGTTGTTCTGTCTTCTTTTATGAGCTCCTGGACAGGTCGTCGTTGTGCCGTTTGAGTAAATGTTTCTCAATTTGTGGACGGTGTCTCTCACTGGGGTCCGCTGGTGTCCCAAAGCCTTGGAAATGACCTTTCCACACTGGTATCATGTCAGTGACATTGTTTCTCACCTGCTCTTTCATTTCCTTAGATCATGTTACTTTTATTTTCACTTTGTCAGACAGATTCTAATTCAGTGATTTATTAATGATGTGAAACATTAAATTGTAATAAATGTGCAAACAATAATTCAGGAAACACTTTTTCCCAGGATTGTAGTTTTGTAAATGATTATTAATCCTCCACTGAACATTAACTCTTTATCTAAAACACCTCACTCACCTGGGCTATGAATGAAAACATCACACCAACGTGACGTCATTCCTCTCTCTCTCACACACACACACACACACACACACACACACACACACTCTGGCTAAATGTCTCAAACACATTCTTTTACCTGACCCGACTCCAGAACCGGCCATACCGAACTTCACAATGAGACCCAAACAGGACTCTTCTTTTGTTTCTCTTCCGGCTCCAGCGTCTTCTTCGTCGTCTTCTTCTTGTACTGAGAGACTGACTGACACCACAGCGCCACCTGCAGCGCCCTCCAAACACTGCGGCTCTATTATTATCTAAAATATTCTCTTTAAAAAAACTAATTCTGACAAAGAAATAATATTTTTTTATTAAAAAAAAAAAAATAATAATAATAATAATAATAATAATAATAATAATAACAATAGCTATAATAAAATGATTAATAATTTAATAAAATATAGTTCAATTATTTATAGTTCAATTATTAATAATTAGTTCAAAATTGTTAATTAATTGGCATGTAATCTTCCAGACATTCCAGGTAATCTACTGCACAATGTTTTGCACAGTTACACTGTATTATACTGATATATATACAAATACACACAGTGCCCTCCATAATTATTGGCACCCCTAGTTAAGATGTGTTAAAAGCCTTCAAATAAATTCAGTTTTTATTGCAGAAGAATATTGTCACACTGAAAATTGTAAAAAAAAAAAATATATATATATATATATATATATATATATATATATATATATATATATATATATATATATATATATATATATATATATATAACGTGAATATAAAGTGAATTTTAAGGGGAAATAAAAATCCCTGACTAACAAATAATCATTTTCATAAAATAACCTGTTCAAAAAAAATATCATCAGCAGTTCACAAAAAATTAAACAAAACTATACATCTCACGAACACACACACACACACACACACACACACACACCTGTAAGAAAAAAAAACATAAGGAACTGATTATTTGACTCTATTACCTGCTGCAGCTTCTGTGTGTTTAACACATTATTATTTATTGTAAATAGGCCACTTATGCACTTCTGGTTAGATGCTAAAACTTCATTTCATTGGCTCTGTACATGTACTTTGAACAAGGACAAAAACATTGAATCTAATCTAATATTAGTTATATATAGCAACAATGTCTTATTTAAAAGTTAATTTAAATAGATTCTAAAAATCCCAATCAAATCTTTGTTTCATTACAATCAACGAAGAGAAAATTGAAATGGAAAACAAAAAAATCGACCTTGAAAAAAATAATTAGTTTATCTCAAAATTCAACAGATGGCACTTTATACTATATATATATATATATATATATATATATATATATATATATGCAGTGATTTAAATCCATTTAATAAACATGATCTCATGGCTTCATTCCAGAAACGTCACAGCAACGTGTAAAAAGTTCAATTTGTTCAAAAATTCAACAGACAGGTGCTGTACATTGTTTCATAAGCGCTTATGAGTGTGAAGTTAAATCCCATGTGAACAAGGCCATGAGCACATTTTCAGAAGCCATTGCACAATGTGTGAGTCATATTTACAGCAGACGCCCTTATTCAGGGAAACTCGCATTTTTTATCTCATTATACATCCAAGCAATTGAGGGATAAGGGCCGCACTCAAGGGCCCAATAGTTGTTAATTTGATAGTGCAGGAGTTTGAACCAGAGGCCTTCAGATCCAACATCTACATCAAAGTCTAGCATCTTCATCACTGAGCTACCTCCTGTTAGCCACCGTGTGAACACACTCACTCGGAATTCGTCAACTGGACAATAACACATGTCAGTAGTGTGTGTACTGATGTGCAATTCTGTAACAGCTGTACTGTTTAGGTGTTTAGATGTACGAGTGACGCTGTACACTGTGTCTGAAAACCCATTTTGCCGCATCCCCCATAAGGTCCTGAGCTCACTCCAAGCCAAGGAGTTCCTGGGAGGCCGGCGTTTCAGACAGATGTGAATCAGACAAAACTTTCTACCTTGATGATAGCCAAGCACAGGTGATACACTGGGATAAGTGGTAAGGCATTGGACTATGGTTCAGAAGGTCTAGTTTCAAATCCCACGACCAGTAAGTTGACCCTGTTGGGCCCTTGACCAAGGCCTCTGTCAACTGTTCAGATGCATAATGAGATAAAAATGTAAGTTGCTCTGGATAAGAGTGTCTAAATGTTCTGAATAAGTCCCACTTTGACTCGAGTTAGCTAACCAGAATGCTTCGCCTTCAAGTTTTTCCACAGTGAAATTCTTCACAAGTTTTTAATTCCCTTGCACAACTTTCCCTCATTCCCTCACATTCTTTCCCATTCTCACTCTTTGCTTTCATGGATCATCTTGTCTCCCGTGTCATGTCATGATAATTTCACCACACAAACTCACATGATCCTGACTGTCTATACTGTAAGTACAGAGCTGACACGCCCTTCAGCGCTCTTTAGGGCCAAAGCACTATAGCAGGATCCTCTTGTTTTCCTAAGCATTTCTTTCCACGCTATTGGGCATTTTGGGGTCTTAACATGCTCAAAAATTCATGAATATTGGCAGACAGGTTGGAATCTGCTGCCGTTAGGATGCCTGAGAGTCTGGGCCATGGGGGTAGCACGGGGCCCTCAGGGGTCCTCACGCCAGATTTGTAAATTGTAGAGAATTTTTTTTTTTTACCTCAAATGGGTCAGACATTATGATGCCTTAAACTTATGCTCAAAAGTGATTAATATCATTCTGAGTGACATCATACTGTATGACATTATACTGAGTGACATCATGTTCAGTGACATCACCTTGAGTAACATCATAGTGTGATGCTTTTTTCCAGCATCTGTGGCCTATTGTACACACATACATATCACAAATGTTAACACACACAGACACACATGTATGCATGCACAAACACACACACACACACACACATACACACATATGTACACACACACAAATATTTAGGGCCCAAGCTGACATCAGCCCTATATACTGTGCGAAGTGTGCAAGTTGTGTGGTGCACCCGGGAGGCAATGGCGAGGGTGCTTGGGCCCGCTCATCGTTACTTGCAACTCTTAGTATTTGATCCACAGTTTTGGTTCAGCAGGAAAAATTTAAAAGGTTTGAAAAATGTTAAGGAAATGTTTTCTGAACGATCCAGGGTTAGTGCAAGGTACAGGAGAGGGAAGTGTGTGTGTGTGTGTTTGTATAAGCGTGCGTGTCAATAAGTGTGTGTGTGTGTGTGTGTGTACAAGTGTGTGAAGAAGTGTGCATGTGAATAAGTGTGTGTAAGACTGTGTGTGTGTGTGTGTGTGTGTATATATAAAACTGTGTGTGGTGCATACATGTGTGTGTGTAAGAGTGTGTGTGTGTAGGAGTGTGTATAAGTGTGTGTGGGTATATTTATAAGTGTGTCTGTATAAGTGTGTGTATATAAAACTGTGTGTGTGTGTGTGTGTGTGTGTGTGTGTGTGTGTGAGAGAGAGAGCGAGGGGTTAAGTAAAGTCATGATTAGAGGAACATTAGAGGAGAACCAGCCTGTAACGTAATTAAATTTTTTTAAAAATGTTCAGCTTTTTGTTTTGTGCTAATAATAATCATAATCATAATAATAATATCACGTGTCCCAGTGCTGTGAGCTGTGTGTGTGTGTGTGTGTGTGTGTAATAATGAGTTATATTGTATCAGGTTAATGTTCAAAGATTCAGGATTTAAGTCCAAAGTTTCTGGATTTTACAGCTGAGCGGAGATCCTCCCATCAGCCAATGAGAACACGGGAGCGTTTGACAGGCGGTTAGATTGACCAATGGGAGCGGAGGGATTCCCGACTGAGGGCGGGCCAATGAGAGTTTTCTGACAGTCTCCTGACCGGACGGAAACAGTTCGGAGTTATTTTTCCCCGTTATTTTTCAGCAGCTCTGCTTAATCACCACCATCACTCCCGGCAGTGTGTGTGTGTGTGTGTGTGTGTGTGTGAGGCGCAGGAGTCATGGGGAACCGCGGCATGGAGGAGCTCATCCCGCTCATCAACAAGCTGCAGGACGCCTTCAGCTCCATCGGACAGAGCTGTAACCTGGACCTGCCGCAGATCGCCGTGGTGGGCGGACAGAGCGCCGGCAAGAGCTCCGTGCTCGAGAACTTCGTGGGCAGGTTAGCGCCGGGGCTAACGCTAACCGCTAACCGCTAGGGCTAGTGCTAATCGCTAGTGCTAATGCTATCTGCTAACATTCTGCTGGGAAGATGTTTTTCTCCTAACCGTAGACTAAGTTTAAAAACAGCACATGTGGTTCCTTAGATCATCTGTGGAACCTGAAACACACACACACACACACACACACACACACACACACACACATTATATAAATGTGTGTTTGTGTATGTATATATTTTGTCTATATGTATTTACAGAGAGAAAAGTGAAGCAAAAAAAACACACATTTACTTCAGGAAAAGAAAAACATGTACATATAATATATGTTACTGTTATGTGTTATATGATATTATTAAGATTATATTAACATACTATACTATTATACATGTTTTTCTTTTCTTCAAGTGTGTATACTCTCTCTATCTGTCTGTCCATCTATATATACACACACATTGTCGGACATTGCTTTTCAACCATGCTTCAACAGAATTATTTTAAAAAAATGAACTCATGGAACAGGCCTGGACAAAAATGATGGCACCCCTAACTTAATAGTTTGTTGCACAACCTTTTGAGGCAATCACTGCAATCAAACGATTCCTGTAACTGTCAATGAGACTTCTGCACCTCTCTGCAGGTATTTTGGCCCACTCCTCATGAGCAAGCTGCTCCAGTTGTTTCCGGTTTGAAGGGCGCCTTTTCCAGACGGCATGTTTCAGCTCCTTCCAAAGATGCCCAATAGGATTGAGGTCAGGGCTCATAGAAGGCCACTTTAGAATAGTCCAATGTTTTCCTCTTAGCCATTCTTGGGTGTTTTTAGCTGTGTGTTTTGGGTCATTGTCCTGTTGAAAGACCCATGACCTGCGACTGAGACCCAGCTTTCTGACACTGGCCAGCACATTTCTCTCTAGAATCCCTTGATAGTCTTGAGATTTCATTGTACCCTGCACAGATTCAAGACACCCTGTGCCAGATGCAGCAAAGCAGCCCCAGAACATAACAGAGCCTCCTCCATGTTTCACAGTAGGGACAGTGTTCTTTTCTTCATATGCTTAATTTTTCCGTCTGTGAACATAGAGCTGATGTGCCTTGGCAAAAAGTTCCATTTTTGTCTCATCTGTCCATAGGACATTCTCCCAGAAGCTTTGTGGCTTGTCAACATGTAGTTTGGCATATTCCAGTCTGGCTAGTTTATGATGTGTTTTCAACAATGGTGTCCTCCTTGGTCGTCTCCCATGTAGTCCACTTTGGCTCAAACAACGACGGATGGTGCGATCTGACACTGATGTTCCTTGAGCATGAAGTTCACCTTGGATCTCTTTAGAAGTCTTTCTGGGCTCTTTTGTTACCATTCGGATTATCCGTCTCTTTGATTTGTCATCGATTTTCCTCCTGCGGCCACGTCCAGGGAGGTCGGCTACAGTCCCATGGATCTTAAATTTCTGAATAATATGTGCAACTGTAGTCACAGGAACATCTAGCTGCTTGGAAATGGTCTTATAGCCTTTACCTTTAACATGCTTGTCTATAATTTTCTTTCGAATCTCCTGAGACAACTCTTTCCTTCGCTTCCTCTGGTCCATGTTGAGTGTGGTACATACCATGTCACCAAACAACACAGTGACTACCTGGAGCCCTATATATAGGCCCACTGTCTGATTACAAGATTGTAGACACCTGTGATGCTAATTAGTGGACACACCTTGAATTAACATGTCCCTTTGGTCACATTATTTTCAGTATTTTCTAGGGGCACCATCATTTTTGTCCAGGCCTGTTCCATGAGTTTATTTTTTTAATAATTCCATTGAAGCATGGTTGAAAAGCAATGTCTGACTTTCATTGGTTAACATTCATAGAATTCTTATTTAATTATTACTTTTGTCAGATTAAAGTTATTTCTGTGACCATTGTGAGTTTTTCTTTCATTGACCGAAGGATACCAACAATTTTGTCCACGTGTATATATATATATATACACACACACACACACAAACATGCACACATACATATCATAAACATAAACACACTATCGGTCTCCTTTTTAAATATTTATGTTTTATTTGTTGAGTTATAAGTTTGTGTGATTATTTACTAGTTGTACTCTACTGAAGTAGGTCAGCCATGATGTTTATAGTATAATAATAATTTATTAAATCATAATAATACCACATAAGTGTTTATTGTAGTGTTCATGTTAAACCCTTGATTAATCATAAGTATCTGCACCCTCCTGCTGTTTATTACAGGAAACGTTTTAGAGGGATGTTTAACGTGGCGCGTGTGTGTGCGTGTGTGTGTGGTGGAGCTAAAATGTAATGGTCAGAGCTCTGGTGTAAACTCTTCAGGATGAGTCAGAGAGCTGAAACAGTCGATTCCAGGATTGAGGCAGGAGGTCCAGAGCTTCTCATGAAGCCATGAAGCTGATAAAGCACTTTCACTTCCTCCAAGTGTGTGTGTGTGTGTGTGTGTGTGTAAGTGAGGAAGTGAGAGAGGAGAGAGAGAGCATCATGAAATGTCTTTGGAATCCCGGTGCCCACTTTTATCATTTTTGCTACGACTCGTTACAGATTGTCAAAGTGTGTGTGATGAGTCAGGTGTCGTGTCTGTAACTCGGTCCTCTCTGTACAGTTTTTGTTCTGATTAGCTGCAGATTCTGTGTGATGAATCAGGGGTGTGTACTCGTACGGCAGTGTTTCCCCACATACTTGCGATGGTAGTCAGTGGAACGGGCCAACAAGACCTGCAGCATAAAAGTGTTCGGTTACAAAAAACAAACAAATACATTATGAGCTTTAACACAATATTTTTTATTGATTTGATATTTCTATAAAAAAAAACAATAATTAAGTATCAAAAACTCTTGCGTGTACACAGCCCTTAAATACCAGAGCATTTTAGTCATGTTTTGCATTAGTATGTTTTAATAAATTTAATATAGTCATGATTGGATAATATAAAGTTATCCTTGGACACATCCTTTTTTTTCAGCACAAGCTGGGCAGTATGAGGAATTTTAACCAGCTATACACACATGACTGAGCAAAAAATAAATAATAAAGAGCATGCATTCATAAGATCACTCATTTTTTATCTTTGTTTCTGTGACCTAATTATAATAATAATAATAAAGCACGTTTTATGAGTTCTCCATTTCTTACATGTTTTAAAAGTAACGATCACTGCATGGGAATATGTTTTGCATCATATTTCTCTGTGGCGCTCATAGCTGTTAACTTTTACACCACAAGAGGGCGGACTAGCAGTCCAGGTGGTGCATTAATCAGATATGGTTGAGAATCTTATCCTCTCTCTCTCTCTCTCTCTCTCTATTTATTGTCTCTCACTCACTCTCACGCTCTCTCTGCCTCTCGCTCTCTCTCTCTCAGGGATTTTCTTCCCCGAGGTTCTGGGATTGTTACTCGTAGACCCCTCATCCTTCAGTTGGTCAACCACAAAGCAGGTAAGTGTACACACACTCTCACACAAACACACACATGGTGTAGTGTGTATTGTCCCGGAGTGTTTACGGCTCCTCCCCCTCCTGTAGAATATGCCGAGTTCCTGCACTGTAAAGGTCGTAAGTTTGTGGACTTTGATGAGGTGCGGCTGGAGATCGAGGCCGAGACGGACCGCATCACCGGCTCGAATAAAGGAATCTCTCCCATTCCCATCAACCTGCGAGTCTACTCTCCTAACGGTAACACACTGAGATCTAACTGGATCGAGTCACTTTTTGAGAGAACGTTTCCCAGAGTCATTAATACGAAGAAGATAAGCTTTAGTTAGGATAAATAGTGACAACAAAAGTCTTATGTTTAGTTTATGCTTTGGAATAGTAAATTTTTTTGGTAATTAACCTTCAAATGTTCAGTCCCTGTAGCATTTTATTTTTTCCATAAAGTTTATTTTTTTTTGTGTATTTTGGTTAAACATACCATTTAACTACAAGAAAACAGTGTTAGTTAAAGTAGTAAAGTACAAGTCTTAATAAATTAAATTTTGTATTTTCCTAACCGGGTCTCTGTCTGTGTCTCAGTGCTGAATCTGACTCTGATTGATCTTCCTGGTATGACCAAGGTTGCCGTTGGCGACCAGCCACAGGACATCGAATTCCAAATAAGGTAATGAGTTAATTAAAGGTGGTGAGCCGAGAGCTGATTGGTCGGAACTGTATAAGTACTGCTTCCAGTCAGTAATAAGTGTGTGTGTGTGTGTGTGTGTGTGTGTGTGTACACAGGGACATGCTGCTGCAGTTCATCACCCGGGACAGTTGTCTGATCCTGGCCGTCACTCCAGCCAACACCGACCTCGCCAACTCGGATGCGCTGAAGATCGCCAAGGAGGTCGACCCCCAGGGTGCGTGTTTGTTTGTTTTTACACATGGGTGGGTCTGTTTGAGCCTACTTGGTGACCTTTGACCCTGTGCCTTGTAGGTCTGCGCACCATCGGTGTGATCACCAAACTGGACCTGATGGACGAGGGAACGGACGCCCGAGACATCCTGGAGAACAAACTGCTGCCTCTGCGTAGAGGTACACACACATACACACACACACACACACACTGAGTCACATGACAGTGGGTTTGCAGTATAGCAGACTCCACCCACGGTTCCTGAAAAAAGGTTCCTGGGTAAAAAAAAAATTAATCTTGGATTATGAAAACACTTAATCACACTTTTAAAGTAAAATTGTGTGTGTGTGTGTGTGTGTAGGCTACATTGGCGTGGTGAACCGCAGTCAGAAGGACATCGACGGGAGGAAGGACATCCGTGCCGCGCTGGCAGCCGAGAGGAAGTTCTTTCTGTCTCACCCTGCGTACAGACACATGGCCGAGAGGATGGGGACGCCGTACCTGCAGAGAACCCTCAACCAGGTATACACACACACACACACACACCGTACAGAGTAGTGCTTTGTTAAATTTTGTTAGACATAAATGCAGTGATGTTAATGTGTTATAAAGGTCGTGTGTATAAACATTAACCCACATGGATTATAACTCGACCCGTCCGTCTCCGTAGCAACTGACCAACCACATCCGCGACACGCTTCCCAGTCTGCGCAGTAAACTGCAGAGCCAGCTGCTCTCTCTGGAGAAAGAGGTGGAGGAGTACAAGAACTTCAAACCTGACGACCCCACACGCAAAACTAAAGCCCTGCTGCAGTGAGACACACACACACACACACATATCCGCATACACAAATAATCTGACAAATCACAGTACTCATCTAGTACTGTGTGTGTGTGTGTGTGTGTTTGTGTAGAATGGTGCAGCAGTTCGCTGTGGACTTTGAGAAGAGGATCGAGGGATCTGGTGATCAGGTGGACACTCTGGAACTTTCCGGAGGAGCTCGAATTAACCGTATCTTCCATGAGCGATTCCCCTTCGAGCTCGTCAAGGTCCGTAATAAACCAGAGAGAGAGAGATTATAACAGGGAGGAATTAGATAGAGAGATGGTTTATTGATTCCCAAGGAAATTCTGAAAAGAAAGACAGACATGAAAAGGACGTGACACAAATACAGAAGGAGATCTCAGGACAATGAGCATGTGAAAATGAGTCAGAACGGCAACAACAACTTGTGTTAATGTTTTGTGTGTGTGCGTGTGTTGCGTGCGTGTGTGTGTGTGTGTTTTAGATGGAGTTTGATGAGAAAGAACTGAGGAGAGAAATCAGCTACGCAATTAAGAACATTCACGGTGTGAGGCAAGTTTAAACACACACACGCACACACACACTGATTATTAGGAGTGTATATTCATTGTGTTTCTGAAATTCCTTTTACAACTCTTTCTTAATCCAGGATTTTGTATGAACTTGTGTCATAACCTTCCCAAAAGTGTCCAGCAGAGGGCGTGTTACCCCATCAACACACCCAACACCATGCCCCCCCTCCTCTCATTCAAAATGCAAAGATCAGCAAAGGGAGGAGAGAAAACGACAGAATGAGAACAGCAAAACAATGTAGTAAGAAAAATGAGATATCAGTGTAGATGGAAAGAAAGATTTGAGAAAGGCTGTGAGATAATAGAGGAGAAGATGGAAGAAGAAAGCAAAGAAGAATAGAGTTGTGATGAGCGGGCCCAAGCATCCCTGTGCCATTGACACCTCGGTGCACCAATATCATTATGACATAATTTTAGAAAAGAGGGGAATTTCAAGTTAAGATGTCCAAAAAGCCCCAGATGTTGGAAAATCACTCGCTGTGATGTCACTCAGTGTGAGGTCCCACAGAAAGTTACTAACCACTTTAAGTGTAAGTTTAAGGCATCGTCAGGGCTGACCCGTTTGAGATATCAAAAATCCCTCCTGCAATTTTGCATCCTCAATGTCTTTAGATCTCATTGGCCCGGTTTGGTGGCTATTGTATAAATTCCCTAGGAGGAGTATATCAAAACCCATCGGGTGCGTTTTTGTGAATGACCCAAAATAACTGACTTCCTGTTGAGTTGAGCCCAGGACTTGCAGTGCGAAATTGTTCAGCTCAGTGAGCTCTAAATGTGTAATGGGTTTTCTGTGCCTACGTGAAAGTGTGTATGATCTATGCAGAAAATCTTGAGTTCCTAGTGCCACACCCGGGGCCCAGACTCTCATGCATCCTGAGAGGAGTCTGCTAATTTTCATCAGTTTTGAGCATGTTAGGACCCACAAAAAGCCCTGTATGGTGGGGGAAAAAATCCTTAAAATAACAAGTGATTCCATAGTGATTGGGCCCTAATAAGAGATGTGAGGAGAAACTATATGATGGAGATAAAAGAATAGCTGTAGGCAGAAATGGTGGAAAGGAAGAATGGCAGATAACGAGAATGGAGAGAGAGAGAGAGAAAGAAAGGAAAGGAAGAGACCAAGTGAGAAAGGGGGGAAGAAAAGTATGGAGGCAGATTCATAAGAAACAGTAGAGATGAAAGTGTGGAGGAAAATAATAACGAAGGGAAAACGAAATTAAAAACGTGTCTCATAACCTTCCCAAAAGCATGTTATCCCTATGTTATTCAGCAGAAAGAAAAAGAAAACATAGAAAAACCAATGAAATGGGAAAAAAAGAATGAAGGAATGAGGAACAATTGAGTGAAGAGAAAATTATTGAAAAGAACAGAAACAAGACCCAAGAAAGAAAGGAGGTATAAAGAAATGAATGGAGATTGGACAAAAGCAGATTTCTCTCAGCAGTCATGTGTGTGTGTGTGTGTGTGTGTGTGTGTGTGTGTGTGTGTGTGTGTGTGTGTGGCGTGTATCAGGACGGGCTTGTTCACCCCTGACATGGCCTTTCGAGGCCATAGTGAAAAAGCAGATCATTAAGCTGAAGGAGCCGTGTCTCAAATGCATCGACCTGGTCATCCAGGAGCTCATCAACACAGTCAGGCAGTGCACTAGGAAGGTAGCGCATGCAGCTACCAGAGGGGGGGGGGTGTAGCAGAGGCGAGCAGGAGAGGGGAACGATCTGCACAGCCTCTGCATGGAGTTAAATTAAAGATCTTTTTTTTTTACTTTAGACTGAAACACCTCACAGTTCTAACAGTTAAAGGGATTTAATCCCAGTAGCTAGCTCTGGATGGCTGGTGGGCGGGGCTTCAGTTCAACACTGGTACACCTGACGGTGTTAGTAAGAGCAGACTGGAGCTGTGCAGATCGTACTGGTCTCTCCACCTGGTCCCACCCTCTGAGTGAGCATGTAGAGGAGGTTGATTTTAATCCTGACTCTGGTCTCGATTAAAGACGAGCTTCTAGATTCGACAATTTCACCTACACATCAGACATTGATCCCATGATCATCGATCACATGATACTGCAATAGGCAAGGATGGATGGATGCAGAACTGGATAATGAAAATATAAATGATGGATGGATTTATAGATACATGAATAAACAGGCTGAGTAAATAGATAAAAAAAAGCAATAATGGAATAAAAAGTGGAATGAGTAGATGGATGGATGGATGGAATATTTAGGTGACAGGCATCAAATATACTTTATATAAGGGGCAGATATAAAAATTGTCTATGTGGGTAGGTGGGTGGATGCATGGATGAAGTAAAGAGATACCATTGGTGATTTAGATAGGAGGGGAATGATGGATGGATGGATGGTGACTGACATTTGAAAGATTATGTAGAAGGATTGGCAGATGTAAAATTTAGATATGTGGATGGTTGGATGGATAAAGCAGATTCCATCAGTGGACTAGATGATTGGGTATGATGGATGGATGGTGGTAAGCATTTGATGAATAAAATTTGGATATATGGATGGGTGGAGGAATAATAGATATTTGATGGATAATGAAGAATTATAGACAGATTTGAATTGAATGAATGAATAAATATTTAGGTAACAGGCTTTAAATATACTTTACATAAGAGTTGTCTATGTGGGTTGTTGAAAGGATGTAAAGAGATGCCATTGGTGAATTGGATAGGAGGGGTATGATAAATAGACGGATGATGGGTGACTGAGCTTTGAAAGCTTATATAGAAGGATGTATGATGTGGATATATGGATGGATGGATATGAACATTTGATAGATGATATCGAACGATGAGCAGATTTTAATTGGATGGATGGATGGTTTGATTCATCATTTGGAAGCTCAGGCTACAATGAAGGCCATATATTGAAATTGGAGATAAGAGTGGATGGCTCAAGATATTAGTGTAGTAGATTAAGTGTAAATTGGATGAAAGGAGGGATGAATAGATTATCTGACTGGTTTTTGGGTAGATTGGGTTAGACAGATGTTAGAATTTTATGAATATATTAATGAATAGATGGATGAATTAGATAGATGCATAGTGGGTGGATAGATAATTTGTCAGATTACGGGATCAGTAGATCATTTGGATGAACAGGTAGAGTGCTTGTTACTCATATCTTCACCTACTCTACCTGAGTTACACTGAATAAATAAACCAGTAGCATCTTTACATAACCAGGTGAGATTTGTAGAAACCAGAAGCTTGTCTGATTTGAGGCGAAGTGCACTGTGAAAACTGAACTAAAACGTTTTGCTCTTTTTCCTTTCTTTCTTTCCTGTTTTCTTTTTCTTTACCTGATTATCCTTTTTTTTTGGTACATCACTGTTTTCGTATCTTCCCTTCTTGAACCTGGCCACTTTTTTCTAACATTACCCTGGTATAAAAATGACCCCATCCCGCCCTCCTCTACCCATTTCCCATGATCCCTCAGGACAGGCTTGTTCACCCCTGACCTGGCGTTCGAGGCCATAGTGAAAAAGCAGATCGTTAAGCTGAAGCAGCCATGTCTCAAATGCGTGGACCTGGTTGTGTCCGAGCTCTCTGCTCTCGCCCACAAGTGCACAGAGAAGGTAAATGGCCATGATCTGGTGGAAGGAGGGAGGTGAACAAAAGATAGAATTAAATGTAAAGAGTGATTGGATGAATTGACTGATGGATGTATACAATTTTGATAATCTGTAGAAATAGTGGAGAAAATGGTGGAAATGATTAGCACAGTGTGTGGATAAGTTATCCAAGTTAGATAGGTTAGTAGATGGGTTACAAAGATTGTTAGGTTAAAGGGAGTAGCAGAGATTATGGCTTGATGATTACGGACAGTAATTGGATATTGACATATTAGTCAGATACAGAGTTGGGTAGGTAAGTAGATTAGACAGATGATGGTATGTGATGGACAGATGAATTACATTAGACAGATATAAAAGGTGGATGTGTTTGAGAGATGTAAGGGTTAGATAAGTGGATGGAAGGATAGATTAAAAGATGTAGGGGTTGGATAAGTGTATGGATTAGACAGATGTTAGATGGGTGGATTAAATTATATAGAGGTTGGATGTGTTGATAGATTAGATAGACAGGTATTGTTTGGGTGGGTGGATTTTGAAGATGTAAGGGTGGAAGGTTTAGGGGTTAGATAGATGTAGGGAGTGGCTGGGTGGATGGATTAGACCGATGTAGGAGTTGGAGGAGGGGGTGGATTAGATCGATGTAGGAGTTGGAGGAGGGGGTGGATTAGACCGATGTAGGAGTTGGAGGAGGGGGTGGATTAGACCGATGTAGGAGTTGGAGGAGGGGGTGGATTCGACAGGTGTAGGGTTTGGAGGAGGGGTGTATTAGACAGATGTAGGGTTTGGATGAGGGGGCGGGTTATACAGATGTAGGGTAGGGGTTGGATGGGTGAATGGATTAGACAGATGTAGGAGTTGAAGGAGGGGTGGATTAGACAGATGTAGGAGTTGGATGGATGGATGGATTAGACAGGTGTAGGGGTTGGACGAGGGGGTGGATTATACAGATGTATGAGTTGGATGGATGGATTAGACAGATGTAGGGGTTGGACAAGGGGCTGGATTATACAGATGTAGGGGTTGGATGGGTGAATGGATTAGACAGATGTAGGAGTTGGAGGAGGGTGTGGATTAGACAGATATGGCAGTTGGAGGAGGGGTGGATTAGACACATGGTGGTTGGAGGAGGGAGTGTATTAGACTGATATAGTGGTTGGATGGATGGATTAGACAGACATAGGGGTTGGAGGAATGTTGGATTAGACAGACATAGGGGTTGGAGGAATGTTGGATTAGACAGACATAGGGGTTGGTGGAGGGGGTGGATTAGATAGATATAGGGGTTGGATGGCTGGATTAGACAGGTGTAGGGGTTGGATGGATGGGTGGATTAGAAGGGTATTTTATTGAAATTTAAGACTAGATATAGATGGCTAAATATTGTAATCATATTGTGTATGAATATTAATTCTTGTGTATGTGTGAGAGCTTATTGTTTCCTCGCTTGTGGTCACACCTCTGCTTCTTCTCCTTAAACCCAGAATCTCACCTACCCATCCCCCTTACCCCCACTGGAGCATCCGATCAGTCAGCTCAGCCCCTGATGATTGTTTTTAACCACGTCCGATCCGATACTCATGGCTTTTTAGTAATGATTGTCCCTTTAGTTTTTTGTCAGTAACTTTTGTCCTTTTGCACAAAAAAGGGAAAAAAATCCAACTTTGTTCCTGTTCGTTCTGTTGATTTCATGATGAAGCACTTCTTCCTTTTTTTTTTTTTTTTTTTGCTGACTCACATGCTTTTTATTCACCACCACCAATCTAACTTGCATCCAGATCTCTAACAACCATAACCTCTGTGTGATTTTATTCTAATCCTGTGTTAGCACATAGCTAATCTAAAGCTAATCTAACCCACAAAGTATAAGATTACTGTAATGCCTGGTATCGCATGGCTTCTGCGCAGTCCTGGTCCATACCGCTTGTAACATCTTCTCGTGTGACTGTGTTATAATCACTGACGATACTTTGTCTGTATGTGTGTGTGTGTGTGTGTGTGTGAGAAATAAAAATACTTATTCTGATATTACAGCTAAGCATATGGACGTGTGTATGCGTTGATGCAGTGATGTGTTTTTTTATTAGCTGAGTTCATATCCCTGCCTGCGAGAGGAGACCGAGAGGATCGTCACCACCTACATCAGAGAGAGAGACAGCAAGACTAAAGACCAGGTGGGTGACGACATACCTCTGTGTGGACATAATGTGTAACCCTAGGGTTAACGCCTAACCCTAACCCTAACCCTAACTGACTAAAAGAGTGTAAAAGGATTAAAATCATATACGCGATAATGTTTCTTTTGCAGAATATTTCTCTGTAGTTTCTCTTCACTTGTGAGGGAGAGTTGCAGTTCCGGTCTTTTTTTTTTTTTTTGGTGTTTGTATGATTACAGGGAGACTAGAGCAGTGTCTTTGTCAGCCATATTGTTTTTCTTTTATTTGTTGTAACGTTAATAATTGATTAATAATTGAAAAAAAAAATTAAACTGTATGAGAAAAAAACCTTCTTTGCTGTGTTTGTTCCCCTGCTCCATGCTTTTGACATATCGACTGCGCTCCAGCTCTGGTACGTTCGGCCAGATCCTGTTTGCTTATTGTAATGTTACTCCCACTGTACAGCGCCCTTGCATCTGGTTTTGTCCCGTATCTGTGCCCTCTCTTTATTTCTCAGTGTGCAAATTTTTGTACTTTTCTATATTTTCACTTTGTTTTATGTTCACTAGTGCATTGTCTTTTATTTGGTATTTAAACGTAGCTACTTTATGGACTTAATTTTTTGTGTACTTTGTGTGTGTGTGTGTGTGTGTGTGTGTGTGTGTGTGTGTGTGTGTGTGTGTGTGGTAGGTAATGCTGCTGATCGACATCGAGCTTGCCTACATTAACACCAATCACGAGGACTTCATTGGATTTGCGAAGTGAGTGACCCCTGACCTCTGACCTTAAAGGAAGACACAATGTCTAGAGCAGCATTAAATGATGTTTAAATATTAAATGTAAAGATTATTGGCCGTGTAAATGTAAAGATTATTATTATGTGTTGTTTTTGTTTCTCGTGGTCTACAGCGCACAGCAGAGTTCCAATGTCACCAAGAAGAGAGCCGTTCCAAACCAGGTGCTGCACTACCGCATCGTTTCCTTTAATTAGCATATTCATGTTGCTGCTAATAGGTGTGGCGCTCTGAACTCATTACCATAACCACACCCCTTTTGCAGGTGATCAGGAAGGGTTGGCTCACGATCAACATCAGTATCATGAAGGGTGGCTCAAGGGACTACTGGTTCGTCCTGACCGCCGAGTCACTCTCCTGGTACAAGGACGAGGAGGTGTGTGTGTGTGTGTGAGAGGGAGAGACAAAGAGAATTCTGCATTATAATTAGTTATAAAGGCTAAAAATACGGTATATATAATGTGTGTGTGCAGGAGAAAGAGAAGAAGTACATGCTCCCTCTGGATAACCTGAAGATTAGAGATGTAGAGAAAGGCTTCATGTCCACCAAACACATCTTTGCTATCTTTAACACTGAGCAGAGGTTTGTGTGTGTGTGTGTGTGTGTGTGTGCTTGTGTGTGGTGGCTACTTTTCGCCATCAGATTACTGCAGGTGAGAGTGACTACAGTCTTTTGGCTGAGCTGTGTGTGTGTTTGTGTGTGTGTGTCTAGGAATGTGTATAAAGACCTGCGTCAGGTCGAGTTGGCCTGCGACTCTCAGGAGGACATGGACAGCTGGAAGGCCTCGTTCCTGCGGGCAGGAGTGTATCCCGAGAAGGACCAGGTACCTGCCTGTGTGTGTTTTTATGATAATGATGACAATGATGATGGTCAGTACCACCACGTGAGGTAATGTCTCTGTTTCCAGGTGGAGAACGGTGAAGGAGCTCCAGTAGACACCATCTCCATGGACCCTCAGCTGGAGAGACAGGTGGAGACGATCCGGAACCTGGTCGAGTCCTACATCGGCATTGTCAACAAGAGCATCAGGGACCTCATGCCCAAGACCATCATGCACCTCATGATCAACAGCGTGAGTTTCACACACAGTCTGTGTTCATCACTCCAACACCTCCACCTTTTAGCATTCTCTTTGTCTCTGTCATTATTAAGGGTCTATAACTCTGTATGCTCTCCAGTAATAAACTTGGACTGTCAGAACATACAGATCAGTGAAAAGACTGTATTGGGGATAAAATGCCTGGAAAATAAAAGACAAGAAGGAAAATAAGGCTTTGAAAACACAGTACCTAGGAAATGTAGAACCGAGGAAACACATGATCCTAGAAGTGAAGGACCATGGAAATTCAGGACACTCAGAAAAACAGCACCATGGAAACACAAGACCCTGGAAACACAGGACTTTAGATACGTAGAACCCTGGAAACACAGGACCTTAGATACGTAGGACCCTGGAAACACAGGACCTTAGATACGTAGGACCCTGGAAACACAGGACCTTAGATACGTAGGACCCTGGAAACACAGGACCTTAGATACGTAGGACCCTGGAAACACTGGACCTTAGATACGTAGGACCCTGGAAACACTGGACCTTAGATACGTAGGACCCTGGAAACACTGGACCTTAGATACGTAGGACCCTGGAAACACTGGACCTTAGATACGTAGGACCCTGGAAACACAGGACCTTAGATACGTAGGACCCTGGAAACACAGGACCTTAGATACGTAGGACCCTGGAAACACAGGACCTTAGATACGTAGGACCCTGGAAACACTGGACCTTAGATACGTAGGACCCTGGAAACACTGGACCTTAGATACGTAGGACCCTGGAAACACGATTTTAATAAGAAGGACAATTCATAGACATCCTACATCCCAACATCGGATATACACAGGTCTATTTCTCAATTCTATCTACACAAATTACTAGTAGTTATAGTGATATAGATGTTGGGTGTGATATTCTTCAGATATAATGAATGTTCATTTTTGATTTTATATAATTGTCATTTGTTATCTTAGTCCTGCCTCCTGCTGGACGTCTTCATGTTAACATTTATTTCTGCGCCACTCCAGGCCAAAGACTTCATCCACTCGGAGCTGCTGGCGTTCCTGTACTCGAGTGCGGATCAGAGCGTGCTGATGGAGGAGTGTGCCGATCAGGCTCAGCACCGGGAGGAGGTCTTGAGGATGTACCACGCCCTTAAGGAGGCCCTCAGCATCATCAGTGACATCAGCACAACCACCATCTCCACCCCCCTGCCCCCACCAGTGGACAGTAACTGGATTAATTCAGAGACCAGGTTCATACACATTTCATTTATCTGTCTATTTGTCTGCCTGTCGATCAATACACACACTTAAATACTTAAATACTCCTCTTTCTATTGTTCAGTCCTCCTCCTCAGATGAAGCCTCCAAGCTCCGTCCCTCCTCCTGGTCGTCCTCCGGCGGCAAGAGGTCCCGCAGCCGGTCCTCCTGCAGGCTCCGCTCCTCCACCTCTGGCTCCTCCGATTCCGTCTCGGCCCGGTCTGGAGTCAGGCCCCGCCCCTCCACCACAGATCCCCTCTCGACCTGCCCGCGTGCCCCCTTCAGTACCACCTGGAATCCCCAGGTACGACCTCTCTCTCTTTCTCGCTTTCGCTCACAGTATCTGTAAAGACACTACCTGCTGAGATAATATTAGACATCTCAGTGCAGTGCTAATGATGACGTATAGATTTGTTTCTTTCTAGCAGAAGACCTCCGGCAGCTCCGAACAGGCCGACCATCATCCGCCCGTCTGAGCCGTCCCTGCTCGACTAGACGCGTCTATACCAGCGTACATACAAAGATAACACTCACGTTAGCGTAAAAAAAAAAGTGAAATAACTTGCATTGATTCTCTTTTCTATATAAAAGAAGTCAGGAATAAACCCTCAAACCGACTACACTAGCTAACCTATGCTAATTTTCTAAGGACATCATCAACTACAATTTTAATTTATGTAAAAATAAATTAAGAAAACGCAACAAATATCACTAACTAACAATGTATTTGACTTTGGTTTTAGTTTTTTTGACAGGTTTTAATCATTGTGTTGTAGCTACAGTGTTCAAAACAGTAGCATTTCATAGCGCAGAGTGAGAATTCCAAAAAACATCTGCGATTTATGTTTAACTGTTTGTGTCAAGTGATTTCATGAGCAACAGATCGTCATCACGTAACACATATTTAAGAAAATCATCACGTTTACAGATAATGCTTAGAAGTAACTCTCAACTGAAAAGGTGCTAGGTTTCATCTAACAACGTTTGTGATCATAAACGATTGTTAGATATTTGCTAATACAATAAACCTCGCTGATCGCTAACACACTAACATGCTAGCACTAATTAGGGACCTAAACTGGAAAGTGTTTTTTTTTATTTTTTTTTTTAAGTGCCTTAACTACGACACTCCATTCTGTACAAGCGTCTTGCATGAAGGCTCACGTTCAATGTGTTTGTACGTATTTATACGCATTTTTCACATGCATCAATTATACGCTTTTACCACTATAAAAGCATGTTGGGGGGGGGGGTAATTTAGCGCAAGTATATTCATTAACAAGATTGTGATTTAATTAACTACTAATTTAGTTGATAATAGAACCCGTTTTGTGACCGTGCGATATGAGATGGCTACGGAAAATTTATTTCTTTCTGTTACAACTTTCAAACTTTCAGGAATCAGTACGTCTTTAAAGTTGTAATGTAACAATTTTGTAACAGTGAGGATGAAAGGGGCGGGCCATGTGTGTGAATATCTACGAAAAGCTTTTAAAAATATTTCTACAAGTTGTGATAAAACTGTAGCATCGTAATTTTATCACACGAGCATCGACTTGAAGCGAATGTGAAAAATCGTTTTGACGTCGCACGCGCAGTTACAGAAAGACGGCTTTATAAGCGGTGCTGAATTTCAGCTTTGCTATCGCGCACATCTTCCTGCTCACATTAGTACATTAGCTAGCTGTGTTTATCACTACAACGGCTTGCACGTGTTACTCTGCTCTCTGCCGTTAGTTACCCAGTTATGGAGCTAGCTTTGTTTTTTAATCATAAAGCATAGTCGATATTACTTTACTTTGGTCTGCCTTATTTTTCTTATATATTATTCTGTCAGTATATAAGTTATATTATTATTCAATTCTGATGCTTTCTTGTGTATGCAATTTTAAATATTTTTTTTCAGCCTGAATTTTTTAGTTTTGTTTTATAAATATTTTGTATTACAGCCATCTGTGCCTTGTTGTTATAAGTGCCTGCTTCATAATAATGGTCCTCAATAATGCACATACATGCAACACAATAGAAAATAAATAATGATGATAATAATAATAATAATAAAGGGAATTAAACTCATTAATGTTTTTTTTTTTTTTACTTTTTAAAAATATTTTATTTAATTGTAGCTTTACAGCCTAAGCATGATACTCTAAGCTAGAAATCTTTTTGAGTCTGGAGCGAAATCGATGACGTAGCATCAGTTGATCTGGATGTAGGACGCAGGGACATATCCCATGTTCCCGTTTGTCTTTTTCACCCGCACCCATCCGTCTCCCACGTCCTCTGCCACCACGCTGAGGCGTTCCCCGGCCTGCATGCTCACCTCGCCTTCTTTCACACCTTAGAGGAACAACAGAGGGACATGTATTAGAGACAGGGTCAGACGCAGGGTTGGGAGGGTACTGTATGTGAACTTCGGTACTGTACTTGAGTAGATATTTCATGTATCTTTATTTGAGTAGCACAGTTGAATAAGAATCAGAAACCAGATTTTAGTGCTTCACTTTGGTGCTACTTGCCTGAGCAATGCCTAAGCGATCGATTGAAATATTTACCCTCTAGTTTTCTGAAACGGACATAAGAAGCATCACCACCCTCACCGCACACCAAAAGTTATTGCACGTGACCACGAGTAACACGAGTGTCCGTGTTGTTTTCACATTCCGACTTAAAATCCGCGCGAACGCAGCAATTACTGTACGCTCACTTTGACAGCCACAGGTAGCATTAGCTCGCTAAGCTAAACAACACGCTTAAATTAAAATGCCTAAAGTTAAACCTTCTTAATTGTGGCTGTATTTCACAACAAAGGATTTGGACACCCCGACACACAATACATTTCTTTTAATATTTTTGTGTATTAATATTTTTCACGTCAAACCTAGTGAGACATGTGAGGACACACGGGATGAAAAGCAGAAGGACGTACTGTGTTTAACAGCAAAGTCCGGAAATGTGTCGTGTGTTACCAGATAAGACAAATATGGTCATTTTTCTGCAAGATAATTGCTTAAATGTAAAGCTGGTTTGTAGCAGGCCAAAAACACCACTACCAATACTACTTTGCAATTATTGGTGCTAAATTATTGAAGTTGGGTTAAGTAGTATATTAATTTGTAGTTTTTTTCCCTTTTTATTTACTTATATTTATGTATATGTTAAACTTTTAATATATTGTTCATTTTAGTTTTTTCTTTAATGCTATCCACATATTCTTTTCAGAGGTAAGGTGCTGGTTCATTTGTTATTTTTTACTTTACAGCAGTGATTCCGTTAGTCTGCTCACGCAAGTGTCATTAGAGAGATTTCTTTTTTTTTTTTTGTTAAAACAGTCTTTGCATTGTGTATGTTAGTTGTGAAACTTAAAAAGCGAGGTGGGGGAGGGAGGAGGAGTTTTACTGTTTAAGACGAGGCGAGGGGCTAATTCCACACACACACACACACACACATACGAATACACGGCGCCTGCGCGCACAAACGGAAACATTTATCTATCTGGATTTATTTTAACTTTTTTAAAATATTAAGTGCAGGTTAATTTGTTTTATTTTTACTTTATATATTGTATTAATTATTTCTATGTATTTATTGTCTTATTTCTTATGGGAAAATTCTATTTGGTTTACGAGTGTTTTTGGAATAGGAGCCCGCTTCCGGAATGAATTATGCTCGTAATCCAAGGTTCCACTGTATTCTGGAATTCACAGTCGGAATCTGAGAGAGAGAGAGAGAGAGAGAGAGATTTTCCTATAAAAAAGGCTAATACAATTACTTTTGTAAATTTGATGGTGAGCACTTTTGCACTTTTAAATAGGTACACGATAGAGGATGATGGAGAAGACAACAGGAACAAAACAGACAAAGAAGATATGTTAGGACGTAATGGATGTGTATGAAGGAGCTAAATTTGAAGACATGGTGGAGATGTATGTAGAGATGTTGTATAGAGAGATAGAACAGTTATATGCTGTAGGTACAGTAAGACTGTTTGCGGACAAAATTAGAGAGGCCAGATTAAGATAGTTTGGACATGTGCAGAGGAGGGATGAGGGGTAGATCAAGAGGAGAAGGTTAGAGATGGAGCTGCTAGGCAGGAGGAGAAGAGGAAGACCCAAGATGAGGTTTATGGTTATGGACGACCGAGTTAGATGGAGACAAATGGTCCTCTTTGGCGACCCCAAATGGGATCAGCCAAAAGGAGGAGAAGATGGGGAGAAAAGGGTAGATGTGTAGAAGATGACAGAGGTATGAAGGAAGGTAGAGAGGAGACTGGAGTATAAAGGAAGATGGAGTATTTGGGGAGTACTGTACATATTAGATGAGACCATGTGACTGATCCTTTTACCGTTAAAGTTGTAGAGAGCAAGGCACTGGGCGATGGGCACGTCTTCATCAAAGTCTTCATCAAAACTGCCTGGGAACTCGTCATCCCCCGGCTCAGTGGGATGGACCGTGTGGTAATATGGACTACGATGTGCAAGATACAGGAATATCAGATGAGAAAAAAAGTGTTTTCATTTCTTCATAGAGAGAACAGTTTCTTGTACTCCTATTCTTCTGAGGATCTTAATATATAAACACACCTGGTCTTGCCATCACTGTGCGTATCGCCGCCTCCAGCCTCAGCCAACCAAGCCTGCAGAAACACAGTGCGGTATCAGTGAGTCATCTCCCCCTGCTGTACGTTCTGATATCCTACTCTATTTGAAAGAGCACTAGTGAGCAATTCTCATCACAATGTGCTAGCTCTCTTTGTTTGGGCTAAAAAAATCCCATGTTTGTACACTGCGCTGGTTCTGTAGGGGATAAGATAGGGGGATAGGGTTCACCCACATGCATTCCGTTAAATAGGGAGATGGATACTTCCCACCCTGGAGATATAGCCGTCATTTCTGTGGCAGGTACTTGGGTTGGAAACACAGCCCGGGAGCAGCTGAATTGTATCTGAGCACTTGGTCCAACACAACCACCGAGCTACAACCCCCCACACACACACACCCCCATCTTCGGGCAATGAAAGAAAAACTCACAATGGTCACATAAATAACTTTAATCTGACAAAAGTAATCATTTAAAAAAATTCTATGAATGTTAACCAGTGAAAGTCAGACATTGCTTTTCAACCATGCTTCAACAGAATTATTTTTAAAAAATAAACTCATGGAACAGACCTGTACAAAAATGATGGTACCCCTAGAAAATACTGAAAATAATGTGACCAAAGGGACATGTTAATTCAAGGTGTGTCCACTAATTAGCATCATCGGTGTCTACAATCTTGTAATCAGTCAGTGGGCCTATATATAGGGCTCCAGGTAGTCACTGTGTTGTTTGGTGACATGGTATGTACCACACTCAACATGGACCAGAGGAAGTGAAGGAAAGAGTTGTCTCAGGAGATTCGAAAGAAAATTACAGACAAGCATGTTAAAGGTAAAGGCTATAAGACCATTTCCAAGCAGCTAGATGTTCCTGTGACTACAGTTGCACATATTATTCAGAAATTTAAGATCCATGGGACTGTAGCCGACCTCCCTGGACGTGGCCGCAGGAGGAACATTGATGACAAATCAAAGAGACGGATAATCCGAATGGTAACAAAAGAGCCCAGAAAGACTTCTAAAGAGATCCAAGGTGAACTTCATGCTCAAGGAACATCAGATCGCACCATCCGTCGTTGTTTGAGCCAAAGTGGACTACATGGGAGACGACCAAGGAGGACACCATTGTTGAAAACACATCATAAACTTGCCAGACTGGAATATGCCAAACTACATGTTGACAAGCCACAAAGCTTCTGGGAGAATGTCCTATGGACAGATGAGACAAAAATGGAACTTTTTGCCAAGGCACATCAGCTCTATGTTCACAGACAGAAAAATGAAGCATATGAAGAAAAGAACACTGTCCCTACTGTGAAACCTGGAGGAGGCTCTGTTATGTTCTGGGGCTGCTTTGCTGCATCTGGCACAGGGTGTCTTGAATCTGTGCAGGGTACAATGAAATCTCAAGACTATCAAGGGATTCTAGAGAGAAATGTGCTGGCCAGTGTCAGAAAGCTGGGTCTCAGTCGCAGGTCATGGGTCTTTCAACAGGACAATGACCCAAAACACACAGCTAAAAACACCCAAGAATGGCTAAGAGGAAAACATTGGACTATTCTAAAGTGGCCTTCTATGAGCCCTGACCTCAATCCTATTGAGCATCTTTGGAAGGAGCCGAAACATGCCGTCTGGAAAAGGCGCCCTTCAAACCGGAAACAACCGGAGCAGCTTGCTCATGAGGAGTGGGCCAAAATACCTGCAGAGAGGTGCAGAAGTCTCATTGACAGTTACAGGAATCGTTTGATTGCAGTGATTTGCCTCAAAAGGTTGTGCAACAAACTATTAAGTTAGGGGTGCCATCATTTTTGTCCAGGCCTGTTCCATGAGTTCATTTTTTTTTATAATTCTGTTGAAGCATGGTTGAAAAGCAATGTCTGACTTTCATTGGTTAACATTAATGGAATTCTTATTTATAATTACTTTTCTCAGATTAAAGTTATTTCTGTGACCATTGTGAGTTTTTCTTTCATTGACCGAAGGGTACCAACAATTTTGTCCACGTGTGTAATTAACAAAGTGGAGCATAACAGGCCAGTCAGCAACCAGGGTGCTTGTGATTGATGCTTTCTTTCAGCTGCTCCTGTCAAAGAGTTGCCACAGGAGACCATCCGATCCACACACAGCTTGACGCGGGTTTTATGCCAGACACCAGAACCGACCCTTCATACAGTGGCTTGGTATGTTGTGTGAGAACTCCCTGATAGCGGCGCCCGACCGTGGATCCTCAGACCCCCCCAAATCAACAACCAAGAGCCTTGGGTGTCTGAGCCACCACCGCCATTTTGTGACTGATGATGTGATATCTTAGTGATCAACTCGTCTGGTTGTTTGACTCTCTGCCTTGAGAAAGCACGTCTATGATTTTTGGAGGCGGAGCTTCTGAAGCTTATGCATTTGTGCTATTAACAAAATTAAGAATTTTTCTCCGGAATCTCTGACTCCTCTTTTAATTAAAGTGTTACGACCCAGAAGTCTATATGATGGAATTGGATCTAGGTAGAGTATGTGTGTGTGTGTGTGTGTGTGTGTGTGTGTGTGTGTGTGTGTATACCTGGTGTCTGAAGAGATCCTCCCTCAGTCGGCCGATGTTCTGTGTGGTTTGGCTAATCTGAGGCTCCAGACTGGTTGGGTCTCCCAGCTGATTGTTCTGCTCGTACACCCGTTTCATCTTATTCAGAGCTTCACTGTACATAACATCACCATCAACACCATCATCACCATCATGATCATCAGCACTGACGCTAATAGGAGAGTGTGTATGTAACACTACCTCCGGTCTGTCTCTTTATGGAATTCCTTATTGAGTTCGTCGACTTTCTCCTGAAGACGTTTCTTTCTCTGGTCTGATGGCAAGTGGGAGAAATCATCTGTCAGAGGGGGCTACACACACACACACACACACACACACACACAGAAATATTAGTTACTGAAGGTGGACATGATGCAAATATACCTTTAATTCATACACTGCTCATTATTATTACTATTATTATTATCATTATTGTTGTTGTTGTTGTTGTTGTTGTTACCATGTGTTTGTCCACAGCACCACCTTGCTGTAAAAAACATAGGAAGGAGAATATTTAAAAACATGCATTTCACACACATTATAATGTATTATATATAATAATAATAATAATAATACAGCAGCTCTCTCCACCCTAATACCTGATTACCTTCCTACAGTATAAACCTGATTCAGATTCAGATCTGTATAAAGACACCATATTAGATACCTGATGTACTGTGGCAGTAACTTTGGTATCCAATAAGTACCCTGAACTTCAGTACAAGGGCAGATGCTGGACATAAACCTAGAGGTATAAAGTGTACTGTGATATTTGTGTGTGTGTGTGTGTGTGTGTGTGTGGTTATGTGTGTGTGTGTGTGTGTGTGTGTGTGTGTGTGTGGTTATGTGTGTGTGTGTGTGTGTGTGTGTGTGTATACCTTGTTCTTTTTGAACAGCTGTTTGATGCGGACTTTGGGCACATGGTGTGTGTTTTCCACAACAGCAGGTCTGGTTCCTAGACTGTAATCCTCAAACTCTACATCAGCAGGGGGCGTCTGGCCTGATTTATACATCTCGATGACGGTCATGGAGTCCTTAAACACACACACACACAGAGTAATGACACGTTGTCATACGTCGAGTTGCCGTGGGCTACGGATGTTTCGAGCATGTCTTAAAGTCTTGTGGTGGAGCTACGACTCTCAGGACTGCCACAGGTCCCAGGCAGGTTTTTCTAGGTCTATCCGAGAGCGTCTGTGGCCTCCTATAGTCAGTTGTAGAGGCTGTGGAAACCCGCAGAGCTCTACTGCAAGGATACGGCAAACAGCAAGTCAATGCAAATGGCCAAATCGCAGTATTGTTCCTAATTTTATTATTTAATTATTTTTTTTTATGTTATACATATCATACAGAAAGTGGAATGGAAGTAACACACATGGAAGTGACCAATCTCGCTTCCTTAAAAATTTCAGGTTGCTGACTTCATCCGTTTTGTAGAGATGATTTTATATGAGCCCCAAACAAGCATGGCCATTTCTCAGTGTACACTGTCTCACAATAATCATTCAAAATGCAAATTATTAATTAGTATTGATACTATAATTGGTGTAAGCTTCTAGAAGAATATGATCTGTAAAAATTGTTGCTTAAATTAAAATGTAAGAAGTCAAAAAAATTGTAGTGTCTGTAACCATGTCAAATTCATGTTTCAATATCTTAACAGTTTATCGTTTTTGATTAACACCCCTTTTCAGCTTTATGTCTTTTCATGTGAACTCTAAATCAGCCTAGTTTCATCTGAGTCACAATTAAGATCATTAAAAGATTTGGGGGGGGAAAAAAAAAAAGAAAGTTACAGACACTACGGACATAAAGGGGCATGAAACTGTAAAATTCACTTTTTCATCGTGGTGAGACATTTTTTAGCACCAATACAATGTTTTGGCTGAAAGCAAAGTTCAGGGCCCGTATTCACAAAGCTTCTTAAAATTCTCTCAGAGAGCTCCTATCTTAGCTTAAATAGTCCTAGCTGGGAGTCCTAGACTAAAAGTGATTTAGGAAAATTCTCAGAGCAACTCTGAGTAAGGAAAATACAAAAGGTGTTGTCCTATATTTCTGAGGGGGTGTGGTCGACCCTGTTGCTAGGGATGATGCAGCAAGGACTGTGATTGGCTGATAAAAAAATAACCTCTGACCCTCTGTAAAGGTTTTGAAATGCACTCTTTGTGATAATAGAATATATGATAATAGAACAAACAGTGAAATCATAATGTTTGTATATAATGAAATCGACACACTGTATGCAAAGATAATTAAAATACCTAATGTTGAAAATGTGTCGACTTTTACTTACTGTGTTTGGAGAATATTTCTTCTTTCCACCATTTTGTCCTCTGCTAGAGAAACTCTTAAGACTCTTAAAAGTCCTCCTCTCTACTCTTTTTTTTTTTTTTAAACATTCTCTTTATTGAGTTTTTACATTGGCACAACATTTCAATACACTTTATTTATCCCAAATGGTACATAAGAAAATTAAAAACAAACAAAGAGGAAAGCAAAAAAAAAAAAAAAAAAAAAAAAGGGGGGGGGGGGGAGTTAAACCAAAACAAACTAAAATTAAAATAAAATAAATAAATAAATAAATACAATAATAATAATAATAATAATAATAGTAATAATAATAAAAGGGAGGTTATGGTTCCACTACTGCCTTTTTATGGAAAAAATTAATAAAAGGCTTCCATGCTGTATAAAATTTTTCAGTCTTTTTTTTTTTAGTGAGAATCTGATCTTTTCCAATTGTAGGTGATGCATGACATCTTTAATGAGGGTTGAATGGTGTGGTGGATTTTTTTTTGTTTCCAGTTGAGCAAAATTAGCCTACGTGCTATTTTGCCACAAATTGCCACTTTATCACTACCTACACCAAAAATAGCCAGTATTGGGTCTGGGTCCAATGGTTTTCCCAGCACCTCTGACAATAGTTGAAAAACTGAAATCCAATAGCTACTGATGTTGGGGCAGTTCCAAAACATATGACCTAGTGATGCTGGAGCTTGACCACACCTGTCACGTTGCGGATCCACTGAGGGAAACATTTTAGAAAGCTTTAGTTTGGATATGTGAAGTCTATGTAAAATCTTAAATTGTATGAGACCACTGAAACCGAATGAACCTTTTCTTGTGCTTCATCCCATTGCTTTTCTGTTATATCTAATCCAAGGTCTTTTTCCCATATGCCTCTCTTAAATGTTCTAATGAAACGTCACATTCTAGCTGTGAAAGTTTATTATGTATAATGGATATTCCTCCTTTAATAAATGGACTTTGTAGAAACAGTGAGTCCATTTGTGTGGTTGGCGGCTCGTTAGGAAATGACAAAAAAAAAATGTTGAACAAAACTGCGGGTTTGTAGATATTTAAAAAAGTGTGAGTTAGGTGGATCAAATTTCTGCTGCAGCTGCTGAAATGATGGAAAACAATTATTAATATACAGATTTTGGAAAGAGCTTACACCTTTATCATACCAAGTCTGAAACCCTGAGTCAGTTTGAGAAGGGAGAAATGAATGATTAGCAGTTAAGGGGCTTAAAATGGAACACGCCTGCCACTTAAAATGCCTTCGTATCTGTTTCCAAATTTTAAATGAATTAGAAACCACTGGATTGTTCAGTCGTCTTGGAAAGGCGGTTAGACAAAGCCGAGTGAATTAATGCTGGCCATGAGGAAGGTGAACATGATTTATTTTCCATGTCACACCATTCTAGTGACCTCTCCTTTATTCTAAATGAAAGTGCTTTTATGTTACTTGCCCAATAGTACAGCTGACAATGAAGTAAACCCATCCCTCCTTTCGGCTTAATCCTTTGTAAGTATGTCTTCTTAATTCTAGGGTTCTTTTTGTTCCAAATATATGACATATTAATCTGTCCAAATTCCTAAAAAATGATTTATTAATATAGACTGGGATACACTGAAAAAGAAATAAATATTTGGGCAAAATACTCATTTTCACCGTATTAATACGGCCTGCCAAAGAGACAGGGAGATTGGACCACTTTTTAAGAATATCTTGCGTATATTCATATAGCTTCAGTATATTTTCTTTAAAAAGCGTAGAGAAACATTTAGTTATAGTGATCCCCAGGTATTTAAATGAGCATACTGCTTTGAATGGAAAGGATGAAAGGGTTTGACCCTTAGGGTTGATTGGAAACATAATACTTTTAGCAAAGTTGATCTTGTATCCTGATATTTTCCCCAATTTACCTAGAAGTGACGTAATGTTTGGTATTGATTGTAGAGGGTTGGAGACATTTACTAAGAGGTCATCGGGATATAATGATACCTTGTGCTCTTTTCCCCCTCTCATTATTCCACTATAGGATGTAGACTCACGCAAGGAAATTGCTAAGGGCTCTATAACTAAAGCAGAAAGCAGGCGTGAAAGAGGGCAACCCTGTCTCGTGGAGCGACTTGACGGAAAATAATCAGAGTTGTCATTATTAGTTTGTACAGAAGCTTGAGGGTGGGCATATAATCATTTAATAAATGAAACAAATTTAGACCCGAATCCGAATTTCTCTAGGGCGGCAAAAAGATAATCCCACTCCATAGAAATAAGTACCTCAGGTTGAGTGGGATCAGGGCTTGGAGTGTGAATAATATTTAATAGTCGTCTAATATTAAAAAAAATAGGAGACGATTCTTAATGAATCCTGTCTGATCCGTGGAGATCACAGAGGGAAGAACTTTTTCAAGACGGGTGGCTAATGCCTTGGCCAAAATTTTGTTATCAATGTCGAGAAGACTAACGGGTCTATATGAACTGGGGTCTAAGGGGTCTTTGTCTACCTTACTGTATGTATTAATGTGATATTTGCCTGATAAAATATTGGTGGTAGACAACCCCTCTCAAATGATTCATTAAAGACCTCCAGAAGCAGTGGTGATCAGTGGTCACTAAAGCATTTATAAAATTCCATTGTAAAGCCATCTGGACCAGGGGATTTTGAACTTTGCATATTAGATATTGCTTGTTTGATTTCCTCGATAGTTAGGGATTGTTCCAAAACCTCCCTAGCTCTCCACACTCAAGGAGGGGATGTGCAGTGAATTGAAGAACTGGGCTATGCATGACGGGTTATTAACAGATTCTGAGGAATACAATTTAGTGTAAAAAAATTTAAAAACCTCATTTATTTCCTTTGGATTTGACGTAATTTGTCCTGTCTCTTTCCTAATTTCTGTTATCATTCTTGATGCCGTCATCTCTTTAATTCGTCTAGCGAGAATTTTACCTGCTCTCTCTCCTTGTTCATAGTATATGGCTTTTGTCCGCATCAGACGATCAGTAGTCTCTGATGTAGAGAAACAGAAATTCTGATTGGAGAGAGAGTCTCTTTTTACACAGTTCTGGTGAAGAGGAGACTGAATACTGCTGATCTATGTCAAGTATTCTGTTAGTTAACTTCATTTTTTTGTTCTTTGCATTGAATTATGAGAAATGATTTGCACACGCATATACGCTTTAAATGCCTCCCAAATTGTGGATTTAGAGACGTCTGCCGTATTGTTTGTTTCTAGATAAAATCCCATTCGAGATCTGGTTTGTTCTACAAATGTTTTTTCAGCTAACAATTTATTGTCAAATCTCCATTTAGTAAACGGTCTTGTTTGGTTTCAAATAATATTTGAAGAACTAAGGGGCTGTGGCCAGACAATACCATTGCCTCATAATCACAATATGTGCTGATAACGGCTGATAAAAGTTTATGATCTATCAAAAAATAATCTATCCTAGAGAAAGTATGATGAACCGGTGGAAAAACGGAATAGTTTCGTTGATTTGGGAAGGCGAATCTCCATGGATCTGTTATTTTAAAAGTTTTCATAAATGTTTGCAGCGTTTTGGCTGACTTGGGTAGGGGAATCATTCTACTTGAAGATCTGTCCAAGAGTGGATTCATCACAAAGTTAGAATCCCCTCCCATTATAATTTGGTGTGTATCCGAATTAGGCAAAGCATTAAGAAGAGAAGATGTAAATTGTTCATCATCTATATTGGGAGCGTATACGTTTACTAACAATACTGATGTGTTGTAAAGTTTTCCTGCTACTATAACATACTGTAACGTCCATTGGATTCAGAAATAACGCTTGTTGCGGTAAATTGTATATTTTTCTTCGTAAGAATTGCTGTACCTCTAGTCTTAAGATTACAGTTTGAATGAAAGGTTTGACCAGCCCATTTTCCCCTTAATCGACTCTGATCTTGGTTTCTTAGACGTGTTTCTTGTAGGAATACAATATCAGCTTCTAGTCTCTCTAGATGAGCTAATACATTTCCCAGCTTTACAGCCCCATTAAGCGCTTTGCAGTTCCATGAAACAAACTGAACACATGTTTTTTTTTTTTTTTAGCAAAGTTTGTTATCCTGCTGGTCATGATCAGAAACCCGAAACATGTTGTAAAAAGCAGCATTTAAAGCGAAAAGAAAAGAAAGAAAAATGAAAAGGAAATAACTGAAATAAATAAAAATAAACAAAAGCCCAAAAAATGAGGAGGGGGGAAGGGGGGCGAGTGCCAATTCTTTTTTCTTAACACCAACAACAACAAAAAAAAGCTGAAGAAATTGAACAACGGTTCCTTTTACCTTTATCTAGCTGAAAGTCACCCAACAAAAAACGGAGCAAATTTAGAAAACCCTTTTTTTTCCCCATCACATCAACAAAAAGGCTGGTAAACTGTCTGACTTACCACTTACAGCTCCTTTCAAAAAAAAAATATTACAGAAAAAAAAAGTTGCACAACAGCCTCACTCGTAACTATTTCACTTTAGCATTTCCGATTTTTAAATTATAGTTATGTATCGGATAAGTTTGGTGAACTCTGAAGTTAATGTAAACTATCGTTTGTTATTCCGTCTGTCCGTACATGCTGAGAATGATGACGGACATCGCACTTTTGCTTAAGCAATTAGTCCAACCTCTCACGCCTCGTCCCTCTGCGTTTGAGATTTCTTCTCCAGAAATTTCTCAGCTTCACCAGGACGCTCAAACGTGTATCTAATCCAATCCGCCGTAATTGCCAGTCTGGCCGGATAAAACAAGCTGTAACTTATCCCCGCGGCCCGCAGCTTGGCTTTCACGGGATTGAATGCAGCCCGAAGTTTGCCAACCTCTGGACTTACATCAGGGAAAATGTACATCGGGGACCCTTTGTAGTGGAGGCGGCCTTTATTTCTGGATAGTTTCAGGATTTTTTCTTTGTCCGCATAGTAGTGGAAATGAACAATTTTCGCCCGAGGTCTTTCCCCCGGTTTGGGTTTTGGTGCTAGAGACCTGTGCGCGCGATCCACCGTCATGCTAAAATCCCGCAGGTCATCAGCTCCGAATAGCTCCAGTAGCAGATCTTTGATGAATCGAGCCGGATTTCCCGCTTCAACTCCTTCGGGAATCCCCACAAATTTTAGGTTCTGCCTCCGGCTACGATTCTCCGAGTCCATCCATTTCTCCTGTGTGTTTTTGTGTTCTTTGGTGAGGCGCTCATGAGACTGTTCTAGAACTGCCACTCTATCCATGGTGTCACTCAAGGCCTTCCCCATCTCCGTGCTCTCGCTTGCCGATTCGGCCTGAGCCCTGTGTACGGCGGCCAGCTCCGAGAAAATGTCCTCTCTCAGCGCACGCAGGTCCTCCTTCACCTCTTCTCTATTCTTTTTCATCTCCAAATGAAGATTTTCCATTTGTGATTTAATGTCCTGAATCATTGCCGTTCCGTGCGTCTGTAGTTCGGCTCCGAGTGCGCTCAGCCAAATAGGAGCGTTAACGTCTTGCGTTGAGTCCTCCATTTTTCTTTCGCTGGTTTCTGCTTTCGTAACACGTCGTGTTTTTACATGAACTTGTCGGTAGACTTATATCTAAACGTCTTGACTACAATTCTTTACTGAAATGCAAATGCTTTACCTGGTTAACTGGTCTATTGAGCTATAATTGTTTAGTTATAAGAGGAGCTCCCTTCTTCTGCTGCTCACTCCATGCGGGCGGAAGCGGAAGTCCCTCCTCTCTACTCTTAACAAATTTGACCTTTGATAAGATGTTTAATTTTTATCTTTACCAAGATTTAGTCCTAAATTTAAGGTGGAATTCTTTGAAAATGTCATAATTCTAAGAATTTTCTTCAAATGTTGTCACTATGAGCAACTTTTAGGCTTAAGAAGCTTTGTGAATACGGGACGTGAAGCGTCGCAGTTACAACACGAGGAGTTACGGTAAGCAGTGAGGTTTACAGTTTGTCATTACCGATATCGGTTATTGCAGTTCTCTCTGTAGGAGTCTGTGAACCCTCATAGCACAAAATGCTGGCTTTTCCGTACCACTAGGTGGCGCCACTGTACCCTGCCTCAGCTCTCCTCTGATATCGGAGTGTGTCACTGGCAACCACAAGCTTTGAAACTGTAGCCGTTCTAAGCTGTGTGTGTGTGTGTGTGTGTGTGTGTGTGTGTGTGTGTGTGTGTGTGTGTGTGTGTGTGTGTGTGTGTGTGTGTGTGTGTGTGTACCTGTTTCTCATGTGTGATGCTGCACTGTGTGCTGATGTGCTCCAGACTCTGGCTGATGGAGGGCAGCATTTTGCTCTCAGTGTCGATCAGCAAGCCGTAACCTTCCGCCAGTTTCCTGATCCTCCTCTCCTCCATCGCCTGCAGCTTCTGAGGGACACGGGAAAGGTTTTTACTTTACTTTATATATGTATTTAATATCACAATGGTCATTCAAAATGCTTTACATAAAGTAGCAATAGTAGCTAGAGTAGTAATAAAACTTTAAAAATTATCTAAAATTTGATTTAAACTAAAAATAAAACAGTAAAACTATATAAAAATTTATCATCAAAATAAAACAGTTTCAAGGTTAGCATAAAATCCAGTGCGGTCTGTTCAGACGTAGCAGCGCGCTCATTCAATAAATACACAGCTAATGGTTTAAAAATGTATTTTTTATTTTATTTATAATTTTTTCCTTATTTATTACTTTTGGGAGCAACTGTAACCAAGAATAAGCTATTTTCTTTCTGGGATTAATAAAGTTATTTGAATCTGGAATCTTTAACCATAAAGGGGGCGGGGTTAATAGATGAGGGGCGGGGATAAGCTAGTTTAGTTTCAGCACTGTGACATATACAGACTTCTAATGAGGCAGAGAAGAGAGAGATAGTGTGTGTGTGTGTGTGTGTGTGTGTGTGTGTGTGTGTGTGTGTGTGTGTGTGTGTGTGTGTGTGTGTGTGTGTGTGTGTGTGCGCGCGCTCACGTTAAGCACAATGGGGATGTCCGTGTGGTAGAAGCGGTTCTGGTCCTTGTTGTATTTCTGCAGTTGAACAGCGTACTCATTCTTACACTCATCAGACTGGTCCAGACGCTGACGAGCATGGATCTTAGCCTGGATCACACACACACACACACACACACACACACACACACACACACACACACACACACACACACACACACACACACACACACACACAAGTGTAGCATCTCTGTGTTAATATCTCTTGCATTTGTATGCATGTATGTGGGGTGTGTGTGTGTGTGTGTGTGTGTGTGTGTGTGTGTGTGTGTGTGTGTGTGTGTGTGTGTGTGTGTGTGCGTGCATGCACCTTGTCTGCATCTGCCTTGGTGGAGTTGGAGTCTTGTTCTATCCTCTCTGCTTGCTGATTAGCTTTCTCTGCCTCTTTCCACTCCTTCTCAAAGCGCTTTTTACTCTATACAAACACACACACAAAACATATATGACGTCGTAATGTGCATGTGTACTATAATTGCATAGATACTCTCACACACACACACACACACACACACACACTTACGTTCTCCAGCTGTTTGTAGCT
>CM059227.1:25174436-25191936 GCA_030347435.1 Clarias fuscus
TAGTGGGATATGATCGGCATGCAGCGTTAGCATCGTGGTGTTGTAGCGTCAGGTCATTGTGTTTGTGTGTGTGTGTACCTGATAACAGTGTGTGTGCGTGTTGCTGGAAGTCGTTAGCATGATTAGCGATGTTGCGTGAGGACTGTAGGATGTTGTAGAGGAGCTGGCAGCCTCGCTCACTGTTCTCCACTCCATCCTCTCCCTCCATCAGCTTCAACAGCGGCACCATGTGGGGCAGGGACAAGGGACCGGACGCCACCGAGTCTACACACACACACACACACACACACACACACAGACATGCATTAAATGCAATGCTTGGATGTAGCATGGGCAGTGTTTCTAACCCAACACGTCTTTAGCATTCCTTGCTCATAACAAAATAGTAACACAAACATTATAAAGCTTAACCTCTAATGCTATATGTTTGAATTTGATTTTAAAGGAAGATTTGTTTACACACACCATCACCCTCATTGAGTGCCTTCATGAAGGGCTTCAGGGTTTTCTCGAACATCACAGCACTCTCTGTGTGGTTCCTCCTCAACACACGCCATGTCATCTCCAACCGGACTATCTACACACACACACACACACATCCAATATATATATATATATATATAGCAGAGTAATGGCGAGTATTCAGTGATGCTGTCTAAGCACTTAGCACTTTGAGTCTCAGTTTTGATTGGCTGTAATGATGCTGTGAGAAACACACTGTATGAACACTTCTATGATGTATGATGCATCACTGTATGATCTAAAAACCAGTTGATAAGATGGACCAGGAGTGTAAAACTACAATGGTAGAAGTGCTTGTCTTTACATCTATCCTTGACTTAAAGTTAAATATTAAACAAATGAATCTCAGGTTCTCAGATCAAGCACTAACATTTTACACTAAAAAAAAAAAAAAAAAAAAAAACTGAAAATATACAACAACAAACCATCTATTTTTTTTTTATTTTTATTTTTTTTTACTAAAATGGACGCCTTGAACGTTTCCCTCCAAAACCATGATTGTGCTGACTTTGCCCTCTGGTGGCAGCTTCTATGTATTACATTCTAATTTTCATGTATGTAATTTAGTTTTTGTGATTAAAAGCAGTGTTTATGATCCAGGACTCAGGGATCAAGGACTCAAGCGTCTTCTTAGTAGCTGTGCTTAAATAGACAATATTTCTTTAATCTTATTGAAATTTTTTTTTTTATTATTTCCCTGGTGTGACAGCAGCCTAAATCTTCATGGTGCACCACACTGACCTGCGGAAGCTCGAGGGACTTCATGACAGCACTGAAAGCGTAAAGATCATGGGAGGTAAAGCGCAGCGCGTGAGCCAGCTGGATGACCTTATGGAGCACCAGCGCTCTCTGATTGACCGTGCCTGTACAGCCCAGTATGTCCAAGGCCACGCCCAGGGCTAACAGGTGATGTCTCTCCAGTAGATCCTGTCTGAGCTGGCTCCCATGTGGAAGTGTGATGAGCTCCAGTCCTGAGTGCACTCCCATCATCCTCTTCTGCTCCTCCGTCACACCAGTCACACGTGCTACCTAAGGAGCAAGTATTTGGATTTAGATTTAATGCAAGGCTGCTGTAAGAATGGTTAAACAACAGGGCCACCCGAGCTCCATGGTGTATAAGTAGAGTCTTTATGAGAAGATACCGGATCAACTGCCTACTATCTTGGTACTCATGACTCATGATTAAGTAAGTCTCAAATTCCTATGGGGACAAATCCTTCGGCATTGCTTTAAGAATTACAGAGCAAACAGACGATTCCCTTCACACGCCAGTTCATGGGAAAACACACTTAGGCAAGAAAACCTGCTACTGGGGCATGGATGTATGACATCCAGTACAAAACCACAAGTACACAAGCTTGAAGCTTTGCAAATGTGTGTTTCGGTTTGTGCAACCCTCTCAGACGTCTCCGCATCAAGTATGCACTAGTCTGTGGTTATTAGCCTGGCATGCAGTCGCCTAGCAACTGCGTTCTCACAACTTTAACTTCCTGAACTTGAATTAACTTTTGACTTGTGCTTTCTTGTAAGAATTACGTCATAATGATTGTTGTCATAGTGTTTGAAGAAAGTGCTTAGAAGTGCAAGAGAATATCAAATCTACCCATGTTAAACTTATCAGCTGTGCTTTGCCCTCTTCGCCTTTGATGTAGGGACTTGTTTGACATTTTCTTGGCGAATTCTGAAACAGTCATAGTGCCACAACCTCAAAAGTTAAGATGTGTCCAACTAGGTGGGTTGATTGCAAGTGTGCGTGCATGTGTGTATGTGTGTGTGTGTGTGTGTGTGTGTGTGTGTGTGTGTGTGTGGTGGCACCTGGCAGTCCACGCTGAGCATGTGCAGAGCCGTGGTATTAGCGTCAGTGCGTGCAAACAGGTCTTTAATCGAGCGCAGTACGCTCTGTTCCAGCGGCCGGTTGTTGTCTGGGAGCAGCAGTGACCGAAATGCGTCTAGACTAAAAGATGAGCTTGTCTCTGTCTCAGGACGGAGGAACCGCCAGTCGTCTCCGTTCCTCACTACCTCTGCCACTCGGTCAATCTTCTCCTTCTCCGTTTCCGCCACTGGCTCTTCCTCGTCTTTCTGTGACTCAAGAAAAGCAAAGCTGGTCTCTGTGATACGAGCCCGGCTGTTCCATTTCTCCTGAGCACGAAGACGAGCTGCCGGACCTTTAGGCATCATCGCCTGAGGGATCTGGGTACACAAATCAAGAGTCATGCAGAAGCACTTAAATGTTTTGGTACACAATTAAAAGTATTAAAAGAATAAAAAAATTCTCTCTCACACACACACACACACACACACACACCTGAGGCACAAGGACATCATAGAAGGAGGCAGGGTTGACCTCGATCCGTGGAATGGTTGTCGAGTCTGGAAACAGGGTAGAAACCCGGATAGGTTTGGGTGGAGCCCGAGAATGCAACTGTCCATCGGAACCACGGAGTGTGCAGCCTCCTGTGGCTAACTGGCTGGAGTTGTGTGAGTGCGCGGAGCCAGGGCTGAGTAAAGGATCGCTGCCTGTACGGTACACCGGGGAGAGTGGATCCTGCACTGGTGCGCTCTGGGGTACGGCTGAAACATGACGAGATCAGGTTAAACAGAATGTGTGTGTGTGTGTGTGTTTATTTGCGTGTGTGTGGGTGTGAGGTGTGAATACCTGGCCGAAGGTTGCTATCTGATTGTGCTGACTGTAGTAACGGTCTCCCTACTGTCTCTAGATTAGCAGGTTGGCTGCCACTCCTACACACACACACACACACACACACACTAAGCAAGTTAAACATTAATAATTAACATTATAACCTGACAATACGTAACTTCAGCTAGCTGAGTGACTGGAACCAAACGAACTGATGTTCTTACCAGCTTTAAAAGCCTACAGTACCTGAGCAGGTTGCGGTTGTCCAGCTGGAGCATGTCCATATGTGTGGAGCTCATGCTCCGCCTCTTTCCCTTCTCTGGTGACCAGTGAGGCGTTATTTCAGAGCTCGTGCTTGATGACCTCACAGCCTGGCGCTCATTGATGACCCGTAGAGGAAGTGTGCGTGTGACCGGGTTAGTGATGACCGTTCCGGTAGCATGTGAAATTGGTTGACGGCCACCTACGTGAAAGCGCACCAGAGCTGGAATGTTGTCGAACTGATCATTCTCGAACTGATACAGCTCCCTTGAGTAACCCTACACACACACACACACACACACACACACACACACACACACACACAATTCTGATATCTGTCATGCATAACCGCTGGTCTACATTATTGTTATTTTCCACATCCACCACAACGGCTGCTGGTGTATGTGGAATACCTTGATGCATTAGCTGCCTTATGTTTCAACTAAGAGCAAGTGAGGAAGTCAACCAGGGTAACACTGGTTTTGGAAAGAATTTGGAGTACGTCAGTCCTTTTTGGTAGATAAGCATAATATGGATACACCACTGGGGATTTCTGTTGCTGTTTGTTCCTCTGCTTCCTCTTCATCTCAGGGTTTCTTAACACACACTCCTGCCTGACTAATGCGTAATACACAGTGTACCAGCTCACCTCAAACTCAAAGCACTCACTGTGACTAACGAAGGAGTCAAAACACAAGGGGTAAGTTAAAGCATAGACATGTGGGTGTTCATGTTTGGGCCAGACACACTGTACATTTAGATAAAGCTACATGGACATACTGTACACGTCTAGACCTGTTTCCACACACCTGATGAAATTCACACTCGACATACAGGACCCATGTGAACCAGCATATGTACAGTATATAATATAACTTGGATCAATTAATTATGTTTAATCAGAAAATCTGTAAAAGTCTCTGTTTAACCAGAAAGTCTGTAGGTGTCTCTGTTTAATTAGGAGGTCTGTAGGTGTACTTGGTTAACCAGGAGGTCTGTACATGTACCTGTTTTGGCCGGAGGACAATGCGGATGATTTTGAAGTGCATGCACTGCTTCTTCCACATGCAGCTCAGGACATAGTCACCGCCACTTGTTCTAGAGTCTCGCACCAAGAAATCCCCGTCATTTTTCAGTAGCTCTTCTGCTCCCTACACACACACACACACACACACACACACACACACACACACACACACACACACTGAAACTCAATGAAGCCGCCCTTATTGTCATGCACTCACTCCCCCATTTTGCCCTAGCCTTGCCATAGCACACACACCTCTTGTAACAATGTCAATACACCCACACCCACACACACCTCTCTCTGTAGCTGCCCATGATACCATGCATGGCTTCTGATATCGTCTGTGCTGAGCTTAAGCTCCTCCTCCAACTCTTTCTTCATGTCCATGTCTTTACGATTTGAGAACACCTAAACATGATGCAGGAAACAAAGAGAGGAAATTAAGTTTATGTGATTTCACAGCATGAAAAAGCTAATTCCTTTTCACCCGAATTATAAACTAAGATCTTAGGGTTTGTGCATGAGGCACTGCAAGGAATATCAGGCCCCAGATTTCAGGCCCCATCATAGTACAGAAACTGCACTAGTTAAAATTGCAAATGACTTGTTTTTAGCTTCAAACCAAGGCTGCATCTCAATACTTGATCTTAGTGCTGCATTCAACACTATAGATCATAATATGCTCATAGATCACTTACAAAATCACATAGGGGACAGGCATTAAAATGGTTTAGATCCTACCTGTCTGATCGATACCATTTTGTAGATCTGAATGGAGAACAGTCTGGTGTAATGCCAGTGAAATATGGGGTGCCACAAGGGTCAATTTTAGGACCGATGCTGTTCTCAATATACATGCTTCCCTTGGGTAACATCATTAGAAGACATGGGATTAGTTTCCATTGTTATGCTGATGATACTCAGTTATACATCTCCACAAAACCAGATGAAATACCCAAATTGTCTAGACTAACTGATTGTATTCAAGATATAAAAGATTGGATGACCGATAATTTTCTTTTACTAAATTCAGACAAGACAGAGGTATTACTTATTGGCCCAAAAACCAGTTCATACCAGCTCTCACAATTCAGCCTACGTTTAGAAGGATGTACTGTTACCACCAGCTCGACAGTGAAAGACCTGGGTGTAATATTAGACAGTAACTTATCCTTTGAAAATCATATTTCTTATGGCACAAGAACAGCCTTTTTCCACCTTAGGAACATTTTATCTGTATCTGATGCAGAAAAGCTGGTTCATGCATTCATGACCTCCAGACTGGACTACTGTAATGCATTACTGGGAGGCTGTCCTGCATCCTCAATTAACAAGCTACAGTTAGTCCAAAATGCAGCCGCCAGGGTTCTCACTAGATCCAGAAAATATGATCATATAACCCCAATATTATCATCCCTGCACTGGCTACCTGTTCAGTTTAGAATTAATTACAAAATAGCATTACTTACGTACAAGGCTCTAAACGGTCTAGCTCCCACATACCTAACCAGTCTTCTGATACGCTACAATCCACCACGCTCCTTAAGATCAGAAAACTCCGGACTACTGGTAGTTCCCAGAATATCAAAATCTACAAAAGGAGGTAGGGCATTTTCATATTTAGCTCCAAAGCTTTGGAAAAGCCTTCCTGACAGTGTTCGGGGTTTCCCAATTTAAAAGTAGACTCAAGATGCATCTCGTATCTGGCATTAACGTAATTAATTTCATAACCTCATACTCCATTACATCTATCCTGAATGGCAACCACGCTAATTCTTTTCACCTGCTCTTTATTTTTCCACCCATCCCGAGGCATCTGGAGATTGTGCCAGCTTCAGTAGACAGAGGCCGACCCTGCGAGGTTCCTGAGGCATCCAGAGAAGGACCTGCTCCAGCTGAATTTTTCTTCATGTTGGTTTGGATCTACACATGCTGCTCCTGAGCTCCCAGTGATCCAGACCCTCATCTGCCCTCTGCACCTGCTGACTCATCCCTGAGCTGAACTGGACTTCATGATAACTTGGACATCTTCTATTATATTGAACTTTCATCTGCATAACACACATGATGTTCTACAATTTCTGCTATCCGTTATCACCCAGATGAGGATGGGTTCCCTGTTGAGTCTGGTTCCTCTCAAGGTTTCTTCCTATTGCCATCTCAATGAGGTTTTCCTTGCCACTGTCGCCGTCACCCTCGGCTTGCTCATCAGAGACAATCTCATTATCTAGACACATTTTCTCACACAAACACACTTCCATGAATTTTCTTTTCGTTTTTGTGAAGCTGCTTTGAGACAATGACCGTTGTTAAAAGCGCTATAGAAATAAAATTGAATCGAATAGAATTGAATCGATTTTCCTATGTTGATGATAAATAAGAAGAGCAATGGGGGGAAACCCAAAGAGAACCACTATGTCAGTGCCTAGCAGTCAAGAGTTTTCAATCCCCTTCACAAATGTTCTACAGAATTATTTCTCTGTTCTATAGACCTCTATCAAACGTTTGCTTCAAGATGCATGTTAACCCAGTACTATAGATTCCAAATACCTGCAATAGGAGCTATGTAACTTCTGCTTATATACATATATACACTCATCATCTACTGTATATTGCTTTATCCTTATTGTGAGTATATCCAGTATAGTTCATGTGAGTTCTTTCTCCACCATTGTAATCCTTCAAACTGTGTTTTTTCCATTTTGCTTGTCAATATGATGTGAATTTTCAAAGTTTTAGGAGAATTTCACCGCGATTGAGTATTTTGAAATGAGCAAGGTGGAGTTAATGGAGGCAACATGTTTCATAACCAACCCACCTCCATCCTTTTTGAATACTACAGATTTAGAGAGTCAGTACTACTGTAGGTTCTCTGATGAACTAGTAATTAGTGCTCTGAGCTCGGTGCTTTTCACTACTTTAGTCTTGGTTTACCAACATTGGTACCAACTACCAAGCTTGCATACTGGAGATGGGGAAGGTTCCACCAAGAAGGGCAACTCCAGCATAAAGGTTTCTGCCCTAACCCCTTACCTGAGCAATTTTTATAGAACTTGTTTTATGGAATTATATTTGTCTAGACGTGTTTCCCTCTATAGCTTTGCTGTAGGATCAATTTATTTCTACAGAAAGGCAGTCAATTTTGCACTTTACTGTAGGTACTGTATGCTATAGACCACTTTTGCAGTGTAACACTACGGATACCGAACAATTGTGTTATGCACGTCAGTGATGAATTTGGGCATAAATGCTGACTCCGAAAGACAACATTAGTCCTTTTCATGCTTTCAACATACTTTGCTTTAAATCTTAATACATCTGCAATACAGAAGGTTAGCAAATTGAAACCAGTTCTTTCACATTAAACATTTCTGTAACAGTTTGAATGTGAAGTGTGTTATAGGACATGGCTCACCTGCGCGATGAAGACGCCAACGCTCCTCCTCTTGCTGTAAAACACATGAGAGTAGGAGCTATTGTTAAAGGTCTACACCCTCGTGCAGCTGTCTGATAGACGTGAGAAGTGAATAAAGTAAATGCAGTGACGTTACTGCCAGGGCTACTTTTGTTTAAACAGGAAGTTCAATGGACATTGGAAATTCATTTAATAAAGAATGCACACACACACACACACACACACACACACACACACACACACACACACATGCTTCCTTCCTTCTCTTAGCATCCGTAAAGGAAACACAGAGTCCATCCCAAATGCCTCCTTAAATCATTTCCTAATTTTTGAACTTGTACAGGGAAAATAGACACCTCAGGTGTCGCGTCTGCGGGTTATTATGATTAATAATATTAATAACAGATTATTAATATGTTAGTGTAGGTGTTAATGCAACACTGTATCTGTAAGTGTAGGTGTTGATTCAACATTATGTCCATTAGTGCAGATGTTGTCTTAATTAGACACTGCATTGTGTCTGTATTTGTGTCTGAATTCAACACTGTATCTGTTGGTGTGGTCTTGACTCAACTCTATATTTGTTAGTTTGTTTTAATCAAACACTATGTGTGTCAGTGTGTCTTAAAGCAACACTGTATCTGTTAGCGTTGGTGTTAGTTCAACGTTGTATCTTGAACATTTCTGTATGTTGATGATGTATGTTTTAATTCAACACCGTATCTGTTAGTGTGTTTCGAATCAGCACTGTATGTGTTAGTGTAGGTGTTACTGCAACACTTTATCTGTTAGTATAGCTACTATTTTACACTGTGACTATTGATAAAAATGTTACGGTGTAATTGAATGTAATAACAGTCCAGCTATTAGTCCAGATGTTCAGCGCAAACTATAAAGCCACAACCATTACAGCTGTGATAATGAACGTCACTCAGTGCTGTCAGTGTTAAGGCAGCAGTGTTTAGTGTGTCACAGCTCTACTCCAGGCCAATCATTAACAGTGTTTCTGCAGGTTTCTCAGTAAAGTAAAGACATACTCAGCGACAAGATGGACTCACCTGAACACCGTCTCTCTCTCTCTCTCTCTCTCTCTCACACAAACACAGCTGTGTTAGAGTCCACACCTAATCCATATAGCAGCAAGTAGTGATAAAAACACAGGAAAGTAACCCCCAGGAGTGTCCATGTCCTCTCTGAGCCCAACCTCGTCCCTCTCTCTCTCTCTCTCTCTCTCTCTCTCTCTGTCTTTCTGTCTCACATTCCCCAGATTCCTATCTTCCCCCTACCTGTCTGAGCTCGGAGACTCTCAGCTCCCTCGGCCTGAGCCAGCATGTCCACGCCTCCAACTTGTGGAAGCTTGATTATGTGCCTACAGGCTGCCCCGTTCCCCCACACCGCTCACATTTATTACCTCTGCTCACTCAGGGTTGCCAGATTGGATACACAAGCTCCAGTACAGTCATGGATCAAAGGTCACTAGGTAGAAGTGAAAAACCTTCATCCCATCACAGGTCACTACAGAGGCTGGAGGGTATCTCAGTGTGTGTTACTTAATGTACTGTGTAGTGCACTTAAGTAAGGGGTAAAAAAAAAAAAAAAAAGGGGTAAAATAAGTGAGTATGAGTTTAGTGCAGATTTAATGCTGAAAGCAGCAGGAATCATTGATTAAAGTGTTAAAGTTTACATGAGACAAATCTTCAAAGAAAAAAAAAAGTTAATCGTCTTTGTCCTTGCAGGCTTATGTGTATCAGTCATAACGCGCAGAACTTGTTCCTGACTGAGTTCATTTGCTTATAATGACCCTCACAAAACTGCATAAAAGGAAACGCGCACAGAGAGCCGCGAGCACGAAATGAGCAACCAGGATGAAATCTGTAAAAAAGAACTGGAATTTATTTTGATTCATTTCTTCTCCAATAAATATTCTTCAGGGTATAATACTACTACTAATAATAATAATAACAACTGCTTTCCATCCAGGAACCCCTGTAGTTCAACTTGGGACCATGGAGGCCAATGGTGACCGTTGTATTTATTCCCATTTTTATGACAGTGGTAGAGAGGATGGGGAGAACATGCACACAGACCATGAGGCAGGAACTGAACCCTGGAGGTGCGAGGCGACAGCGCTAACCGCTAAGCCACTGTGTCACCAATAATAAGTTAGTTCTCCATCAGTTGAGGCTTCTCTATGGATAAACGGATATGGATATTAGACCTTCTCCAATGCTTCTCTATGGATTAACGCTCTAAAGTTCATAAACAGTTTAAACTCAACAATATATCCCATTTAAAAGCACAGTAACTCATGCGAGTGTGGGTGATTTATAGTCCTGATGTTTGTCAGATAGTCTTCTTATACGCATAACGGTTTACACATAAATCTGTTTTTATACTTCTAGGAGGTCTGTAAGGGAGGTTAGACACTCGATCCGAACACTCAGGAAGCTCATTATCGCAAATTTGCATTCACATAAAAGAAGGACTTCTGAATCATTGCCTGATTGCATCATCCCATATGTCACTCGTCTGCATGCAGGTTTGCAAAACAGTAGTCGTGACATGAGTTATTATTTTCTAATAGTACTACAACTTTTATGTTGTGAAAAACAGCACTTTTGCATATCTGGTGTTACACCGCGGCGCAGGAAAACGTGCAAAAAGAGACGCTGATCCAATGGATAAAAAAAAAAAATTACACATGCAGCCTGTACCAAGACATTTCTTCATTCACTCATGCCACAAAAGTTAAACAGTTTCAAGTCTGAAACACACACAGAGCACCAATGTGCAAACGACTTGCAAAGATCCCAAGCCATGAGAATAATCTATCAATCAATTTACATAGATTGCTGAGTATAAATATGCACAATCTGGCAACCCTCATTGCACAACTGTAGCATGGCTTATCAACCCAAGCGGATATGAGGAAGTGTGTGTCAGCGCCCCAGAGAGAGAGAGAGAGAGAGATGAGCTCCTCCCTGACAAAGAAACAGCAACCCCCAGGGGGTGCAATTACACCCGATAATATAGATAATCCTCTCTAATTCACATACTAATTTATTGGGATTTGAATCTTTTTTTTTTTATTCGGAATTGTTACATACTTTATTTTCATAGACTATAAAATTTATTGACATAACATACATTAATTGTAATCATTTGCTTACATGTCCTAGCTCTCTGTCTCTATAGGACTGGAATGTGTTAAGCGGTGTAGAAGGTGTGGATCTCTGGACTCTACCTGTGTTTGGGTTTGAGGGTGAGGCTGTGATGCTGATCGTCCAATGGGTGGAGAGTGGAGCAGGAGCGGGAGAGGGTCTGGGTGTCACGGCGACTCAAGCGTGGAACGATGCTCTGGCGAAACAGGTCTGCTGAACTAAGAGAGAACTTCCTGCTGACTTTCTTTTCCTTGGCCTGAAAGCGCTCTGTGTGCGTCAGTGGCAATGCCAGATCCTGAACAGAGGGTGGGCCTGGGGAGTCATGACAAGGTGGGCAAGGTAAACTGCTATGGAACATCTAACCAATAAAATTTGAAACAAAAAAAAGAGTTCTTTTAAACTTGTGAGAAGAACCATTATAACACTCTGTCAAATTATTCCTTAGTTGCAATAACATAAAATAAAATAAAAATCCATGTCAGGTTTTAAACAGAAGATAGGAGATATCCAGGGTGACTCTCTGCTTCATCAAATTTGATTAAATTCTTTAGTTTACACACAGGAATAAAGAACTCAGGCCTCCCAGTGGGCTCGGGGTACGAGGCAGGGTACACCCTGGATGGGGTCCCAATCCATCACCAGTAATGCAAGAACACACAAGGCTTTGGCATTTTTCAGACCTTTGGTAAACGTCTGAATTGAAAAAGCTATTCCCATTAACCGTATTGTTGTTGAATAATACTCCCAAGTTCTTTAATACTGGTTTCATATGAGGAGCTAGTTGTCCAAATTTCACACTATCAGAGTTGCTCAAAACAGGAAATGCAAATATAATGACTTGTGTGTTGTTCTCGTTTTCATTCGTTCATTTTCTAAAATTTGTCCTCACGACACCCATATAAAGTGACAAAAAAGCAGGGCCAAATACGGACCCTTGTGGTACGCCATAATTAAACTGCACAGAAAGTGATAACGAGTCATTTTGTCAAGTGCCAGAGCACAACGATGACCCAATTTCCTGCATCTTGTGCTAGTAAGATATAAAAGGCAGACTCTGTAATGACTCATGAGTGCTGTAATGCTTTCTAAAACAGATTGAAGTTACTCCAATAAATCATTGTCTTGAAGATTTAACTAATTGTTTAACGTGAACAGGTAGGCCTGTAACAAGACAGAGCCAATGTATCTAAATGACGTGCAGAACGTTGGATCCTATGACGGGGATATCGGCTCAAAGTGTAGAGGGTGCAACAGTTATTAGAAGATCAGGGTTAGCGTTCAGGGTTGTTGTTGTTGGACTTTTGGCTGCTCCTGCAACTTGTCAAACACCCTTCCTGACACAACCCTCCCATTTTACCTGGGCTTGGGACTGCACTGCATCGAGTGGCTGGGGTTTGGTCATTGGGTGGGAAGTAAACCCTGGTCTTCCACATGGCAGCCGAGAAAACCTACCACTGAGCCACTAATCACATGCATTCGCTGGAAAAGAGTTTGTGAGGTTTTTACACTCCAAGAATCAAGAGTCTGTCATATTTGGTCCTCACATTTCTGAATAAAATCCGTATTGAATTTCGGAGCTCAATGCCATTTTAATGTCCGTTTCATGAGTCTAATCACTTGGACACTCGGACAGAATATTACTGTGTTAATAATAACTCAAGTCATCGCTTGCTTATAGAATACAAGTCTACAACTGTAACTGGTGTGTGTGTGTGTGTGTGTGTGTGTGTGTGTGTGTGTGTGTGTGTGTGTGTGTGTGTGTGTGTGTACCTGTCTGTAAGCTCTGCTGGTGTTTTTTTAGGTTAGTTAATATGATCACTCGGTGATCAGCATCTTCAACACCCATCGAAATCAGGTCACCATCAGTAACCATCAAAAGACCCTGTGCACACACACACACACACACACACACACACACACACACACACACACACACACACACACACAATATTAAAACAAGCAATTAATAAATACACAGAACAATACATGACAGATATAATACATCAGATAAAGAGACAGACAGTTCAAAAAGGTAAAGACAGACAGACAGACAGACAGACAGACAGGTGTCTCAGTGTTCAGTAGTGTTCACTAGGACACTCAGTGAGATGTAGTACACACTACTGATGCTAACACCGAGAGAAATAAAGTGCAGACCCCCACAGTGATGGGTTGTTGATCAACGATTCGGTCCTTTTGAACGAGTCTTTAACGTGACTCAGAAGAACGAGTCGTCTCAGATGACGAGAGTGATTCGTTCATTTTCTACTGGGCGCACATGCGCAAAGCATCGCTAAACCTCCGTAGGTTATGTACAAGAAACAGAAATGAGTCGTTACCTTTGAGTCTTCCAGTCCGAATCATTCATTCTTTTGTCATGTGACTCCCATAGACGCTACGCAGTGCAGTACACAGGAAACAGAATTGAACGGAGTCTTCTAGTACGAGTCATTCATTCTTTTGAATCTGTTGCACTACATAGCTTCTGTGCGAGTCACATGACAAAAGAACGAACGATTCGGACCAGAAGATATGATGGTGAGCTGCTCATTCTGTTTATGTCCTTAGCTGGATTGTAATATTTTCATTACTGGAACTAGAGCCAAAATCTGTGTATGTAGAAGTGGTGGGGGTCTGTTTACTGAAAATGTAACATTTTATTTTATTTCTTTGTTATTTCTATTTTTATTTCTGATCAAAAGGATGAAATGAACTAAATGACTAAAAAACAAAGATTCGTTCATTTTGATGAATGAGCTTCAAGGAATCGAGTCACTGAAGTGATCCAAACTTCCCATCGCTAACACACAGCTCTCACACATCACTGAGGGGGCGGAGCCATGTGACACAGTGTATTTTGTGTAGAGTGTGATTTGAGACAACGGCAGGACGCAGGCCACACCTACCTCCAGCCCATAATACTCTCTCTCCAGGGTCTGTGTGTACTGTGACAGGCCGATCTGTCTGAGCCACCACGCGATGGAACGGTTACTCATGTCTGCGTGGACGGCGTTCAGGATTTATATAATAACACTGAAAACGCACAAAAAGCATCATTAGTCATCCTACACTATTTGCTGGTTGTCAGTGTTGCTAACAGTGAACAACATGCAAACTGTTCAGCAGTTACCATGCTAATATTGAACTATGCTAAGAGAGAAACACACCATGCTTAGTGCACACTGGTAGGAATGAGGTTAAACTAAATGTGTCATCATGCTAACAGTGAAGCTTATGGTGAAAGGTGGAACCGGGTGAGTTATGTTAGCTGTTGTTACTAGTTGAAAGTAACAGTTTACAATTAGTTATATTGGCAAGACAAGAAAGGTTTGCAGTTTCCTGGAAAGTGCAAACAGAGTACAAAGTGATGCTGGAAAAGAACTGAAACAGTGTTTAAATATTTGCTTTAACCTTTTTTTTTTTTTTTTTGGCAGCATATGACTTCTTGTGACTGTGGATTAGACCTGCACAACATTCAGGAGGAATTTCGGACTATTCGTGCTTACAGACTGGTATATCTCTAGTTCAGAGATATACTGAAGAGGTCTGAAGTGAGCGAATCTGGTGAGGTCATTCCACAGCATCTCTATGGGACCGATGTCTGGGCTCAGACTGGGCTGATTTTGTGTCACTGAAGACATCTTGCAAAAGATTTACTTCAGTGTTTAGGGTCATAGTTCTGCCGCATCACCCAGCTTCTTGTGAGGTTCAGCTTTTTGTGAGGCTCAGCTAATCCCGAGGTTCAGCTTCTCTTAGGTTCAACCTCTCCTGAGGTTCAGCTGCTTTTAAACTTCACCTTCTTCTGAGGTTAAGCTTCATCTAAGGATCATCTTCTCCTGAGGTTCAGATTCTTCGGAGGTTTAGCTTGTGTACGCAGCCAACCTGATGTTATACGGAAGGAAGCTCTATCCTTGATAAACTTGGGAATGAATTTTCTCCTTCACAACAGCAAGCAGTCCAGGTCTCAGAGGCAGTATTTCAGTGTCAGTGTGAATAGATGAGCCTTAGGTAAAGGAGCAGATCTGGGGGACTCATGGACGTAGAGTATTCTGGTGAACTGGTATGTTTAGATGCTGTCCTCCCCACTCTCATTGGTCACTCAGGTTTGTTGACGGTGAGGTGATTGGTTGCTTTACATCTCAGTTCCCCCTCATGTCTGTGTTTCCTTCTGGCTCCTCCCTTTTAGTTATGCTGTTATAGTTAGTCCTGCCGGAGTCCCTGCTTGCACTTTGCACTAATATACATTCACCTTATACATTGTGTGACAGTGACCAAAACTAACTTATCTCTCCTTCTCTTCTCCTCTCTCTCTCTCTCTCCCTCTCTCCTTTTCCCTCTCCCTGTCTCTCTGTAGAGCTATACATGTCTCTCCTGAGCTGCCAGTGATCCAGACCCCCTGGACCTCCTTTGGACCTGTCTGACTTGTCCTGGTGTCCCTCTCCTGGTTGGAGATCTCGTCACATGGAGCCCCGTGTGGTCTGTCTGGGACGCGTGTGGTGACTGGGGACGGTTCCACTTCACCATGAAGACGCTCCTGTCCTCGGCTGATACAGACAGCTGTTCTCTGAGGACTCGTGACTGCAGTCTCTCGATAGTTGAGGACTGGAGTTTCCTACAGTCTCCAATGACGATCTGGACTCCATATGAACTTAAACACGTCTCCTGTGATACTGAACTTCCAGCCTCCTAACACACAGTATGAGTGCAGATCAAATCCCTGCTCTCCGTTATCACCCAGATGAGGATGGGTTCCCTGTTGAGTCCGGTTCCTCTCAAGGTTTCTTCCTATCACCATCTCAGGGAGTTTTTCCCTCAGCACCGTCGCCCTCGGCTCGTTCATCTGATGATTCTGACTCACACACACTTTTCCTCACCTTTCATACAAATTTCCATTATTTTCTTTTCATTCTGTAAAGCTGCTTTGCGACAACGACCATTGATAAAAGTGCTATACACATCAAATGTAATTGAGTTAAGTAAAGGAAGAAACAAGATGTAATGACAAATACGTACTTGCACATACGTACAAATATGTTAGCAGTGGATAATTAGAATGATTACTGATATTAAAGGAGTAATTCTGTTACAAACCTGAGTTAAACAAAACATAAAAAATAATCACGATCAATGAAAATAAAGATAAAAAACAAAAGAAGCAAATGTGTGGAGTAATAAACAGTTACGCAATATATTGCAATATTTAACACACAATCCCGTTACTGTCGGCTCTGCGTATCTAGCGTGTATTTAGCGTGCATGCTTATCCCAGAGGCGGTTCACCTGTGTGTGTCTACTCATTACGATATCCTAAACGTCAGTGAAACCTGCACAAATAGCAACAGACCCTCAGTGACGTGTAGCAGCAGTTACAGTACCTGAGTGTGTGTGAGTGAAGATCTCACGCCGTGTCTCGTATTCCCTTTTCTCCTCACGCACTCGTCTTCTTTCTCCTTTCCCTTTCTACTCGCTCTCATTGCGTGCTTCTCATCCCTCTCTCACTGTCTGCCCCTGACTTTTGAACTGCATGCCCTGGGTAAGGTGAAGACCTGCAGGCCTGAGTCATCAGCCAATCAGAGTGTGGGAAAACCAGCCCTGAACCCACCCTCCAGCCAATCAGGCACAGGAATCTGCTGGCTTCTCTGAGAGGGCGGAGCCAACGTGTTCAGACAGACCCCAAGTTTCACAGGAAAATTTCTTAGATTCTGTGTGTGTGTGTGTGTGTGTGTGTGTGTGGGTGTGGGTGTGGATGGAGTGTGGGTTGGGGTTTCTGCGTGTGTGTGTCAGTTTGGTGTAAATCTTGCTAGTCTGGTTTATTGTGATATTTTTCCTTCATATTAACAGACAAACAGGTAGACAGATAAAAAGATGAATAGATAAACATTTAACAGCTTTAACAGTCGGACTCATCCTGGTGTCCTGCTTCCGGATGAAGATCTGGTCACATGGAGCCCCATGTGATCTGTTTGGGATGCATCTGGTGACCGGTGTGGTTTTCACTTCACCATGAAGACATTTGACAGCCTAACAGTCATTTAGACAGGTGAAGGGTTAAGACGTGTGAACTGTTAGACAGGTCAAGGGGTAGACAATCTAAAAGGGTTAGAGAGGTGAACAGGTAGACAGGTGACCAGACAGGTGAAGGGTTAGACAGCTACAGTGTGTAAAGCAGATGTAACGACGCGTCTTGCGAGGGGCAGGTCCGCGGGATGACACTCTGCACTGTTCTGTACAGGCAGATCCACGGTCACCCATACAGGTGGTTGTCGGGCGACGCCATCGTGGACACAATCGGAGCAAATGCACATTTATTCAAGGCCCTAGAAACCGTCACGCGATGTGCGATCATTAGGTAGCACCAGGTACGAGAACATGTTGCTCTGGTAATAGGGCCAAGAAAGACGAAGACAAAGTAAAAACCCAGACAAGTCTCTGCGAGAGGACAGTTAGTTTCTTTCTTTAGGTTCCAAGTAATAAAC
>CM059227.1:25194436-25479436 GCA_030347435.1 Clarias fuscus
ACAATGTGTGACTTTCACATCTCGGAAAGAGATGACGTTTTAAAATAAGCATCATAAGAACCTGCATGATCGATAACATTCGTACGGACAAATGTATAAACCGTCAGAAAACTCGCTCCTGTCAGAGCCGCCACTGATGTGACACCAGGTAACATTACTGAACCGAAAGGTGGATCGGATTACAGAGGAAACGTATCAAATATCACATCATGATCATGTATCGTGTGAAATAAAAACAAGTGAAATATGGAAAAGTAGTGAATTCTTCAGGACAGTAAAGCGACATAACCGTCGTTTCTTTGGCTCGGCTTGATTGTTGATTTTTATTATAATCATACTTTATGCTTTATTATATTTATTATATTTACCCTTCTAAGTAAGGATTTTTCACTTAAGACCACTTCAGTTTGTTTTATTTTTAAGTTTTTAAATAAAAAAAAACATACATGGTGTTTTTAGTCTGACGAACAGAAAAAAGCGGCATTACACTGATCAGCCGCGACATTATAATCATCAGCCTAATACTAAGTAGGTCGCCACGTTTACCACCCAAACTGTGTGTTCTGATTCATTTCTATCAGAACCAGTGTTTTAGCAGTTTGAGCTACACGGACCAGCCTTCAGTCCCCATGTGTATCAGTGATCCCTGGTCGTCCATGACCCTGTCTCTGCTTCACTTTCCTTGGATGACTTTTGGTCACCCATGCAGAATGGAAACATCCCACGTTTTGGAGACGCTTTGACCCGTCCAGACCTCACAAAGTCTCTCATGTCCTTAAACCTGCCCATTTCTACTGCTTCCAACACATCAAGTTCAGGGACAAAATGTTCACTTTCTGCCTAATGTGTCTCACCAAATGTCAGGTGCTGTTGTAATGAGATGACGTAACTTTAGCAACTGTGAGAAGGGCTGGAGCGTCTCCAAAACTGTAGCTCCTGTGGGATGTTCCCAGTCTGCAGTGGTCAGGACAAACGTGCTCCAAAGAAGGACACCTGGTGAACCAGTGCCACAGATGGCCAGGGATGACTGACGCACATTGGGAGTGAAGTCAGGCCCGGGTACTCCGATCCAATAGAAGAGCTACTGTAGCTCAAACCGCTGGAAAACTGAACACTGCAGTCAGAACTCACAGTTTCGATAGTAAAAGTGGGGACCTACTCAATATTAGGCGGATCATCATAGTGTTATGGTTGATCGGTGTATAATCAGTATTATCTGGATTTACTGTAGGTGTATTTAATGTGTGTGTGTGTGTGTGTGTGTGTGTGTGTGTGTGTAGGTTTGCGAGTTAGCCCAGGCGCTCAGAGATGGAGTTCTTCTTTGTCACCTCCTGAATAATCTCCTCCCTCACTCGGTCAACCTGCGTGAGATCAACCTGCGTCCTCAGATGTCTCAGGTAATCTTGTTTTAAAAGGTTTTCATTCATCATGTCCAGTTATTCCACTCACAGTCTTAAATGTCTGGTCACTTTAGGAATCTGCAGGTAGAAATAACTAAATTATTTCAATCATTTTAAAGGATTTTATATATATATATATGAATGTGAAAATGATGATCTACTAACCATGGTACCGGAAACGTAACAGCCTTGGTTTTTAAGGTTTGAAGCTCTGCCCACTCACCTCCATCAGCCTGCGTCATTTAAAAAAAAAAACACCAAAAAAAAAAAAACAACAAACAAAACTGTTTCCTGGTTCATGTGTCAAACCTTTTTATAATACACACAATCTAATTTATAGTTGCCAAAACACTTTATTAGATTCATGTTAGAACACATGTTGAAAAGTATTTCTCTTACCAGCTTTTTTCTTTATTATATAATAAAAGAAACCAAAATTTATGAAATCATTATTTACATGAATACACGTACATTAAAAATGCTAAATTCATAAAAACGCTTAAAATGTGACAATTAAGTTCAAGAGATCAAACTATAAATGTGGGTTTATAAAAACTCATGCACTTGCGTCTTTTAATTCTGGAAGCTTGTGGTTTTTCTAATCTCTAATTCTCTATAATTTGTAAAAAAAAAAAAAAAAACGTTTTTTTTTTTTTTTTAACTAGAAGCAATGGGCTGGTAACAAGGCCTGGAGGAAACGTGTTTGTCCCCGAATTGCAGTATCCATACATTTGCTCAATGTTAAAGATGGAGGATGGTGTAGAGAAGATATAGGCAGTCATTTGTTTTGCTTTTAAAACAATAATGCAAACAACGACACAATGCCTTTAAGGTTTTAGTTTGATGTTTGGGTTCGAAACGCTGTTCACGTGATTGTGCGATGTGGATGATTATTAAACTTTATGCAGGTCTACAACACCATTGCTAGTAAACTGAAATTCATTTTGGGCTCACAGTGAGCTCAGCCACGTACGAAAATATGTGTATGTGCGTCTGAGCCTTGGCTGGGCAAAAATTGTGTGAAGGTTTATGTGCAGAGCTGTGTTTATGTAGAGGGACCTGTTACCCTTGCATCTTATAACGTGATGTGAGTGTTACAGTCTGTTAGTGTGTATTATGGTCACCTTTATTTGTATAGTGCTTTTAACAATGTTCATTGTTGCAAAGCAGCTTTATGGAATCAAAAGAAAATTATGGAAATGTGTATGAAATGTAAGAAAATGTGTGTGAATCAGAATGATCAGATGGTCCCTGATGAATGAGCCGAGGGCAACGGTGCTGAGGGAAAAACTCCCTGAGATGGTAATAGGAAGAAACCTTGAGAGGAACCGGACTCAACAGGGAACCCATCCTCATCTGGGTGATAACGGAGAGCAGGGATTGATCTGCACTCATACTGGAGTCCAGTTTGTTATTGGAGGCTCAGGTAGACTGTAGGACACTCCTGTCTTGAACTATCGAGCGACTGCAGTCCTAAGAGTCCTAAGAGAACAGCTGTCTGTATCAGCCGAGGACAGGAGCGTCTTCATGGTGAAGTGAAAACCACACTGGTCACCATACGCATTCCAAACAGATCACATGGGGCTCCATGTGACGAGATCTTCAATCAGACGCAGGACACCAGGACGAGTCAGACAGGTCCAGAGGACGAAGGGGGTCAGGATCACTGGCAGCTCAGGAGTGCATGTATAGCATGTGTAGCTCGACAGAGAGATACAGGAAGAGTTAAAGAAAAAGAGAGAGAAATGTGTTAGGTATGGTTACAGTCACATAATGTATAAAGTGATGTATATTTAGTTCAGAGTGCAAGCAGGGATTACGGCAGGACTAACTATGACATCATAACTAAAAGGAAGGAGCCAGAAGGAAACACAGACATGAGGGGAAATATAGGGGTGATGTGCTCGTATCTTCTGGTTTTAGTGAGGACTCTCGCTGCTGCATTCTGTACTAACTGAAGCTTGTTTATACACCTAGTTGAACAACCAGACAGTAAGGCGTTACAATAGTCCAACCTAGAGGTGATAAAAGCATGAACTAGTTTTTCTGCATAACTTAGTGACAATATGTTTCTTATCTTGGCAATATTTCTGAGGTGAAAGAAAGCTATCCTGGTGATATTATCTACATGAGCTTCAAACGAAAGGCTGGAATCTATAATCACACCGAGGTCTTTTACTGTTGCAGTTGATGGAACAGAAAGGCCATCTAAAGTCACAGTGTGATCAGAAAGCTTACTTCTAGCTACTTGTGGTCCTATGACCAGAACTTCTGTCTTATCAGGATTAACCAGAAGAAAATTAATTAACATCCAATCTCTTATGTCCTGCACACACTGCTCAACTTTACTAAGCTGCCTTTTCTCATTTGCTAAAACATATAACTGTGTGTCATCAGCATAACAGTGAAAACTAATTAATTTGGTATTTTACAAATTATGTTGCCCAGAGGAAGCATGTAAAGGGAAAAAAGCAGTGGGCCTAAAACTGAACCCTGTGGAACACCAAACTCCACTTGAGAACATGAGGAATGGTCACCATCTAAATCTACAAACTGATAGCGATCAATCAAATAGGATCTGAGCCACAAGAGGGCAGTTCCCTTAATTCCTACTACCTTTTCTAATCTGTGAAGGAGAATACTATGATCAATGGTGTCAAAAGCTGCACTGAGGTCCAGTAACACAAGTATAGTGACGCAACCCTGATCAGAGGTCAATAGGAGGTCGTTTACTACTTTAACAAGTGCTGTCTCTGTGCTGTGATGAGGCCTAAATCCTGACTGATACAGTTCATTTATGCTATTTCTGTGTAGATGTGAACATAGCTGCTGTGATACTACCTTTTCCAGAATCTTGGAGGTAAAGGGAAGGTTTGATATCGGCCTGTAATTAGAAAGCAGACAGGGGTCAAGGTCAGGTTTCTTGATTAGCGGTTTAATAACGGCTAATTTAAAGGATTTGGGGACATACCCACTACTGAGTGAACAGTTAATTACTTTCAACAGGGGTTCTATTATTGCTGGTACTATCTGTTTGAGAAAATGTGTCGGTACAGGATCTAATATACAGGTTGACGATTTTGAAGAAGAGATGAGTGAAATTAGTTCCCTCGCTTCAAGGGGAGTAAAGTGTTCTAAGTTCTGATGTGATGTGGTTAGATCATCTGAATTATTTAAATTGTCTGGTTTCAAAGCCTGAATTTTTTGCCTAATATTTATGATTTTGTTATTGAAAAAGTTCATGAAATCCTCACTACTGCATGATGATGTTGTGGAGATTTCTGCAGTGGTCTTGTTTTTAGTTAAGTTAGCTACAGTATTAAATAAAAATCTCGGGTTGTTTTTGTTATTTTCTATAAGAGTGGAGAGATACGTTGATCTAGCATCACTGAGAGCTTTTTTATAGTTCAGGATGCTCTCCTTCCAAGCTATTTTGAAATACTAATAATTTAGTTTGATGCCATTTGCATTCTAATTTTAAAGCACGAGTGTGGTCATTACACCAAGGAGCGAGTTTCTTATCTCTAATCATTTTCCTTTTAACTGGAGCTACATTATCTAAGGTATAACGGAATGTCGACTCTAAATATTCAGTCGCCTGATCGAGTTCTGCGAAGTCAGATGGCGATCCAATCAAAGTTGGTAACTCTGGGAGATTATTGATAAAGCAATTTGTGGAATTGTGGTTATATTTCCTATACTTAATCCGAAGGATAATATTAAATCTAAAGTGTGACCTGCTTTATGAGTGGGTCCTACTACACACTGATTTACTCCTACTGAGTCCAGTATGGACAAGAATGCTGTTCTCAGAGGGTCTTCTGGATTCTCAAAATGAATATTAAAGTCTCCGGCAATTAACACTTTCTCTACAAGGCTGGTAGTGTATATTACAGTCTGTTTGTGTGTGTTACAGTCTGGTAGTGTGTGTAGTATGCATAGTCATGGTGCTTGGAGGTGTGTGCTGAGGCTGGTGGTGTATTGATGGTAATAGATTATATACAGTTAAAATGTGCAGTGTTATTTATTTTATTTTTTAATAAACAGCGCTGATGACCAACCTTAATTTAATTTAATTTACTTTACTTACTAACGGACAACAGAAGGAGGAAGTGTGTAGCAGTAAATCCTTTTCTTGTGTGTGAATACTTATGTGTATTGGATGTTGTGTGTGTGTGTGTGTGTGTGGTGTGGTGTGGTGTGTGTGTGTGTGCGTCTGTGTGTTTGTGTGGTGCGGTGTGGTGCTAGTCATGATTAACACAGTACATTCCTCTCCTTTGTAAAGATTTGCATGTGGCTCTGAGCTCTGGATTGACCACGTACGAGACTGAGGACACTGCATCTCTGTGTCACACTTTAATCTCTCGTCCTCTCTCGGACCTTGATTCATCAGACAAGTGTAATAAGACACTCGGGGGAAAAAACAAAAAAAAAACAAGATGGTGATGGTAAACATGTCAAGTAGAAGTCCCGCCCACCTGACATAAAAAAAGCTGCAGGATTGGCTGCAATACCTAAAGTTTTACAATTCTGAAATAAGAGAGAACGAGAGGCACTGAGTCATTATCTGTATAAAAGGAAAATAATGAGATCGCAGTAAAGAGAAAGAGAAAGAGAGAGAGAAAGAGAGCGAGCGAGCGAGCGAGATAGCGAGAGAGATGTAGATGTGTCTGTGGTTTCCCTCGTTTAGTCATTTCATGTCCAGCTCGTCATTTCAGATCTGACGGACGCATCCGCTGTGCTTTCCAAAGTTAATAGACAGGGTTTCCCTCACACACACACACACACACACACACACACACACACACACACACACACACACACACACACACACACACACACACAGGCACGCACACGCACACAAAACTCTCACACACACACACATGCGCACACACTCACACACACACACATGCGCACACACACACACGCACACACACAAAACTCTCACACACATTCAGCACTCAGTTTCTCTCTGCACTTCCTCTATGATCAACTTCCTCAAGCTCCCTCTTTCCATATATATACATCTATGAAACATACTTCATATATAAATATAAATATGTGCGTGCGTGTGTGTGCGTGTGTGTGTGTGTGTGTGTAGTTCCTGTGCCTGAAGAACATCAGGACATTTCTAACAGCATGTCACGAGCGCTTTGGGATGAAGAAGAACGAACTGTTTGAGGCCTTTGACCTTTTCGATGTCAGAGATTTTGCCAAGGTCAATACATTTCTGTATAAAATCCTAATGACCGCTTATGAATGTCTTATGTCACACTGTGCACTCTTACTTCATCAAGCTCCTCTCTCATTCCTGACTTACACTGTGAACTTCTGTCACGGCTCAGATGTCACTGAAGAACTCATAATTCTGCCTTATAAACTCTTATTCCTGCTTTATGACGCCTTTACAAACACTTATTACCTCTTTATGAATCCTTGTTTCACCTTAGAACAGCAGTTGAAATATGTCTGGCTTTCTTGCATCAGCCTAATGAATGTTTATTTGTCATGCATGTCAACCTTTTTTGTTTTTCTTGTTTTCCTGCTTTATATCACCTTCATTAATAAACTATAAACTGTACAAACTATTCCTGCATTGCGGCATCTTTATGAACCCTCATTCCTGCTTTACTGTACATCAAAGACAAACACTAATTCAATTCTTATTCTCTTAACACAGAATTACTGCACCTTTACAAACTTTCATATGTCATCTTTATACTCTCTCTGCTCTGCCTTATATCAGTCTCATGACCCCTTTGTGCTGCACTATTCCATGCCTTTAGAACTTTATTTCTTGATTATGTCACCCTTATGATCTGTGTTAAATCTCTCAATTTGCTGCACATTCTTTTACTCCCGTATCATGCACTGCATTCCTGTATGATGTCATGCTATTTCTACTGTATGAGCTCTTACACCTGTCTTATGCCTGCAGGTGATTGATACGCTGTCCATCCTCTCTCAGACCTCCACAGCTGTTCAGAGAGGCTACAGGTGAGAAGACACCTTCATCGTAATATACAAACACCTGCAGTGCTCATGAATGATGCAGTAAGAATGGATACGTATGCTGTATCATTAAGTGCTGTAGGACAAGCGTTAGGTGGGGGAAGTGGGCGGGGCTCAGGTATCCTGTCCTCATGACACCTTGCAATCTGGTTTCGCTCCACAGGCCGTTTCCTAATGAAGCGTGTGTTGGGGATGACGACATCTACAACGGCCTCTCTGACCAGATGGAGTGAGTTTGTCTTTCAGTCTCACTCAGTCTGTCTCACTCCTTGTCCCTGTCTCACTACCTGTCTCTGTCTGTCTCACTGTCTGTCATACTGTCTGTCCCAGTCTCACTGCTTGTCTCTTACAATCCATGTTGTGGTCTCACTCTTTGTCTCTGTCCCACTCTACATCCCTATGTGAGTGTGTCTCTTAGTTTCAGTCTCCCTCAGTCTGGGTCACTCTCTGTCCCTGTCTCAGTGCCTGTCCCTGTCCCACTCTCTGTCCATGACTCATTGCCTGTCTTTGTCTCACTCTGTCTCACTATATGTCCCTGTCTCACTCTTTGTCTCGGTTTCAGTAGTTTTCTCAACACCTGTTTCTGTCTCACTCTGTCTCTGTCTCATTATCTATTCCTTCACTGCTTAGTCTACAATACTCTGTTTCACTCTCTGTCTCACTAACAGTCTGTAAATCATATTCTCTATTTCTCTGTCTCTCACTCACATTTTGTCTCTTCCAGTTTGCCACTTACTGCTGCACCACAATCACACCTTCTCTCTCTCTCTCTCTGTCTCTCTCTCTTTCTCTCTGTTTATCTGTTTCTTTTCCCCTCTCTTTCTGACTCTCAGTCTTTCACTCTGTCTCACTCACAGTCTGTCTCTCTTTCAGTGACACAGTGGATGAGGATGATGATCTGTATGACTGTGTGGAGGATGAAGAGAATGAGGGAGATGACATTTATGAAGACCTGATGAGAACTGAGGAAACACCAGAGACAGTGAGACACACACACACACACACACACACACACCATGGTAAAAAAAACTATCACGTATTTTCATATTCATATGTGTGTGTGTGTGTGTGTGTGTGTGTGTGTTTAAGCAACAGAAATGTGAAGTAGACAAGAGAGGCTGCTGCCTTCAGGAGATCAGTCAGACTGAGGAGAAATACTCACAGACGCTGGAGTCTATACTACAGGTACACACACACACACACACACACACGCACACACGCACACACACACACACACACACACACTATATGTAGTTATGTTGTAGGAGAATTCTCCCTCCCAAAGTATCCCTCTGTGTGTATGTGTGTGTGTGTGTGTGTGTGTGTGTGTGTGTGCGTGTGTGTGTGTGTGTGTGTGTGTGTGTGTGTGTGTGTGTGTGTGTGTGTGTGTGTGTTGCAGCACTTTATGAGGCCACTGCAGGCTTTCCTTGGCCCAGATGACATCGAGAACATCTTCATGAATATAGAGGTAATCACTCCATCAACCAACCATCCTTTAGATCACTGCTTACAGTCACCCTTCTGTCACATCATAACCCACAGTATTCATCCACTAATTTATCCATCCATCCATCCATCCATCCATCCATCCATCACACCATAACTCATACTACCCATCCATCTGTCACTCCATAAGTCCATCTATCCACCTATCATATAATTACCCACACAATCCATCCATCCATCCTTCTATCATACTGTACCATTACCCACACTCTCCATGCAAAATCCATCCATCCATCTGTAAATCCATCCATTTGATTTCTTCAATTCATTGTTCATCTGTATTTATTCATCCACCATTTGAACTATATATTTTCTTTTGTCTTTTCATCAATTCCTCTGTGCATAGATGCATTAACTGTCAGGTTCTCTCTCTCTGTGTGTGTGTGTGTGTGTGTGTGTGTGTGTGTGTGTGTGTGTGTAGGACTTAGCTAATACACATCGTTATTTGCTGAAAGAGGTTCAAACATCGATATGCTCTTACGGAGCGGAGACTCTTTACCAGGTCTTCATCGATTACAAAGAGAAGTGAGTGCTCTTACATGATGATGGTGATGATCAGTGATGTCACATGTGACTAATATACTGTAGATCCAGAAGCGTGAGTTCTGATCGGCTACGATAACATGATACGAGGATAAGATTTCAGTAGCGTGTTATAGTGTGTGTCGGTAGCTTGTGTAATGAGATTGTTATGGGACAATGGGGTGTTACATGAGGTAGCTGTGTGTGTAACGTGTTTCCAGGTTGTTGCTGTATGGCCGCTACTGCAGTCAGGTCGAGACAGCCACTAAACAACTGGACAAAATCTCCAGTGCGAGGGAAGACGTCCGGATGAAACTGGAGGTACGGTCCCGCTAACACTCTCACACGAGCACGAACCACTGTGGGTGTGGTGCTTTTATCGGAACGTAATAAACAATATGGACTGCCATTCCTGTGAATGAGCCGTTACTATAGAAACGGTATCGTGTCAGGGCGAGCGCATTAATATACACCTGCACTAGTGTCAGTGCTGCTGTTATAGAGAAGTTATACAGAGTTACACCGGAGCCCTGTCATATAGGACACTCACACTGACTGTCTCCAATCAGACACCAAACAGGAAGTCGGTGTGTGTGTGTGTGTGTGTGTGTGTGTGTGTGTGTGTGTGTGTGTGTTTTCTTTTCAGGAGTGTTCAATGAGGGCGAACAGTGGACGTTTTTCTCTCAGAGATCTTCTGATGGTTCCTATGCAGAGGGTGTTAAAGTATCACTTGCTGCTGCAGGTAATCATGCTTACACACACACACACACACACACACACAATAGCATTGTGGTAAGAAGTTTCCATACACTCATCATGACCATGGCAGTATTTGACTTGCAGTGATTTCTCTGAATTTATCTTTTCCTGGAACAGAATGTTTGCACACACACACACACACACACACACACACACACACACACACACACACACACACACACACACACACACACACACAAGGTTTAATTTATTTGTCAATTCCTGCAATCAACACAGGGTCAAAATATACATACACCTAATTACTGCCTTCGTGACTGATGCTACCACCATCATGCTTTACTACCGCTACAGTGTTCTTGTGGTTGAGAGCTCCATCTTTCCTCCTCTGTACAGAACATTCCTCCAGAAATATCTTTATTTGCCTTTATTTATTCATTTTCACCTTTAAGCTCAAACCTTAGTCAAGCCTAAAGGTGTGGATTTTGGAGCAGAGGATTCTGTCCTTCTTCTTTCTTGCAGTCCATGGTGATGTAAAACTGGTTTAACTGGAGACAGAGACACTGGTGCTCCAGCAGATCCCAGTTCATGGCAAGCCTGTGCCCTGGTTCCTGGGTTGTTCCTGACCATTAGAACCATTTTTTTTCTCAGTGGCTCCACCTCCCAATAACCTGTACCTAGAGCGTGTGCAGCAGTTTAGTAGCTTAGAAATGACCCTGAGAGACGTTACTGACTTGCGTAAATCTACCATCATCTTTCTCAGGTCTGCGCTGAGCTTCTTGGACTTTCCCCACTCTACTGTGTGTTGGCCAATCCAATGAGTTTTGTCTCACACACACACACACACACACACACACACACACACACACACACACACACACACACACACACACACACACACACACACACACACACACACACACACACACACGTTGTACATAGAAGCTACCAGCTGGAGTCCATCATCATGACTAACAGGAAGTCTCAAGTTCAGCAACTTTAAAGACTTTCACCAAAACTGAGTGTCCGTGCGTCCGTGTGTGTGTGTGTTTGCCTTGAGCCATCATTCCTATTAAAGATTTGTGATATTAAACTGTCCAGTTGCAGAGAAACTATTAAAAGTCCAAACGTACAATGTTATTTCGTGTTCATCAGTGTATGGAAACTTCTGAGCACAACATGCAAATATATGCACTGGAATAATAACACAGTACTCACTAGAACACACATATACAAATGAACTGAAAGACACGCACGGTAATGTATGCAATCTCTATGTGTCCTATCAGGAACTCATGAAGCACACGGTGAATCCCAACGATAAGGAAAACCTACGCACTGCACTAGACGCCATGAGGGTAAGTGTGTGTGTCCACCTTTTCTTTTTTTAAACACATTTGGCAGACACCCTTATCCTGAACAACGTACATTTTATTTCTTTACACATCAGTTTAAGGGCCTCGCTTAAGGGCCCAACAGGGGCAATGTGGTGGGGTTTGAACCTGAGACCTGATGAGCAACAGTCGAACACTTTAATCACTGAGCTACTCCTGTCCCCCGGGACGGAAGAGATCTGCTGACCTTGAGGGGAAAGCTGTCTGGAAATTTATTTCTGATGAACTGAAAGCTGAAACGTTACCAATAGATTTAGGTGTCAAGGATGGCAATCGAGTGTGTGTGTGTGTGTGTGTGTGTGTGTGTGTGTGTGTGTGTGTGTGTAGGATCTTGCTCAGTGTGTGAACGAGGTGAAGCGGGACAATGAAATCATTCGTCAGATCACAGCGTTTCAGCTCTGTATCGAGAACATGGTAAGAACAACTATAACCTTTTTTTTTTTTTTTTTTACCTTATATGGTCATTGCTTCCTGTTACCATTTTGCAGAGCTTCGAGTTTGTCTCTTGTTTTTTCTTTCGAAATTATTTATACACTTTATCAAGTCAAAATATACAGTACCTGTGAAATAGCCCAGATTTAGTTTCTCGCTACGTAGCCATAATAGTTAGCTAATGACGTAGCTCATGCTTCGCTACAAAATTAAATATTAAAGAAAGATAAACGCTCAGGATTTGTTCACATCCAAGTTCAAATGCAGGCTAGGAATTTGAAATGCATATGGACAAAGGTTATTTTTCTAAACGTTTAGTCTAGCTTGTTGTCCTCTTCATTTGAATAACGCTAGTTATGGGGCAGAATTTAGTTTTTTAAATTTCACCAGTTGTCTAAACTTTTATTTCATAAATCATTGTTCATTATGACATTCCACCCAGAAAAACATCATCCTGGTTTCGTTGCTTTACAAAAGCACCAGATTAGCAGCATCTGATGCAACCCTGTAAAACCAGAACGCTGCATCCTGTAGGCTTTTTTTTTTTTTTTAAACCGCATGTTTGACACCGAGTTACATCACACCCAAGAAACGCAGACTATCGCACCGTGACACACTTTTTTATGTCTCATAAATGCCTTCAGCACAACCCTTCAATGTTAAGCCGCATGTCGAACCAGGGCCTTTTTTATAATGTTCCGTTTCTCAGCATCATGAAACTTTTTTTTACTCGGGTCAGCATTTATTAGGGTCGTTTCAACAGACTCGGTGCTGATACAGCGTTAACTTTGCATGTGACCATCACACATGGACCAAAATTGTGCATACTGTAATTAGGTTAAAAATAAAAATAAAAAATAACCAAATGGCACAAAAATGAGTTGAACCAGTAACAGCACCACCGCTTAGTAACCAGGGTTCCAGATGTTTCGCTTCTGTTCATTGCTTTCAGGGACTTTCCAAAAATGTTGTAAATAAGAAATTTTCAATGATACAGAATAGGGTTTAACCAACCAATCAGCTGTCAGATAAATCTCAACAGTTATGATTTAAAAACAGACAAAATTAACCATCAAACATTGTCATAAAACATTTCCTCCTTCAGCACCTGCACAGGCTACGTAACTGTAGGTTTTGTGCCATTTATGTATATGTATATTAAGTTTGTTATATATATATATATATTACTATTAAATTTTGTAAACAATTTAGTTTTTTATGATTTGTTAGCTAGCTAACTTAGTCTCATACTGCGATATGTGATATAATGTTTTAGTAGTCAATGCTGGTGAAGAAATGGCTGTTGCTGTTGGAAGCTCCATGTCCATGGTTACAGCAGTCGCTCTTATTGGAGGTTTCGGCTTTGCAGCTGATTAACAAATGACTTCTTTGAAAATACAAAAAAAAAAAAAAAAAAAAAGGCTGCCTGGAGTTATGTATTAAGATTTGTGATAAGTTCCTAGTGCTTTCAAAAGATTTAACACATCCAAACGCAAATTCCTCAAACCTCCTCAATGCATATGGCCAGAACTCACAGAAACAGAAACAGTTCTGAGAACAATTCCCGAATCTACACCTTTTAGATTGAAGCAGTTCTGTGATTCTAAGCTGTTGTCAGAAAAGTTTCTTTTATTACTCCTTCTAATCCTATAATCTGACCGATCAGATGATCACACTGAGGAAGTACAGAGTCAATAGTGACTCGTATGTATTACTGTCCAGAACTGCATCCGTCAGTAAGAGATCTTGATCAGATGATCAGAGTGCCTGCCTCACCTCTGACACACCAGCCTCTCAGGAACTGCTCGTGTGAGGGATGTGGAAATAATTCCCAGCCGAGTTTCTGTAATGTGCAAGTGGTGTTACTGAATGAGTGTGTGTACAGTTCACGCAGACAGATGCATCTCTTTCGCATGTTACAGACAAGTTATCTGTAAATTTTTTTAAGGATCAGGCGTTCCACTCGCGGAATGCTCGGCCAGGATCGTCATTCACGGATGTACGGCCTTCTTCAAAACGCTTTATAGTATACCATTCTGGTATTTTGACTAAAAGTCTCAACATTGTACCGAGCTTGAAGTCTTCTGTGAATGTCTTCTGTAAATCGCCTTCACACCTTTATTCATCAGAAATTTCATCAAAAGTCCCGTTTTGCCTGCACACCCCACGTACAATAAAGCGCACCTCATTGATGAAGACTGGCATTCATTTACAAGGACTAATGAAAAGGAACCATAGGTTGTTAATTTCACAGCGACAAAGAAATGAACATTATTAATATATTAATGATATGTCTCACAGCTCAATGGAAGGCCCCTAAAGCATACTCGATACACCCTGAACGCTTCTAAAGAATCATATACCGCGTAGCTCTCTCAATATTAATCATATTAACCACCAGTAACTACAAACACAACATGTTGTCTGTTTGGTTCACAGCAGTTGTCAAGAATATAGGTGTAACATAGTGTTTTAGCTGAAGGTGAGGCAGTGTCATTAGCATCCAGGCTGAGAGTGCCTTGCTGTTGTAGGGAAACTGTCGTGTGCGCAGTTTCCTGTTTCACAGGAAGTTGTGGTAGCATTTACAAACTAAAGCTTTCATTGTCTGCTTCCACGACTTTGTCTTACATCGCTGCACTTTAATGTTGTTCTTATATCTCAAAAAAAACAAAAAAAAAAACAATATTTATCTCCAGAGTGTGGTGGGATGTGCCCCCTAAAACCCCCTTTGTATGTTTTTGCTGCAGTGCTGCAGCAAAGAATGCAGTTAACCACAGCACTGAGCTACACTGAAATGGAAGAGAGCATTGTGTTTACAGATAAATCTCTGCACATCTCTTCGATTCACATCTTTCTTCCATTTGACCTTTTCTCTTTGTCACTCAGACTCAGTCCCTCGCACTTTTTGGCCGCCCAAAAATTGATGGAGAGCTGAAGATCTGTGGGCCTGACAAAAAATCAAAGCAAGACAGGTGAGCAAACATTTAAAGGTGTTGCTTAGTACATGTACAATAATTGTTACTAATGACCCAGGGAATTGTTTGGTACATTTGGTACATGACCCAATGTTATTATTTGCCACCTACAATATCTTGGTGACTAGTGACCCAGTGATATGGTTAGAACCTCTAAAATCCTTGTAGCTGGTCATCCAGTGGAGTTGTTTGGAACTTACAAGGTCCTGGTTACTGGTGACCCAGTAGAATTGTTTGGAAGCAGGATCTTGGTAAGTGGTAACACAGTTGTTTGCCAAAAAAATAAAATAAAATAAAATAAATAAATAAATAAATAAATAAATTGTTACATGTAAAAGTTCTTTCATTTACATCTACTCAGATGTTTATTCATTTAGGTGTTTACAATATATACAGTGGAACCTTGGATTACGAGCATAATTCGTTCCGTAAGCGGACTCGTATTCCAAAACACTCATAAACCAAATCAAATCTTCCCATAAGTAATAATGTAAACTCAAATAATTCGTTCCACCGCCCAAAAAAATAAATACAGAAAAATAATTAATACAATATATAAAGTAAAAATAAAACAAATTAACCTGCACTTTACCTTTAAAAAAGTTAAAATAAATCCCAACAGGTAAGTGTTTCTGTTTGTGCGCGCAGGCGCCATGTATTTGTGTGTGTATGTGTGTGTGTGTGTGTGTGTGTGTGTGTGTGTGTGTGTGTGTGGAATTAGCCCCTTCCCTCGCCTCGTCTTACACAGTAAAACTCCTCCTCATGTTTGTTTCACAACAAACACACACACAACAGAAACACTGTTTTAACGGGAAAAAAAGAACTCTCTCTAATGACACTCGCGTAAGCGCAGATTAACGGAATCACTGCTGTAAAGTAAAAAAACAAACAAACAAATGAACCGGCACCTTACCTTTGAAAAGAATCGCGACAGAGCAGAGTTTCTGTGTAGAGCAGAGTGTGTGTGTCTGTGTGAAGCCGGGGAGGGGGGGTGTAAAGGCGAGAGTGTGTGTGTGTGTGTGTCGGTGTGTGTGTGTCGGTGTCAAAAACCTCGGCACTCGTAAACCAAGACATGCTCGTTTTTCAAGTCAAAATTTATTTAAAATCTTTGCTCGTCTTGCGGAACACTCGTAAACCGAGTTACTCGCAATCCGAGGTTCCACTGTATATATTTACTTGGTTTATTTAAATCTATTTATTACAAGTACACCGTTATTACCTCCATACAAAAATCTGTTCCTATATTGTACTACAAACTTTCTATATTACATTGACAATGTAAACATTTAATGAGAGAAAAGAGAAACTATTTTGATTCCACTGTATGTCTACACTAAAGGGGGCATTGACAAAAAACTTAAACATTGAACCTTGAAACCTTGAAGTCTGTGGTACTGGTTATCCAATGCAGCTGTCATTTGTGACCAAATGGAACTTTTGGAATTAACAAGATCTTGGAAACTGGTGACCCAGTTGAGTTGCGTAAAACATGCCATGTCTTGGTAACGGGTGAGGCAGTGGAAAAATTATCCTAGTAGCTGATGGCCTGATGCAGTTGTTTAATACCTTTATGACCTCTGTAAATGTTGGCCCAGTTGAGTGGTGGGGGGGGATGTCTTGGTAACTGATGACCTAATGGAGTTGCTCCATACTGGAATGAACCGCTGAACTAGCAGAAATATTGGATATTGGAAATATGGATATTCTCACAGTCTTTGTAAGTTGTTCAGAACCTTAAAAGTTTTGCACAGTAGTGTTGTTTATTACCATATACTGTAGGTATGGGTAACTGGGAATCTACTGGATTGTTTGGCAGCCATGTGGCCTTGATTACAGGTGATTTAAGGTTGTTTTGTAGAATACATACATGTAATGTTTTTGATAACTGGCATCCTAGTTTGTTTTGTTTTTTTTCATCTTTAATGATAACCCCCATAACGTTACTCAGTTTCTGCACAGTCTGGGTACAATCAGTCTGGTGAAGTGGTTCAATATTCATATTTGTATGGTCCTGGTAAGCTATGACTCTGAAAAATGACTCAGTACTGGCAGCCCTCAGTAAAATCTTTCCAGACCTGCATAGTCCAGTGGAATGTTCTGAACCTGCATAGTTTTCATAACTGGTGACAGTGGGATAATTACATCATCTTGGCTAATGGAAATTTAATAGATTTATTTAGCAGTGTTGATTACCACTTTTTACCATTCTTGCATGCAGGTATGCATTCCTGTTTGATAAAGCCCTATTGGTGTGTAAGAAGCGCAGTGGGGAGATTATGGAGCTGAAAGAACTCATTGACCTGCAGCAGTACCAACTGAGAGATGAACCGACCGGAGACAAAGAAAATAAAAAGGTCCTCTTACACTGTCTTCTTTTCTCTTTTCTCACTCTCTTGTGTGTATGTGTGTCTAATATATCATCTCATTGGGTTTCTTTCCTGGCATCTGTACGTTTGTGTTTGTGTGTGTAGTGGACACATACCTTCTTGCTGATGGATTCGTATGGCCAGGGTGGTTATGATCTGTACTTCAAGACACGTGAGCTGAAGAAGAAATGGCTAGAACAGTTTGAGATGGCTCTGTGAGTAAAGTGTCAGACACATCATCTTAACATTAATCAAATATTCAAACTAGATAACTCTAGGAACAGCTACTATTCGTTAGCTTGTAATGCTATTAGGTATGATAATTAGTCCCATTTGATTTTAGCAATAACAGATTTTAAAAGCAGAATTTCTTTTCATTTTTATGAAGCTGCTTTGAGACAATGACCATTGTTAAAAGCGCTATAGAAATGAAATAAAATTGAATTGAATTTAATTGCATTTCACTGATATGAGATTATTTGTACCATGACCATTGATATTAAATATGTGCACATGCACAGATCCAACATGTGTCCAGAGAACAGCACAGCCAATGGCCACGATTTCCAGATGTACTGTTTTGAGCAGACCACTTCCTGTAAAGCCTGTCAGATGTTGCTCAGGTAAATAGTTCACAAACCCTCTCAGAGTTATCTCAGAATACTTTTGTTGTTAATTGTTAAATATTGATGTTGATTGTTTTGACCATGACATATTACCATAATTGCTAGAGTTAAACATCGACCATAAATATACAAACAAATTGGCGTATTAGACTAATACAATTATTCTAACGTACACCAATCAGCCATAAGATTTCAATGCAAAACTTTAAGCCCAGTATTGTGCAGAGGCACCTTGTGCAACTGGAACAGTTCTAGCCCCTTGGGCGTGGCTCTGCAGGGCCTCTGGGGGGAGGTAACGTGGTGTCTTGTACCAGAACATTGAAAAGAGGTCCTTTGGATGCTGTGGGTTGTGAAGTGGGGCCTCCATGGATCAGACTTGTTTGTTTGATGCATCCCATTGGTGTTTGATCTGGTAACTGGGGAGCCTGTTGGCCGGATTGGTGGCCCTTGGCTCTTTGCCTCTTGGAACCTGTGTATGGTAGGATGTGGTGCACTGGGTGTGTTGGTGCCTTTCTATCACAGCCAGCACTGACTTATTTCAGCGATTTTCTGCTGCATTGGGTTTTCTGTGGGAATGGACCAGGCAGGATAGCCAGACAGGCTGGCCTTTGGATGGCCTTTCATGCTCATGTATAACTGATAATCAATATTAATATAACAGATGGTTGGTTTATATTAATGATCGTAGAGCAAAAGCAAATGCCCAAGTCTGAGTTTACACTTACAAGCAATTGCTCACTTGTGTCACTTGTGGCTAGTGGGTGTGGCCTACAATGAATTTTGCTTTAGTTTAAATGAGAAATTACAGTTGTAGTAGTACATGTGAAGCAAACTCAAAATAACTAACGCATTAATTTGTGTGAAACTTATTCATCAGACTTACATGTTAATTTCTCGGCTTCTTAACATCTTCAGAAGCAATGGAAGATATGGACACTTGCCAGAGGCAAGAAGAAGTAGTAGATTTCTCCACAATAGCATAAATTACATTTCTCATTCATACTAAAGTTTTTATAATATAATAAAGAATGTTTAGACCACACGTTATACGGTCTTTCGAGCCAACAAAGCTGTTTGGTGGAGGCAGCCCAGTCAATGGTTGAGGCATTGGAATAGTGATCAGAAGGTCAAGGGCTAAAACCCCAGCTGCTCAGATGTATAATGAGATCTAAGTCTCTTTGGATAAAGAGCATCTGGTAAAGGCATCTGCTTAAAGAAAATTTCGCTGAAGTTGCTTCTAAAGTTCCTGTTGCTTGCTAGTGTGTATGGAGCTTCTTATGAAGATGATAAGATATGCTTTGATTGGGCAACAGAGAAGAACTGATGAACATGCAGGATGTAAAAGTTTATGTTTTTTTTTTTGCATGTGTGGTCCTTCTACACCAGGGGGATCTTCTACCAGGGCTACCGCTGCACCCGATGTAAAATGGCTGCTCATAAGGAGTGTCTTGGACGAGTTCCTCCATGTGGACGCAATGCAGGTCTGATTTTGTTCTCTCATCTGCGTGGACATTTAACCAGGATACAGATGCAATCTTATTTATCATGTTTTTTTTTTTTTTCCTTTTAGAAAATTCTGTGACTACGAAAAAGGTCAGTCATTACCAACTCCATCCCCACAACTGGTTAGCGTTAATCTATTTTATACCTGTGTTCATTCTGACCGACAAACCCAGTGCATCATGGGATTTCACAAGCATACTATATGCTAAGAAATGCAGAAGCTCATAAAACTATTTCTTATGCGTTTGTTTCCTTTTAGAGCAAGTCCAGATCTGCCACTCCAAAACAGACTAAACCAGGTATTGCCCCATCCTTTTCCGAGCCTCTGCCCCTCAAACCTTTCTGCCATTTTAACAACTACTAGTGTACAATTGCTATCAAGCTAGAATTAGCAATAAAAACTTAGAACTATAACTTTCCCTTAGAAATTAGGTCAGCAGGTTAGCTTGTAAGTTTAAGATTTAAAGATTAATATTCATACCTATCACTTTTGCTCAGTAATCCTGTCAGATTAATTCTTTTTAGCCTTCTAGGAGACCTTAGAAGTAAATTGTACACATTTTTAGCATTAATGCACTAATTACAAGCTGTTCATGTCGCACTGTCTTTCTCAGGTCTTCCTAAGATGGAGGTGTGCTGTGACTATTACGGCATGCCTCCTCCTCCTGTGGCGTTTGGCCAGCCGCTGCATCTCGCTGTGGGTGATGTCATAGAACTGACGCGTGCTGACGTTGACTTGCAGTGGTGGGAGGTACCGGCTTCAATGTTTTACCTTTTCGTGTTACTTCTTGCAACCTGTTATATAATTATTGATTATGTGGCAGCATAATTCAATACTCACCATTTAGCATAAAACAGCTACAGACCGCTAGCATAAATTTAGTACTCTGCTAGATAGATAGCAGCCGTTCTTCCACCATGGTCAGTGTATTTAGGGTGTAATATTAAAGCTACTACAGCTATTACAGCACACTAGCTTCCAACCTTCAAAATGGGAACTTTGAATTCCTTTGGATTAGCACCAACCTGCTAGCTAGGTGGCACTAAAAATCATAAACATGTCAGGTTAGCATAAGCCCGTGGTTCTCAAAGTGTGTGGCGCACCCCACAAATACAGACATGACAGGTGGGGCGCAATAAACGGGAGGAAGTAAGTGGAAATAATAGTAAAGTACCTATTCTAATTCATGCTTTTCTTTATTGACAATGAAGATCGCACACTCAAAACAAAACAATCACATCCAAAGAAATGGATCATTTAATACAAGTAAATAAAAATAACATCAGTTGGGGGCTGGAAGAAAAAGTGGAACCATAACGGTTTAACGTCGGCATGTTAACTGCAATGGAACAATATAAGGAAACTTTCAGTATTCTATATGTAATTATCATTCATTCCAATGTGTATGCTGATGTTTATGTGTTTTTGTTAAAAAATGTATATTTTACCAGGCAGTACTAGTCTGGCATTTCTAAATTCCAGTGTGGCAAGTTTTGATCCTTCAGGCGCATAACAAAAGTGAAGATCAATAGTGTCTACGCTTTTTGTTGGTGTGCGGCATTTTGCGATGATCCCTAAATCATTCGTTGCGCAGTAGAGAATAATATGGTTTATGCTTTCAAACACAAGGCGGCTGTAGCTTAAAGACAATGTAGAGAGGAAATATATGTATATGTGGGAATCTTAATTGCGGGTTTATTTATGCAGCTATTGAAGCCAGAGATGCGAATATAAAACTAACTTTACCGCGGTCACAAACCGGGTCAGTAGCAACGTAGTGGGCAGAATAACATCAATGGATACATTTGTTACATAGACCACAAAAAAGCAGGCGATTCAGCACTATCAGCCTCATCAAGCAAAACTCCAGCCGAAAAGAAAATATGATGAAGCCGATCTTGCGCTTGAATTCATGGTGGGAATGGTGGGGCAGAGGAGAGAGACGTGTGTGTTTGTGTCCTAAACCGCTGGCAGCAGACAGCATGAGACCCAACAAATTAGGAAGACACTTAGAGACAACACACCCCAGTCACATTAATAAGCATAAGCCCGTGGTTCTCAAAGTGTGTGGCCTGTCGACTTCTTTGAAAGAAGAATCGCCTGGTAAAATCTGAATCAGTGGACAGCAAAGTACAAACTGCTTCATTCTAAGTTGCATACAGAATTGCCCAGATGCACACACACATGCACACACAAAATAAACTATATGCAAAATACATATTTTTACTTTCATAATTAAGCATAATTGTAATTTCTACAGTATTTTTTTTGCAAGGCAACTTCAAGATTTTAAGTGATTTACAGATTTGCATTCATTCTTTTTTTTTATGACTACATGGTGAATTTGTTGGAGGATTCTTAATCCAGTGGCAATAATTCCATTAACTTCCTTAGTTGTTTCTTTGTTTAATGTAAAAAAGTGCAAACAACTACAAATGATTGCTGAGCAGCTGATACCCCCCCAAAAAAATTATGCAGAGATAAGTGCCTGTTATAACATGCATGTGTATTTTATCTGTTTTGAACTGGGTGTTATTTTATATTTTTGGTTTAGATATTGATATTCCAATAAATAGTAAACGTGTTTGAGAACCACCGGAATAAGCATAGGTTGGCCTGTTCTGCTATATGTTGCTAATAACCAATTAACAAAAAAATGTTTGATTTAATTTATTATTGCTGTCTTAGCATCTAATATTGCTGTGTTATGGATGCACACTGCATGTTTCTCAATTCCCATTTTAACCGTGTTACAAAAAAAAAAACAATGCATTAATAAAAACCTCTAACTGGTATCATGCTAATTTTGGCTAGCATACCCATGCTAACAGCAGTCTTGTGCATTTGTAGTTCAATTTTGACTGATTAATTAATTATTCTATTAATCAGATCAAACATGGTATGTTTGAGGATAGCATTCATTGTTAGGCTAATGATTAATAGCAACAAGAGCAGTTAGCATCAGCGATGATTAGCTTTACTTCTGCTTTATTCACCACAGACCCTACTTTCCCTGAGAACAGCAGTGAAACTGGTCGGCTTTATAGTTTCAGTTCATGAAAAAAGCCGCAGTTCAGCACTTTAACATCCTCTTACGGTCAATGATTCCTGACTGAGGTGTTACAGCAGGACGTCGCGTCGTGTACAGTAGACACAAATCTGCGAGTTATTGTGTTTGCTGAAAATCACATCAATGTTACAGTAACGCTTCTTATAGGGAAATGCGTATGTGTTCAAAGGTCAACATAACAGTTTGCTTTATAAATTTCATTACTTGAGGGACTCCACCTTATTTCAATGAATTTGTAATACTTTCTGATGATTACTGTCTGATTAATGATGATTTTAACTATAAAGAAAATATTTTTTAAATAAACAAATGTATATTATGTTTATAACTTCTACAGCTCAATATGAAAATGTTCAATATCTGTAAAATATTAAGGGTCTTAACTTACAATAGCAAACGAACTTGTTATTTATGTAACCAATTCAGTGTTAGCTAGGCCGCCATTTAGCTGCCTATGTAACCTTTAGCATTAACTAGAAATCCAGTATGTTAACTATGTAAACAAATTGCAAGAATTTCCTCTAGGATTAATAAAGTTTTATCTTATCTTATCAGCTAACTACATAACCAAAGTAGCTTTAGCTAGAACCCTATTAAGGTAACTATGTAACCAAACTAGCATTAGCTAAAAAATTCATTTAGCTAACTATGTATCCAAACTGACGTTAGCTAGAAGTTTGTTTCACCAACTAAACTTCATCATAATTTTTTTTTTTTTAAACTGGAGGCCATTAATTTTAAAATCTAGCATTTGCTAGTGCTAAACTTTCACTAGTTTCAAAGAGCATTTAGCTGTTGGAATTTAAAAAATGAAGGTTTTACTTTTTCACGCTTTGGTGAGTCATTAATACACTTGGCTCCCATTCGCTCACTTTTGCTTTTACCAAGACTATGGCTGATTCAGTGAATCAGTAAATAATTTTTCATATAAAGTGACTCGCTGATTCTTCTATTTCTCTGTCTTTAAAAAGAGCCTGGGAGCAATTCATTAATTAAATGAATAAATTATACATTAAGTGACTCTTCAGATCATGCATGTGAAAGACTGACCAAACCAGTGATCTGATGAATCAATTAACCATCGAATGACACTTTGAATCTTTTTAATTTGCTTGCCACTACAGCATGGCCAGTCCAGTGATTCACATGCATCTTACATCTAATACCATATAAATACTGTGGCCAGTTTAAAGAGCCATTTAGACACTGAACCTCTTAATTCAATTTGTAGTAAATTCATTGATTTATTGAGTCATATATGACCGAATGACTCTTTAAAACACACAGTTCTGACTGTAATATGAAGGGTTGACCTGCAGTTTATTATACACAACTAACTATGCTACTGTAAAGGTGCTGTTAGTGCTCTCCACCATTCGCATTCTTGAAGTTATTACTGGATATTAGACAGATGTGACTAGATTAGCCTGATGTGAGAAGATGCTGCTTCCAGGATACACAAATACACGTCTTTTCATGTAAAACGCTGTGACTTTTAGCCGCATGAACTCTCAGAGACGACCACAAACCTGCTGCAGACCCCGTTCCCACATTGACACATCTGTGTCTCAGATGTACTGTAGTTCATGTCTCAAAATACAGATAGAGTACATCAGTCATGGGTAAATTCCAATAACGTGTGTGTGTGTGTGTGTGTGTGTGTGTGTGTGTGTGTGTGTGTGTGTGTGTGTGTGTGTGCGTGCACGTGTGCATGGGTGTGTGGTGTGTTGTTTTAGGGCAGGAGTCTGACAGCAGGTGAGGTTGGCTGGTTCCCCTGCAGTAAAGTTCAACCCTTTTTGCCGGTGAGTCAACCAGGGTTTATGAGGTCGAAAGTCCAATTATTGATTTCACACTGAATTCTGACCCCACACGGTCAATGCAGTGATTCACTGATTCATTAAAACACCAACTTTAATTCTATTTTTATCTTAGAACTTTAAATGATTAAAGGATTCAGTGATTCGTGAGTCATTTACAAGCTGAAGAGAGTTTATAATGTTGACTGCTCTTATTTTTTGCATTCACAGAGATCACCTCCTGACCTTACAGGATTCTTATGGTAAAAAAAACACACACACACACACACACCAGATTATCTGTAATCTAACCTTTCCCCCACTATGGTAAAACATGTGTGTTTGTGTATGTGTGTGTGTGTGTGTGTCAGGTTTGCGGGTACCATGGACCGTACTGAGGCCAAGGGTCTACTGATCTCTCGATCTGATGGGACTTTCCTGATTAGACAAAAGGATGGAGGAGAGTTTGCCATCAGCCTCAAGTAAGACACACACACACACACACACACACACACACACACACACACACACACACACACACACACACACACACACGGTAATTGATGCTTGTCATTTTTTTTTTCTACTGGTCTGAAAATACACACCGTCTTTTGTCTCTTTCAGATTCAACATGGACATCCGGCACATTAAGATCACTCTGGCTGAAGGTCTCTACAGAATCAATGACAAGAAAGCCTTTAAAGGGCTCATCGTAAGTAAACCTTGCTTCACTTAGTAGTGTGCCCTTTTTTCTTCTCATCCCTGCTCTGATTTAACCTTGTGAATGATTAAAGCAGTGTGTTTGTTTTGATCAGTACTTCCCATTTCCCTATTTCCCATAATTCCCCTGAACTGCACAGTTTAGTGTGTAACACATCAGTTGTGAGGTTAAAACAAGAGTGTCTGTAGATCCAAACAGTAATCTGCTGAATGAAGTTTGAATCGAGCGACTCTGAATCTGTTCGCCCCGACTCCGACTCAATACTTCAGTGATTCTGATCACGTCTCATGATCTACTGAATCCGACTCAGTGAGACACAAACTTACTCTTTGACTCTCTTGTTTTTCATGTAGATGAGTCATTAATACACTTCCTAACTCTGGGAATCGGTTGTTTTTTTACTCCAGTAGAACTGTTTTCTCTCAAAAGAACTGTTTACACGTTAAGTATTTCTTTGAACCTGATAATCCTGACCCCAGACGCACTCTATGCCTAATTTAAAGACTCACTGAGTCATTTAGAATCAGTGTTATTCTTACATCTCTGGTTTCTGATTGACTAACGACCGTATTCCTGCTGAAACTTCACACACTATGTATTCTCTTACACCAAATTACTCAACTTTTAATCCAAATGGATGCAGTGACTAATTTAACGATTTGATGATTAATTTAGGAAACGTGTACCGCTTCAAATCCACTATGTCAATTAAATAAATGATTCACTGAGTCTTTTAAAGATTCACTCTGCATTGTATCGACTATAGCTCCATGCTTCATCTAAACTCTTCACATCTCTCCTCTTCCTCACTCACTCTCACTGTGGACACTGTTCCAATGTAACGATTCACTGACAAGTTTAGACACCAAATGAATTATGAATTATGAATTAGATTAATTTTTCCTTCTCTTTGACAGGAACTGGTTAATTATTACCAGGAGAATTCCCTGAAGGAGTGTTTTAAAGATGTGGACACTCGACTGCAGATTCCATTCAAACAGCCAGAGCAGAGCATGTCTTCACACTCACATGGATACACACATGCGCCTACCAGAGGTAACACACAAACACACTTAATGTACATATATGCTTAGACTGGAACAGAGATCACAGTTGTTATGTTCTGTAGAAGACTCATGGACTCAAGTTTACAGTTCCAGGAGATACAAAGTGAGCCTTTGCACCATTACCCGAACCTATGAATGAGAAGATGAGTGTCATTTCTAACTCTCACTCACTCACTCACTCATTGTCTATACCACTTTATCCTGTATTCAGGGTCCTGGGGGTCTGGAGCCTATCCAAGGAGACTTACAGTAGGGCATGAGGCTACACCTAGACAGAGTGCTCATCCATCGCAGGGCACACACACATACACACACTCACACACTATGGGAAATTTGGGAATGGCGATTATCGTAATCTGCAGGTCGTTGGGCTGTGGGTGAAATCAGAACACCTGGAGGAAACCCACCAAGCACGGGCAAACCATGCAAACTCTATGCTGGGAAATAATCAGATCCTGATTCACTGGGCTTTCAGGTGCACTCACCAGGACATAGGGTGCAATCTGCTTGAAAATATGCACATTCTAACAGTCATTGCCTCCAGGATCTAAACATCTATCATTTTGTCTGGTGATCTTGAATGCCAAGCCAAATCATGATGGCTAAAGTCATATACATTTTTTTTTTTTTTTTTTTTTTTTTGCAATTTGGCCTCTGTATATCACCAGTTTAAAATGAAACACTCAATGAAATCAAGACCTTCAACTTTCAACCATTTAGGAATTATAGCCATTTTCATACATACAGTACACACCAGTTTTCGGGAGCTGTTCTCTTGAAGTCTTACTGTGAGGTTCCAAAAGGGGTCTATAAAAGTGAAGGAGACAGTTATTAGGCTGAATAAAACTAAACAGATCCATCAGAAAGAGAGAGCAAGACATTGAGAGTGACCTATACAAGTCTAAAACTGGCAAAAGGCCTGAAAGACCACAGAAGATGATGACTGTAAAACTCTGTCCATGGTAAAGAAGAACCCTTTCACAAGATCTAACGCTGCCATGCCAAATCATAATAACTAAATTTATCCCCACTGAGTTTATTGAGCGCATGATGAGAGACCAGATAACGTGTATGTGTGTGTTGAGGAACGTAATTGTATGCTACAGATGTTTATTTGATGGGCCAAACATTTTGGAACAAAGTCAAGACTTTCAGCTTTAATTCAAGGGTTTGACAAAACTTTGATATTAACCATTCATTAATTACAGCCATGCTCATACACACACAACCATTTTGGGGAGGCTCATAAATAACAATAACTGGTCTGTTCTCTCATTACTCAATGATTAATGAAGCCGATAAAAAGACTAGAGGTTGTTCTGAGTGTTAGATTTGCATTTGGTAGCTGTACATTTGAACTCTCAGCACAAAGTCCAAAGAGTGTCTGTGCAAATCCAACAAGCCATAATTAGGCTATTTAAAAAAAAAAACAAAAAAAAAACATCAAAGACAGAGCAAAAACATTGGGATTGACCAATACAACAGTTTAGAACATTCTAAATAAAAAGGAATTACTTGGTGAGCTCAGCAACAGCAAAAGGCCTGGAAGACCATGGAAGATAACAAAGGTGGATGAGCACAGAATTCTGTCCAAGGTGAAGAAGAACCCTTTTCACAACGTCTAGCCAAATCAAGGTCAGTCATTGGAGGAGGTTGGGAGACGACTTTATGAACTAAATACAGATGCTTCACCACAAGGTGCAACCCACTGGGAAGGCCAGATTATTTGGACTGATAAAACTAAGATTTTACTGTACTATACCAGAATGAAGGGAAGACAAAAACATGGAGAAAGAAAGAAACAGCTCATGATCCAAAGCACCACATTATCAGTCAGACACAGTGGAGGCAGTGTTATGGCATGTGTGTGGCTGCCAAACCGGGCCACTGGTGTTTGTTGATGACCTGACTGCTGATAAAAGTAGCAGGATGAATTCTCTGCTGAGATTCAGCCCAAACTGATAGGACGCCACTTCATACTACAGACGGATAAAAACATACATGTACAGTTAAAGCTACCCACGGCAAAGAAATGTGATATTCTTCACTGGCCAACTCAGTCACCAGATCTCAACCCAATAGAGCATGCTTTTAACTTACAGTACTGTAGACAAGACTGAAGGCATCTTCAGTAAAGGCGTGGCAAAGCATCTCGAGGGAAGAAGCTTAAAATTCGGGCAAGTCCATGGGTCCCAGACTTCAGGCAGTTGTTGGCTGAAAAGGATTTTCATCCCAGTATTACAGGTAGTGCTTGTGTTTGTAATATCTTAGTTTGTTCATTATTTATGACCCACACTAATGGGATAGTGTGTGTATGAACATGGCTGTAATTCCTGAATGGTTGATTCCACACTTTTGTCAAATCCCTAAAATTAAAGATGAAAGTCTTGACTTTGCTCGCATCCTGAGTTGTGCTGTACAGAGGGTAAATGGCAAAAATAAAGACCTTTTTTTTCAAATTTTATAGCCCGGTCTATATTTCCTGATTCTACCTGAGATAGAATGGTCACCCCTGACCACCAGTGACATCAGCAGGGGCTCGTCTTCGATCAGGATTAGCCTCATTCGATGGTAGACAACCACAAATCTCAGTGGTCTGGTTAAAAATCAGATCTGACCAGGCGAGAGCTCTATAGACACGGCCATGTTGCCTGCGATGTTCCTTTTCCTTGAGCCCTAGGGTAACAAGTCCGACTTCCTTCTTTTCGATCTCAGGTCTGCTTTCAGACAAAATGGGCGGTGTGGGAATAATGGCACACAGTGAGTGTGATCTGATCAGATTATCTGTGTGAATGGGCTGTGGATGGACTGGTTAAGGAACAAGGAATCATCGGAGCACGCACACTCTTTTAGCTGAAACTAGTAGTACTTCGTTAAGGTTTTAGCTGCTGTTGCGTCTCACTGACGCTGCATGTACAGGCAGGGGCGTGGACTTGACCGGTTATCAGGAGTTGATCAGTTGCTTGAGACAAAGTTAAAAAATTCTGTTAAAGATTTCACAGAGAAATGTTTGATTAAAACCTGGATGCCGTCTCGCTGAGCGCTATACCGCTGACAATCGCTCGTCTGATTTAATTCATGTCTCTTCTAAACGTACAATGCAAGGCCACATACAGAGATCAAGGGACATGATTGAGAACAAACTGCACAGCTTCACACTTTGTGTGTGTGTGTGTGTGTGTGTGTGTGTGTGTGAGTGTGAGTTAATGAGCTTTAAATATCTATGAAACAGAAAATGAGAAGGACCAAAAAGGAGAAGTGTCCAAATTCAGGAGCGGGTGCACCCTAGTGGTGTAGTGCTGAAATGTTCCAGATGTTATGCATCATATGTGTGTGTGTGTGTGTGTCTGTGTGTGTGTGTGTGTGTAGGTATGAGTGAGCGTTATTTTGGCACAGCTAAAGTGCGCTACGATTTCTCAGCGAGGGATCGGTCCGAGCTGTCTCTCAGAGAGGGAGACACGGTGAAGATCATCTCGAAGAAAGCACACAACGGCTGGTGGAAAGGAGAGGTCTATGGCCGGGTAACTATGCACACACACACACACACACACACACACACACACACACACACACACACACACACAGAAAGAGAGAATTCATGTCATTTATGTCATTTCTCATTTAAATTACTGTGTGTGTGTGTGTGTGTCCTCAGATCGGACTGTTTCCTGCGAACTATGTAGAGGAGGAACATTCAGACTACTGCTGATCCACTGAGTGATTCTTTAATCTCTAGATCCAGTTTAATGATTTACTGAATCGTTTAGCTACTGAGAATTCAGTAACTGTGACCTAATAATCGAGTCATTAAGTGACTCCTCAAATTCATCTTCTTGAATATGATTCACTGAGTCGTTTAGACACTAAATGATTCTTTGAATGTCTCTCTTTTTATTTCCCTTCCTTAAACCACAGCTGGACAAAAGCTTTTTTGTTTTTCTGTTTGTTTGTTTGTTTGTTTGTTTGTTTGTTTCCTGACTTCCCTGATAATCTGCTTCACTTTCGTATTAAACGGCTCAGGGATGCCCTGACCAGTTCATTGATTCATTTAGAAAATGACATTTTTAATCTCTTTTTTCTTTACTCATTTGGCTTTCGGTCCATTTTAAAGCTTGCAGATATTAGGTGAGAGTTTTACGGAGTGTGTTTTACGGTGGAATGTTTAGTTTGCCTTCTCTTATTTACTTTTCATTGTCATTATATCCAGTAGAGAGTTTATAGAGTATACTGTTGTACAGTGTTTGTGAAACTGTGGTTATTCATAAAGCTTATTTTGGTTTCTGATCTGCATTTCTGTGGCTCTCATTCTATCTTACCACACACACACACACACACACACACACACACATTTTGATATACTTCATAATTCCTTGAAATCATCTGACTACACTTATTATCTACATGGACAGTAATACAGTAATGTACATGATGAACAGAAAACCAGTAAAAAACATATAGGCTTGATGTATAATATACTGTTGTGTGTGTGTGTGTGTGTGTGTGTTGATGTGTGTATTTTCTATCTCGTTCGCTTTACCAGCAGCAGGATGCAGGTGTTGCCTAATGACCTTTCTTTATTATACCCACCACACGACCCCGGCGCTCCCACTGACCCCATCTGACCTGATTTTATTTACAAACTGAAAATACAGCATTAAGGCTAACGATGCGCTCTGAGATCAGAGGGATGTTACTCATTAGACATCGTGTGGAGTTTATTATTAAAATATTAGACCATAACGCTAACTTCCATCATTTATTTTGATTGTGTGAAGCTGCTTTGCAACAATGACAGTTATTGAAAGTGCTATACAAATAACATTGAATTGAACTGAGTAGATATTTTTAAATAGATATTTATGAAAAAATCCAAACTGATATGTGAGCATGTGTATTTTTCTTTAGATTAGATGAAATTAGATTCAACATCATTCTCCTTGTGCAAAATACATTGACTAAACCATTGAAATGGAGAATCTATTCAGACGTGCGTAAGCGGCATTAAATAAGGTTATGGGTTCAAACAGCATGTGCAGTGATCTGAGAATCTTATGTACAGATGGTGCAGTAGGTAATGAGGATAAGGTATATATGGTAATGTTTCTGTGCAAGGGCTCTGTGACATTGGTCTTTTCAGGGCCTCTGTGGTGTCTAGGACCAGGAAGTTGCAGCAGATCCTTTGGGTGCTGTGGATTATGGGGGAGGGGCTCCGTCAATCAGACTGGTTTGTCTGGTGCGTCCAATTGGGCTGACTAGATTAGGATCTGGAGAATTTGAAGAGCGGTTTGATGGCAGTGGTGCACTGGGCGTTTTGGTGGCTTTTTATCAGCTGTTGGTGGTGCATTGGCTTTTCTGTGGGACTTTTTGGCCTCTGGTCACCGTGGGCACGAGTGGCCATGATCCTTGAATATAACTGATGATTGGTGTTGATATTATATATCTTATATATTGTTGGTATTATAACTACATAACAACAACAGCAGCAGCAGTCAGTTGTTATTTTAAGTTCAGCCCTTCTTTACTGTGAGAACAGTATTGTGTCAAGTGCATTTGCAAAATTCATCGAGCAACATGATGAAACTGGCTTTCATGAAGACCAAAACGTTAACTCTGCTGCAGAGGAGAAGTTCATTTACAGTTACAGCCAACTAACAACCAGCACCTCAGATATGAAGCTTTACAGAGCAGAAGTAGCAGAAACATCTCAATATCAGCTGTTCAGAGGAGATTACTGTGTGTTTTCGCCAAAACGCCTTCAGTATTGATTTATAGTGTAGAGAGAAATAAACATCAGGAAACACAATGTAGTTAGAAGTTGTGTACAAACTGCTCATTGGTAGTTATATGTACACACCCATCCCACAACACACACACACGCACACACACACACACACAAATGTTTGTTGAGACTTGTTTGAATCTCTAGCTAATATTACTATTATTACCACTACACTGCCCCCTATTGGATCATTAAACACTCTACCACTGTTATCAAATATTATAACTCAGGACATACACATAGTCAGGAAATCAACAACAATACAGAGGCACGATATAAAAAATGCAAAAAAAAAAAAAAACAGGTAACAACACAAGAAACAAAAAAAATAATTTTAGTAAAGAAAATGCAATGAAATCACTTATTAATTAACACGTACGTAGTTACTTAGTACACAATATATATATATTTTTTTAGCTATTTAAAAATGTGAACTTTTGTTCTGGACAAGGACTTTTTCAGGTCTAGTGGGGACAAGTTCTCATGAATTACTGATATAATACTAAGGATTTAATGATTAAAATAAATGTAAAATCATTGGCTCATAGTACCGTGGAACCTTTGGTTTCAAGTAACTTGGTCTAACTTGATAACTTTGAAAGACTTTTTATTAAAATATTAAACAAGAGGTCTAGTACCTGATCATAACTGAACCAATGGTTCTTGTCTCTCTCTCACTGTGGGATTGTGGGTAATTGTCTCTCATGCTCAGTCTCAGTGCGCATGCGTCTCACTCGCGCACACACACACACACACACACACACACACACACACACTAACTGACTGAAACACTGTTCTGTCAGGATTATTTTCCAAATTAAAGTCCAGGCTAATTAGTTTTATTTTTTGTATAAATTATTTTTATATGAATATTTCTGCGTTGTGGAACGAATCTAATTATTTCTTATTGGGCAAATTCACTTTGCTATACAACTGTTTAGATATACAAGCATGCTTCCGGAACAAATTATGCTCACAATCCAACATTTAGCTGTAACACGTCGTCCTAATAATAATAATAAATATATGAACTAATTTTCAAGCTTAATTCTGTCCTACATACGCATTCTGTCTACGCAGCACTGACAGAGAGGTAACTGTTAGGACTCAAAAGGGGGGGGGGGGGGGTGTAGGTGTAAAGTTTTACTGTTCTGTTCTCATGAAGAGACTTCTTGGGCAACTGCATGGAAAGGATATGGATGGGAAAATATTATGTCATTCATTTTTGTTTACTATTAGCTAAATATTATATCTATGAACATAATTTTACTGTCTCTAAGCCTTTTTTTCTATCTAGACAAATATATAGAAACTTCACAGGACTGTTAATCCTAAAGCGATGAAAACTGTTTCCCCTGTATTCTTCCTTTGTGTCAGCTTAAGCTGTAGAATCTCCACTTTGTCTTGTCCCTGTCTTCATGTTTGTATATATTGTATGTGTGCATATGTGTATTTTTTTCTTTTCTCTTCTTCTTTTCCCTTGTTTGTTGTTATTTTTTTGATTGTTTGTACTGATTTTCATGATTATAATACTTTAAAATAATAATAAAATGTGGATCGACCCCGAAAAAATATGAATTATGTAATATTTTTCCATACAGATTATTTCCATGCAGTTATACAGTTATTTCCTGTAGTGATGGGTCTTTACCATGACTCAGAAGAACGAGTCGTCTCGTGAGTGATTCGTTCATTTTCTACTGGACGTGGATGCATCGCGCAACCTCCGTAGGTTGGAAAGGGAAAAAGAATTGAGTCGTTACCTTTGAGTCTTCTGGTCCGAATCGTTTGTTCTTTTGTCGCATGACTCCCACAGACGCTATGCAGTGAGGTACACAGGAAACAGACTTGCATGTTTTTTTGTTTGTTTAGAATTGAGTGGATCTTCTCATAAGTCTTCTAGTCTGTTTGTTCTGTTATGTGACTCTCCTAGATGCTAATAGGGTAAAAGAAAGAAGACCAGAAGATATGATGGTGAGCTGCTCATTCGGGTTATAATATGTCCTTAGCTGTATTGTAATATTTTCATAACTGGAACTATAGCCAAAATTTGTGTATGTTGACGTGTTGGTGTCTGTTTATCGAAAATGTAACGTTTTATTTTATTTCTTATCAGAAAAATGAAATGAACTAAATTATTTTTTAAAAGATTTGTTAATTTTAATGAACGAGATCACTAAAGTGATCCAAACTACACATCACTAAGGCTGCGTTCCATTCCGAAGTGCACTTCACAGGGTGCTCCCTACTTCCTGCTCAGATTGCAGGAAATGTTGGTGAGGGGAACTGCACTCGACAAAACTCTGCCATTCACAACACCCTTTCACCAGTGCAGACGTTACTTCCTCCATGCGTTACCATGGTAACATAAGCACCTTGGATGCTCTTTTGAAATTTTTATTGAATATTTATTGAAACTAAAACTAAGAACTTTATAAAAATACTACTGAAATGTGTATAACTTGTAAATACATTATTGATTAATAATAAAACAGATTACTATTGCACATTTGCACGTACACTTTATGTTGTCTTTTAATGTATAAAACTGTTATAGTTATATAGGTTATAGGTTATAAAGTTTCTGTAAATTTATAATGTTAATCTGTTTTGTCTCAGCTAGTCAGCTAATTAGGTTCTTAGTTAGTTAGCTAGCAATTTTTTTGTAAATTTATGTTGTATGTAGCAACTTGGTCCTGAGGGATGTTGTTTCATTTCATCATGTACTGAACTATATATGGTCGAAATTACAATAAAAGTCTGCTTGACTTGACTTGCCTATATAATACTAAGGCTTTCTTGATCAAATTAAAATAGAAAATTTTGTGTCCTTTAAATACGATGTCGTCCTCAGTAATAATTATAATACATATATATATATAGTAAATCCTTTTCCAGCTACATGCAATGACTGATAAATTAAGTTAAGACCTGCTGTTTACTCGCTCTCTACGCCGTTCGAAGTTCTCTTTGTACTAAACATTTTCACTTCCTGTGGTTTGAAATCACACTTAACATGGCTAAACACACTGTGTAGTGCACCTGGCAGGGAACTTCAGGCCGATCGGAACGCACCTTCATTTGCTGGTCAACAAAGAACAAGGACAAGATCATGGAACATGTAAAGTCTGCTGTGCCAAAGAAGTCAACAATAATAACCAAAAAGCTTGGTAGGGTGATGGAGGAGATGGAGATCAGATGGGGATCAGCACAGTGTTTCATTAAACTTACTGTTCATTCAAGAAAAAAGCTAAAAGCATGTTTAAAAAGAAATGGATGAACAGGATGCATCTTTTAATGCCAGTCTTGGATGTTTTAACAGATTCAAGAGGAAGGTGCTTATTTACAACAACATATTTTTACATGGCTGAGATTGGATACTGGAAGGGGACGCCAGAATGAAGTTTCATCAGTAAAGAGGAAAAGGTAATGCCAGCATTGACAATGCTTCCGGCAATATGAAACTAAAACCTCTCATAATTTACCTTTCAGAGAACCCAAGAGGACAGATTTATCTACCTCAACGTCAAAGCCTGCCACTGAAAACTATGGGGCTTAATCCAACCTATGGACAAAGGAGTTATTGTGACTTTTCATCAAGCAGTAAAGGCAACTGATGAAAAAGAAACAACCTTGCAACAATTTTGGAAGAACCATAACATCTACAAAGCCATAAAAAACATTGGCTTTGCCTGGCTTGAGGTTTTGGCTGTCACCATGAATGCGGTTTGAAATATCCTTTGCCTGCAGTTTATTATTGAAGTTCATGGACTTGAAAAGATGGATAAGGAGTCCAAAGAGGTCTTCAATAACTTGGTGATCTTTGGCAAGAAGCTGAAGCTAGATCTGAAATAGGACGATTTCACTGAACTCCTTGCTGTGCAACACGAGGAGCTTACTACTGAGGACATTATGGAAATAGAGGACCAGCAAAAAGACAAAGCCAAGAGGAAGATACTACTGAAGAACCAAAGAGATTCACACCACAGGAAATGGCAAGGGGATTTACTTTATTTGAACAGGCACTGTTAGGTTTAGAGGCACTGGACCCTAGCTGTCATGCGCACTCACTGCGACTCACTGCGACCACTCACTAGGACCCGGAAGTACTACGGTCGCAATTCAGGAAGTATAAAAAGAAATAAGATGGCGCCGCACATCACTCAGTCATTGAGTTTTCCAATGCCGTCTCCGACGCTATCTCTCCAATTTCGTGAGTACTCACCATTTTGTGCCATTTTCCTGATTGAGTGTGTGTTGTTAGAACGTGGGTTTAATTGTGTAAACTCTTGCTCTCTGTGTGAGAGAGTTCTAAGAATAAATCGCGTGGTTATCCTGCCTGCTTGCGCTGCTTCCGCGTTTGGGTTTATCCTCCACGCTACACGGGCAAACTGCTAGTCTTCTGATTCGCCTCCGGTTGCCCTGTGACACTAGCAAATGATACACAAAGGTTGTAGTAGGTGTTCAGAATTACAACCAGTGTTATGTTGCCCATATGTTAGGCCGGTGGGTTTTTGTCTACTTAGACGACATTCTCATATACTCCCGTACCGTTGATGAACATGTCCAACACGTCAGGGCAGTCCTCAAGAGACTGCTCGCCCATCAACTGTATTGTAAGTTGGAGAAGTGCGCCTTTCACAAGCGCTCCACCACGTTCCTGGGTTTCGTCATCTCGCCCCAGGGTGTGGCCATGGACCCGTAGAAATTGGAAGTTGTGCGTCATTGGCCCCTACCCAAGACCCTCAAGCAACTTCAACGGTTTCTCGGGTTTGCGAACTTCTACCGTCGCTTTATCCGGGGCTACAGTACAGTTGCAGCACCTTTAACCGACCTGACACGACCATCATCTCACCCCTTCATCCTCAACTCTACCGCCATCTCCGCCTTTCAGGAACTGTGTCATCGCTTTACCACCGCACCAATCCTCCTTCATCCAGATGCAAGTAAGCCATTCATTGTGGAGGTGGACGCTTCGGATGTGGGCGCCGGAGCCATTCTTTCCCAACGAGGTCCAGACCAGAAGCTACATCCTTGTAGTTTCTTCTCCAGGAAATTTAACCCCACTCAGCAGCGATACGGCGTAGGGGACCGCGAGCTGCTGGCCATAAAGTGGGCCCTGGAGGAATGGCGACACTGGCTCCAGGGCATCAGAGAGCTGTTCATCATCTGGACCGACCATCAAAACCTAATCACCATCCGGAATCTAAGACAGCTCAACCCAAGACAGGCGCGGTGGGCTCTTTTCTTCGAGCACTACAATTTCCATCTGTCGTACCGTCCGGGGTCCAAGAACACCAAAGTCGATGCCCTCTCTCGACAATACGAAGAGGACGTTCCCTGGGCAGACATCGCGCCTGTCCTCCCACCATCCAAGATAACTGCACCTCTCTGCTGGGATTTGGAGACAAGGGTTCGCCAGGCACAGGCTGCGGAGATGGAACCGGTAGGAGTGCTGCCTGGATGACTCTATGTGCCTCGTGACGTCAGAACAGAGGTCCTTCAATGGGGCCACTCATCCCCCCTCTCCGGACACCCCAGCACCAAACGCACCGTCCAATTCGTCCAGGCATGCCCAGTGTGTGCCAGTGCTAAAGACACCAACCAGCCAACACCGGGGGAACTTCAACCACTCCCGGGCTTGCCGGTCTCCGAAGGGAAGGATACCATCATGACCATCGTCGACCGATTCTCCAAAGCCGTGCACTTGGTGGCCCTCGCCGGACTACCGTCAGCTAAAACTACAGCCGAGCTGATATTAGATCATGTAGTCTGCTTGCATGGGTTCCCAAAGGACATTGTCTCGGACAGAGGGCCCCAGTTCACTGCTCGATTCTGGAAGGCCTTCTGCCGTCTGATCAACTTCACCTGTAGTCTCTCATCTGGATACCACCCTCAGACTAATGGTCAGACGGAACGGGCCAACCAACAACTGGAGCGCTATCTGAGATGCTTCGCCGCCGATCGTCAGCGCTCTTGGGCCCGCTACCTCATCTGGGCTGAACTCTCCCACAATCTCCATGTTTCGTCCACCACCGAGTTGAGTCCATTTGAGGTATGCCACGGTTTCCAACCTTCCAACCTTGATGTTCAACCACCAAGAACCGGAGGTTGATGTGCCGTCTGCCCAACGGTTGGTCCATAGGTGTCGGCGGCTGTGGGACCAAGCAAGAGCAGCCATCCATCGTGCCAACACTCACTACACACTCAACATCGCCGCCGACACTCTCCGGGACGGTTGTACAATGTAGGTGACAAGGTCTGGCTATCAACAAAGAATCTGCATCTTCACACAGAATCCCGTAAACTTTCACCCAGGTTCATCGGCCCGTGTCACCCTCCGGATCAACCCTGTCACCTACCGGCTCCAGCTGCCTGCGGCGCTCTGAACCCACCCGGTATTCCACACCTCTCAGCTCAAACCCTTTATCACTTCACCTATGGTTCCACCCATCCACCCAATTCCTCCTCCTCGGATCATCGAGGGCGGTCCCGCCTATACTGTACGGCGGATCCTCGACTCACGGCCTTGGTCTTGGATCCCGGCCCGGTTCATTCTCGACCATAGCTTATACGGGACTACGGTCGTCGGGTATCTTCCACCCCAGGGCCATCAGGAGCCGGTCCTGGACGGGGGGGGGAGGGGGGGGGGACGGGGGGGGTACTGTCATGCGCACTCACTGCGACCGGCACTAGGACCTGGAAGTAGTACGGTCGCAATTCAGGAAATATAAAAGGAAACAAGATGGCGCTGCACATCACTCAGTCACTGAGTTTTCCAATGCCGTCTCCGACGCTATCTCTCTAATTTCGTGAGTACTCACCATTTTGTGCCATTTTCCTGATTGAGTGTGTGCTGTTAGAACGCGGGTTTAATTGTTTAACTCTTGCTCTCTGTGTGAGAGAGTTCTAAGAATAAATTGCGTGGTTATCCTGCCTGCTCGCGCTGCTTCCGCGTTTGGGTTTATCCTCCACGCTACATAGGCAAACTGCTAGTCTTCTGATTCGCCTCCGGTTGCCCTGTGACACTAGCGGATGATACACAAAGGTTATAGTAGGTGTTCAGAATTACAACCAGTGTTATGGAGTCATCTATGATGATGAAAAAAGAGCTGCATCACTGGATAATTTTTTTCAAGCGTGTAGACTGAATTAAATCTACCAAAGAACCTGTGCCTTCAACATCAGGTCTGGGCCAAATTCCATCTTGCCCACCATCTCATACTGCTTCAGCTCGACCATTTCTCACCAATTCTCCTTCCTCCAGTTAGCTCACTCCATGCAATCACCTATATGCCAGTTGTTGTACTATTTTACCACCATTTCAAGGCATTTTAAGTTAAAATAGTTTAGTTTGTGGTTTAGTAAAAATATTTTAGTTTTATAGTTTTTTGTACTGTACCACAATTTTAAGGTTAATACAGTACTAGAGATCTAAAAAGCTTCTTCTCTAGAAAGTATTCAAAGTAAAACTCCTTTTAATTTCTTTGCACTTGACTTTGTTTTCTGCTCTCATTTTTCTGCAATGCTTGCTAAATTTGTTTAACTAGAAATTTCATCATACTCAGTTACACATGTGGGTTTGTACTCTCGGTTTGTCATTTTATCATTGTGTCTGAGTCCGTGAGGTTATGTGCACACATTGTAAATCAGATTAATGCATTTTAATGATAATGCAACAGGATGGAAATGGACAGGCAAATGTAATGTAATGTAATGTAAATTAGCTTTCTAAACCTAAATTCCTGTTGTTCTGGTTTTACATCATTCTGGACTACTGACGCAGAGAAGTGACGTGTCACCACGACAGGACTTTATCTCTGTGAACATTGTTGTTAAATGTCATACTATCAAACGTTTCGGCCTCCGAGTGGCGCAGTGGTTAAAGCGCTCGCCCTATCATCCGGAGATCGCTAGCTCGAATCCCGGGTGATGCTGTAACCTCTCACAGCCGGAGGTCTAGAGAGAGCTGATTGGCCGAGCTCTCTCAGAGGGGAGGGATGAGAGGTACTTAGTGCTCCCACATTAGTCACGGCTCTACAGCCAATCAGGGGCGTCTGTGAGCTCGCACAACGGAGGGAGTGGATAGCGCTGTCCTCTGAGTGTGTTACGCCGCCCCAACGGTGCGCGAGCGAGCAGTTCGAAAAGATGTGGTCGGCTGGCGTCACGTGGTTCGGAGGAAACACGTGATAGTCTTCGGCCCTCCCGGCTGAGTGGTGGTAGTAGCCTTAATGTGGGAGCCCCCTAGTGACGGGGAGGAATTGGACACGACTAAATTAGAGAGAAAATTGGGGAAAAATCCAAAAAAAAAAAACGTTTAATCAACTCCTACTACTCCTAATTTTACCCTGTTACAGGTGTGACTTAATTTCAGCAGATGGCTCTCTGTAGGCTTCTAGACAAGGACACGATGACTTACTTCTTCTCCTGCTTTTGTATCTACGGTAATGCTCACCATGACGCAACCACAGCAACTGTCCAGTGTACACTGTCGTCCCCAGGGGGTTAAAGACTTTTGTCCTTTGGCTGGTTATATCTGATGTAGTTGCTATGCTTTATTTATTTTTTTTAGAATATTTCATACAGAATGCTCAGAAATGCCTCCATGCTCTCTGCTTCAGTAAATACCTGCTCACATTTGATTCATAATCAATTTATTTATTATGAGCAGAGGCATTGCCAATTGTATTCAGCCCTGGCTGGGAGATTGAGCATATTTCTTGTGTGCTTAACTTTATTTTCCTCTCTACAGGGAGGTATGTCTTTAGGTTGTGAGAAATTGATGTCTCCGGTGAAGTATTCTGCAGTTTAGGCTACACTGTCAAAGACTCTGCAGTCTACAAAATATCTGGCATGTCGGGTCTGAACTGCACCACCAGTGGCAAAGGTAATGTGAGTAAACCTAATGCAGCTAATTAGTACTTTCATGATGTTTTTCCTTCAGTTAAAAATCATTAAGTTCGTACATAGTGTTTAAAAACATGTCAAAAAACTAATGTGTGTGTGATGGATCCGGACTCTGAACATCAAACGCCAATGAGGGTTCATCTTGAACACCAGCCTCCCATTCTCTGGTGCTGGGCTTCTGATAGAGGGGTGTGTGTGTGTCAGTCATTACTCCTTCATTAAAGTATTTTCTGGTGTAAATCCTGCATGTCTGTTCGAGTCTTTACGTGTTTTCTTTATTAAAACAACAAAAAGAAGGAACAGAACTGTCGCAACAAACATAGAACTGTTTTAACACACTGACTGCAGTAGTATGACACCTACTGGAAAATTACTGTACTACTACAATGTTATATACTCTGTAAACAGTAAGACTTAGTTCCACTTTATTTTTAGGCCTCAAAGGAAATTCTGAAGTCCTGAATTTGCCTGGCTGTTTCCTGGTGTGTAATATTAATATAATCTTTCTATATTAACAATCTGTTATCATACAGTCATACATGTTTTCCAGTGATGTCTGCTTCTGCAGTAACGTTATCAACCTTTTGTGCCAATGATACATTGTTCAACCCATTATTGATGGGTGATCTGGAAATGGATTGTTAGGATTGTTAGTTCATTAATTGTCAGTATTTTCAGAAAGTGATATTCAATGTCCTTTAATATTCAATCATTAAAAAAGAAGATTCAAAGGTGCATAAACTATGCTTGATGTGTGTTCAGTCATCACACTGGGTATTACAGTCCATACATTCAGAATTATAACCATTTCATAAAAATGTTTTAGAAAATTCCACAGTAAAGCTCTGAAAGGATGTTTTGGTGTGATGTATAAACTGCCAGAGGGAGCCACGGGACAGATAATCCAGAAGAACCGGTACATGACATTAGAAATATAGACCAAAGTACCCTTCTGTGTATCTCTCTCAAACACGCTTCTGCAGCCTTCCATCATTAGAAATATCACTTAGTGTCAGTCATTTCTTATAAATATTGTTTATTTCCAAATAACAACAACAAAAAACATAATTCAAATGAAATTAAAAACTAATGTTTTCTGCTCATGCTATCGCACATATTGGTCAGTATTGTGTGTGTGTGTGTGTGTGTGTGTGTGTGCTCCAGGATCTACTGGTAATACAGCTCCAGGTTCATCCCATCGTGGATCTCATCTGATTCTCATTGTCAAGGAACATCATTCAAAAGTTACGTGTAGAAACACATCTTTTATTGTAAAGTTCTTCTGATTTAAAACCACTACTATTTCCTGAAACCAGTCACATCACCTTTCTATGATAAACTGGAACACCATGCCTGGACCCGTCTTAATGTACCGTTCATCCGTATGATGTGTGACTTCCTGTACGTACACGTAATGTGAATATAAAATTTCCGAAACGGTGCAAAATATGAGATTTTTTTTCTCCATAATTACAAGAGATAAAACTACCAATCCTGGAGGAAATTCTTGTGCCAAAAGCAAAGAGAGTTCTATAAGCTTCATATAATTAAATATACGAAGCAATAAAATGCTTATGAAAGTCCGCTCGCGCGAGCTCACAAACGTCCCTGATTGGCTGTAGAGTCGTGATTAATGTGGGAGCACTAAGTACCTCTCATCCCTCCCCTCTGAGAGAGCTCGGCCAATCAGCTCTCTCTAGACCTCCGGCTGTGAGAGGTTACAGCACCACCCGGGAATCGAACTCGCCATCATAGGGCGAACGCTTTACCACTGCGCCACTCGGAGGCCACAGCGATAGTTGACCGTATACAGTCACAGTGTGCGGAAGACACAGAAATGAAAGCACGACACTGCCTGGCTTACTGGGGGGAAATGTATGAAGAGCAGAGTATGAAAACACACCTGAAGAGCGCTTAGATTACACTACGCTACGTTACACTTTATGGAACTGATGCGGGGACTAACAGTGTATATTGTGTCTGTGAGGTACACACGAGTGTGAGAAAGGATACAGTCTGCCAGTGACACGTGATCCTTAAAAATGGTGTACCTGCGGCAGGAAGACAGAGAGAGACAGAAAGAGAGAGACAGAGAGAGAGAGAGACAGAAAGAGAGAGACAGAGCGTCACAGTGAGATACTTGTACATCAGGAGAAAGTCAGTGAGTTTAATGACTGAGTCACGATGTGTGTCGATGTTTTGGTGTCTCTGTTACACTCAGGAGTCAGAATGTTTTATTACACCTGATCGATCATGTGACTCTCTTCAGCCAATCATGTGACAGAGCTGGACGTGCGCACACACACACACACACACACACCAGTCAGTGACTGGGAGACAGGAGCATCAAACAGAGAGAGCTGATGAGACACAAGTTCTATAATCACCGGAGTGCAAAGGTGCAAAAACCCACTGTGTGTGTGTGTATGTATCTTACCATTTCTTCAGGACGATTTTGTCCCACCTGGTCCCCGTCTGAGCAGCGATCAGCTTCTTCAGATCCCCGATTGTGTCATCAGAGCTACACACACTGTTAAGGCTCATATACACACACACACACACACACACACACACACACACACACACAGTGACAGGACTGACAGTGTGAGACAGACATATAATCAGGAAGCGTCCCACACAGAGGGAGGAAATTCCCACATGAAATTAATTAGGAAGGGGGCACAAACTTTTGCACTAAAGGATACTTGCACTTGACTCGGACCTTTTTGCCCAGACGGTCATTACACACAACCTCAATCATCTCTGCACTGCTGTTCTGCAACACACACACACACACACACACACACACACTATATATAAAGAACGCAATATAAACACGTGACAGTACTGATGTTAATATAATGACGTCACACTTAAACTCCTGCATTGGAGGATTAAACATCAGCTTTTATCTGTAGCTCTTGTTACACGAAACAGCCTCACGCGTCACTTCCGGTCCCACCAGTACATCACAACATTAACTATATATCATTCTACACATTTATATATTTTTAAAAAGTTACAACTTTTACCGAAAATGTATTTTGTTCGCGGTGAAATAAACACACTCACGTTTCGAGACGCTTCTTCTTCGTCGACGGCGTTGTCGTTTTCTTCTTCTTCGTGATGCTTTATGGCAAATGATGTATTAGTGTTTGTCCATCTTCCGCCACCTACTGGACTGGAATAGAATCAGCCGTTTTATTTCTTTATTTATTCCTTTTTAATTCTATGCTGTATCTTCTTGTGCCAAAGTCATTAAAACAAACAAGCAAACTACAATATTAACTTACTAACTAATGTGTTTTATATGAGATATTAAAAAGAAAATCCGCCACTATTAATATTGACAAGTAAATATAAACTATGATTATAAGAGAATTCTAATAGTCTAATTCTAATAATTCTGATAATTCTAATAATTTTCTTCTTGATTATCCACATTTATCATACATACATATATTAAAGAATTTGTTTGTTTTTATAGCAAAATTTGAGCTTTCATGAGATTGAAGCACTTAAGTTTCTTTAACAGGCGCCACCTGCTGGACATTTGCTCCACTTGCAAAAAACCGCGCATAGACATTTATGTTTACAAAATAGCCTGTGGTATGTAGAAAGATATGAAGTCTGTCATAAAGTATTTTAATAAGGCTAAAGTACGTTTTAACTGTTTTTGTTCCTATTAACATAGGAAAATAATCATTCAGGGTGAATCATTCACGCCCCAGATGACTTTTCCAATATGGCGGACGCCCCGTCGTGACCTTACAGACAGCACATGCGCGTAGTCATGCGTAATATGGCGGGCGTGTGAGTTCACTGCCACCTGGGGGACTGGGGCGGGAGTGCAGGGCAGCAGTAAGGGGAGTGACTGCAGTAGCATCAGTTCCGCGGGTTTAGAGCAGATTAATAAACTAATAAAATGTCGGATGATGAAAAACTGCCGTCCGGGTGGGAGAAGCGCATGAGCCGGAGCTCGGGTGAGTGCAGTGTGTGTGTGTGCGCGCATTCCTAATGAGTGTGTTTTATAGCGCGCGCGAGGGAAAACACACACTCCCGCAAAGCTAGCAATGTGAAGCTAAGCTAACTAGCCACTGCAGGGGGTTACATTAAGGCGTTAGCACCGAGGCTAACATTAGCATTACATTAATCATGTTCCCCGTAATGTGAAGTAAACCTGAAGTAACTCGGGGGGCGGCTAATGCTAACTCTTCTAATGAGGAGCTGATTAATCACGCAGATACACACACACACATTATAGCTCTGGGGTGTGTATATATACATACCTGTGTGTGTGTGTTGAGTGATCAGATGGTCAGTGCAAGAAGAGTCTCCTCTGCAGAGGCTTCTGTGATGTTCCACTGAAGTTCCTGTAAAGTTCCTGTGAGGCACCTGACACACACCAACACTCAGCATCAAGGCTCCCCTGAGGTTCCTGTGATCTTCCTGGGTTCCTCTGAGATTCCAATTTGGTTTCTTTGAGGGTTCCTAAACTAAACGAGGGCTCTTTCAGTGTTCTTCTTAGGTTCCTGAAAGTTTCTGTGAGGGTTCCTGTTAGGTTCCTCTGAGGGTTCTTGTGAGGTTTCTCTAAAGTTCCTGTGAGGTTCCTTGTTCAGGGTTCTCTTAGGTTCCTGTGAGGGTTCTTGTTCTGATTGCTTTGAGGTTCCTCTGAGGGTTCTTGTGAGGTTCCTCTGAGGGTTCTTGTGAGGTTCCTTGTTCAGGGTTCTCTTAGGTTCCTGGGAGGGTTCTTGTTCTGATTGCTTTGAGGTTCCTGTGAGGGTTCCTCTGACGTCCCTATTGGTTTCCTATTCAGTTCCTGATTGGTGCATGTGAACTCCTTGTTAGCTTCCTTCGAAGGTTTCTATATAAAAGACAGAAAATTAGAGCACAGTGACTCCCAGGCCCTGACACACACACACACACACACACAGATCATCATAAACACTCCTCACTGCTGCCTCGTGACTCTGAGGTCAGAGAGTCAGACGGTTCTGTGTGTAGAGAGTTCCTCTACGCTCCTGAGATAACGTCTGATGAGTTCTCTTGTTCCGGGTCATCAGGACGAGAACGTGATCGCAGGGTTTTTACAGAAACACTCGACTCAATCATTAAAGTCTTTTCTTTCTCTCTCTCTCTATGCCCCGCCCCTTTTTCAGGCAGGGTGTACTACTTTAACCACAGCACGAACGCCAGTCAGTGGGAGCGGCCGAGCGGGGGCGGGGGGGGCGCCGGTGGACAAGGTGCGCTGCTCTCACCTGCTGGTCAAACACAACCAGTCACGCAGACCGTCGTCATGGAGACAGGAGAACATCACACGCACCAAAGAGGAGGCGCTGCAGCTCATACACAGTGAGTGTCTAATGAATGTGTGTTATTAATTAGAATGTCATGTTGCGACAGTGCGTAACCAATCAGCATAGAGCTGTGTGCCAAGCCCCGCCCACGGGCATTGTTAGTTAGTTCCCACTGGTGCTGATTTTCTGCAGTCACTTGACCCACTTTGTGCGTGTGTGTGTAGAGTATATAGATCAGATAAAGTCTGGTGAGGAGGACTTCGAGACGTTGGCGTCTCAGTTCAGCGACTGCAGCTCTGCACGCAACGGAGGAGATCTCGGCATGTTCGGCAGGGGTAAAACAGACACGCGCACACACACCACATGTCCATGTTCAGCTATCTGTTTTCATTTGCTGTGGTAAAATGTTGCAGTTCCTCTATAATCCTACAGTGTAAACTATTCACACACTGGCAGACAGGACACCGCCCCGTGTGGTCAGAGTGAGTCATTTGCTAAGTTTGATGATTCAAGTCAAGTGAGGAAGGAGAAATGACTCGGAATTCGATTTTGAGATAAAAACACCTCATAAAATGTTTTGTGTGGTGTCTTTACAGCTTTTTGTGCCATGTGTTCACACTCGGCCCCGCCTCGTCCCTCAAAACCAAATCGTAGTGATCAGTCGGTCCAAAATGAACGAACTCTGACCTTCTCATGAGCTTCAGGTCCTCGGTGTGGTTTTGTCAGCCTGTGCACTGTAAAGGTTTGCTTTAGACTCGCTCCACCTTGTGTCAGTGTACTCAAAACCTCATGGCTTGCAGTAGACAGACCACTGGGACGCACCAGAGCGTCCGCCATGTTGGTGCAGGGAAGACTGGTCTGTTATTTGAACACGAGTGAATGGTGGAGCTGGAGTTTCTCTTCAACATAAACCTCAATAACTAGAGGTGCTACGATCAGGATTTTTGGGGCCGATCACCAATCTCTGATCACTAGAAGCTGTATCGGCTGATACCGATCACCGAACCGACTAAAGGGTCCACTCGAAGCCTTATCAAGTAGCATTATTTATTAAACTATATCTAACAACAATGTAAATTAAGTATGGAAATTGCAAGAAGAGGAATATCATGAATTGACAACTGTATTTATTGGCAAGCAACATGTGCAACACGTTGAACATAGTAGCCTGTGTTTGGTTAGTAATTGGGAACAGCTTGACAAATACAACTTTGCTGTAGATTGTATAAAATTAAATTAAATAACAGACAAGTAGGATGTGAGTCGCCGGAAGTTCTGCAAGGACCGGCAAAAAAAAAAAAATTGCATGGAACGATGGAAACGTAATCACAGCGCCAAAACTCGCGATGAATCATGATGAACCGAACTTACGGCCACCGAGAGAAACCGCGTAGGTGAGAGAGAGGTATTACTGACAGCTGAGTGAGCGGCGACACGCGAGTTGCTAAGCTCTCCCACTCAATTAGCGCGAGCCAACTTTGAAAACTACTCATGTTCTTTTACGTGACTAACCTTCAAATGTCTGATGAGGTTCGTGGTGTTAGGAAGCGCGCAAAAAAAAAATTGTCTCGCGAGTTTTGCGTCATCTGATCGGCTTTTCTATATTGGCCATTATAGAGACTGCCGATCAAATTTCCCAAAGCAATTATGATCAGCGACCGATCAATCGGAGCACCCCTATCAATAACCTTGGGATGTCTACAATCGTTAGCCTCTCGATAGTCAGCCATGGATCACGGCTAGACGCTCAGGAGGTTTAGTGATTAGTGCACCATTGTTGTAAGGAAGTGTAACACTCGGGTTTGTCCAGTGTGGATTCGGATTACATTCCTGCTTGAATGCTTGTAGAGTCGTAAAACAGTGGGCACACTGGGCGTGTGCATTCAGAGGATACATACCAAAATGACAATTTTAGAAAAGGATGGAAGCCCCAGATGCTGAGAAAAAAAGCATCACATTATGATGTCACTCAAAATAACGTCTCACAGAAAGTTATTCACCAATTTTCAGCATCGTCACGGCTTACCCATTTGAAATATAAAAAATTCCTTTGCAATTTTGCATCCTCAATGTATTGAGATCACATAGGCTAGGTTTGTTGGTGATTGTATAAATCTCCTAGGAGAAGTACAGTACAGACCAAAAGTTTGGACACACGTTCTCATTCAAAGAGTTTGAATTTGTATTATGGCAAGAAAATAGCAGCTAAGTAAAGAAAAACGAGTGGCCCAAGTGCAGTCACAAAAACCATCAAACGCTACAAAGAAACTGGCTGACATGCGGACCGCCCCAGGAAAAGAAGACCAAGAGTCTCAAGGAGGATAAGTTCATTCGTGTCAACAGCCTCAGAAATCGCAGGTTAACAGCAGCTCAGATCAGAGAGCAGGTCAATGCCACACAGAGTTCTAGCAGCAGACACATCTCTAGAACAACTGTTAAGAGGAGACTGTGTGAATCAGGCCTTCATGCTAGAATATCTGCTAGGAAACCACTGCTAAGGACAGGCAACAAGCAGAAGAGACGCGTTTGGGCTAAAGAACACAATAAAGGAAACTCTTTGAATGAGAAGGGGTGTCCAAACTTTTGGTCTGTACTGTATATCAAAATCTATTGGATGCATTTTGTAAAAAACCCAAAACAGTTGTTCAGCTCAACAAGATCTAAATGTCTGCCGGGTTTCATGTGCAGTCGTGCAAGTGTGTATGAGCTATGCAGCAATTTTCACACTCAGGCGTCCTAATAGCAGCAGGTTCCAACCTGCATGTTAACCAAAAAGCTCTGGATGGTGAGAAAAAAAAGAGGGCTTTTTACACTGTGATGACATAGGGTTTGATGTCATAGTGCTTGGGCCCAAAATACGGGAATTAAACTAGTGCGCTTTTAAATAAAAATCATTAACAGTCTAATTAAAGTCGGTTGAGGAATGTAAACCTTATCATGTTTTTTTAATGCAGAACTCTGCAGCTCCCCGGTTATACTCAGGTGTATATTAGCCGGTACCAATACAGTTATTCCCCAACTTACGAACATTCCAGTTACGAATTTCTGCAGATACGAAACATTGTGAACATTTGTGGAAGTGAACAAATCACGGAAGTAGCTCGTGTGTATCGTACAAAAAATAGACAGTGCAGTGCACCAGATACCAGTGTTTACAATTAAATACAATATTATCAGTGTGTAAGTGAATGCATAAAATGTCTAAAGTACAGTATATTTGTGTGTGTGGGGGGGGGAATGAGTCGGCCTCACCGGTTTCAATGAATCAGTCCGGGAGCACGATGATAGAAATGTCTGTCCTGTAAAACTGTCCTGATGGTGAAATAATCCTAATTTCAGAAAATTCTCAGCAAAACAGTTCAGTCCAATGCAGTGGAAAACAGCTCTGAGACACCAGGGATAGGGATCCAGGATTCTCCCGGCTATTTAAAGCCACAGAGAGAACACTGTGTGAGATTCATTTCCTAGATTTAGTTAAGTGGACTGGTCTGATTTACATTGTATATTTGTATCGAAGGCCTATAAGACTCGCTTTGTCCGACTTATGAACGTGCTCCCAGAACAGAACTTGTAACCTGTAAACAATATTATTCATGTCATCTGGCAGTTGGGATAATGTCTGATGGCTGGACACTTTATTAACAGTCCAGCAGGTGGTTGTATACTGTATTAAAAAGCACTAAAACTCTACAGGACAGGTATTGTTTTAGGGGTTACCAGCACACGATGTGTAGCTTGATCTGTGTGTTGGCGTGTCTGTGTGTGTATGTGTGTCTGTGTGTGTAACAGGTCAGATGCAGAAGCCATTTGAAGAGGCCTCGTTTGCGCTGAAGATCGGGGACATGAGCGGTCCGGTGTTCACCGACTCCGGGGTTCACATCATCCTGCGTACGGGATAACTCGCATCCCTCCATCCCTCCACCCCTCCATCCCTGTCTTTTATTATACTGTACATAAAAGTCCATGGACTTTAATCCAGATCTCACACACACACACACACACATACACGCACACATACACGCACACTGTTTACAATAAGTCATCTTTAATAAAAAATAGAGTTAAAGTGACTCCTGATTGGTTCTTCTCCTGCTCCGTCATCACATCTTTCATCTTCTGTCCATCATCACCTTTATCATGATGCGTCCCTGACGCCTTGTCAAACCTGCAGCGATGGATAATGATCAATAAATGTGATCACATGATGAACAAATCTGTCTCTCTTTTTAGTTTAACACACTGCTGTTTTATCATATAGTGCTGTGAAAAAGTATTTGTCACACTTAAATAATTGAGATCATCAAACAAATGTTTATTACAGAAAGATATATTGAGTTCATACAAAATACAGTTTTTAAATGATGATTTTATTTATTAGGGGAAGAAAACTGTCCAAACCTACTCAGCCCTATGTGAAAATAGTAAATGCCCCCATACTAAATGATGAAGCACGTTTTTTGGAAAGCTGAGTTAAAGTTCACCTGCCACACCCAGGTCTGATGACTGCCAGACCTGTTGAATCAAGAAATCACTTAAATCGAACCCGTCTGACAAATAGATTACCCCTTTTCCACCAAAACAGTTCCGGAGTCAGTGCCTGACTTCAACCCAGTTCCTTGTTTTCAGACAGCTAAAGCACCGGCCCTCGGACAGAAAATCCACTTCTTTGGCGGCATCGACACGCCAAAATATCTCAAAAAACAACACACAATGCTGGGAAGTAAAGAAATTCAAAAATATAAAAAAGAAAGTTATTGTATCGGTGTATCATGTATCAGGAACGCGGCAAATACGTTTTCACAGCATTGTATATCTGTAACGTGAGTAAGATTTTCTCCTTTACACAGACTACTTTAATCAATAAATGTTCAGTCTCTCTTTAAAAAAAAAAAAAGGAAAATTAGATTTTTGAATTATTTTTTTTCCAGAAAACATTAAATCTGTTACATCTGTTTCTCCATCGTTGCTTGCCTTGAATTCCGTCTGATCTCAGCAGCTATGACTGAGGCGCTAAGGGAAACGAAGGAGACAGGTAGAAGCCATTCCTTTACAAAAAAGACAAATGAGCTGTTGTTCAGGGTGATATTATATGAGTCCATTTTCTATTTCCATTTTAATTAGGTCATGTATCAACTATCATCTAACATCTCAACCTCAAGCTGAGAGAAATAAAAACCTGGGCCATGTTCTGTCAATGTTCTTGAACATAAATGAGTTTAAACGTGAAACCTGAGGTTATACCAATATTTTCCAGTATGTTTTCCTTACAAAAGATGGAGGAAAGCTCTGCTATAATCAGACTCTTAAGGTTTAGGACAGAGCGTTATGGGTAGTGGTAGCTCAGAGGGCTAAGGGCACCAAGTTACTGATCAAAAGGTCAGCGGTTTGAGCCTCAGGTCCACCAGGTTGCCATTGTTCGACCCTTGAGTAAGGCCCTTAACCCTTTTTGCTGCAGGGGTGATGTATCATGGCTGACCCCGTGCTCTGACCCCATTTACACCGGGATATGGGAAGAAAAGAAGAAAGAATTCACTGTGCAGTTATGTGACAGCTTGTGTTCGACGATGGTGCAGATGTATAGTTTGTGAACGAGACTACACTATGCAGACAAAAGTATTTGTCCAAACCTGTTAATTATTGAATTCAGCTGTTTTAATCAGGCATCTTATCCCTAGTGGAGAGAAATCTTAATGCTTCAGCTCACCAAGACATATTGGACAATGCTTCTACATATGCTTCTATGTGGGGCAACAGTTTGGCGAAGGCCCTTTTCTATTCCAACATGACTCTGCCCCAGTGCACAAAACGAGAACTATAAACACACGGTTTGTGTGGAAGAACTCGACCGGCCCGAACACAGAGCCCTGACCATCCACCATTAGTGCCTGAATTCATAAACGCTATACAGAACGAATGGACACAGAAACACTCCAACTTCTTATGGACGGCTTTCCAAGTAGAGTGGGAGCTGTTAGAGCTACCGTACAAAAAGGATAGTGGGACCAACTCTTTATTGAAGTGCATGTATTTGAATATAATGTCCCTGCAGGTTTGGACAAATACTTTTGTTGAGTTATTATTATTATATCTATGTTAGTTAAGAAAAAAGTACACCCTTTTTGCATTTCTTTCGATACTTCTTAGCACTGGCCACAGGAAAGATAATTTTGCAGCATTATAGTATCACTGCTGATCGCTACAGTTAGCCTCGTTTTTAACACTAGCTAATATACAGAGGTGGAAAGAGTACTAAAATTTTGTACTTAAGTAAAAGTACTGTTACTTTAGTGAAATTTTACTGAAGTACAAGTAAAGTTACCATTATAAAAATCTACTCAAGTAAAAGTAAAATGTAGCTCATGAAAAATTTAATCAGAGTAAAAGTTACCGAGTTATTAGTTAAAGATGAGCAGATATAAATCTCAAACTAGTTGTTTTTAACTGAAGGAACACCTTTGCATAATAAAGCTGTTGTCTTTCTTGTGCTTGAAAATCAAAGTGGTCACTTAAACATGGCGTCACGTCCCAGTCTAGTGTCGGCCGAACAGCAAGAGAACGGTTCAGGGTTCTGTTATAAACTGTATGGAAATGGTGGTATATGGCAGAAAGAACTAGATCCAGTCATTAACTGATGAAATAATGAGGTTTGTATTGCTTTACAAAAAAATACACACACACACACAACAGGAGGAGGATCAGATTCAGGGTGAACCCAGGCCAAAATAATCAACTAAATGCTATTTATATTTAGTAGCTAGATTACCTGCAAAAACAACACAAATAAAAACACAGGTCCCTTCCCCGACTCCCTAAACCAAAAACAGTGAATAAATTCCCTCTTCCCAAATTAAATGGCAGCCACGCCCCTACTACTGCTGAGTGCACAAACATACAGTGAAATTATCTACAAATATATACAAAGAGCCACCAAACCAAAGGGGCAAAGAAACAATCAAAGTCAATGGAGGCAAAAAGTCAAAACCGGAAAACACAAGCAAATATCTAAACGCCAGAATCACAATCTCTCTCCTCTTTCCGGTTTATATCTGGTGGCGCTGGTTGATGACGTCACTCTCAGGGCGGAAGCGGCCGTGTGGAAGGTCAGGTAGATGCCGATGTGGGGAAACAGTCAGGAAACCTGGAGTGGAGTCTGGAGCGGCGCGCGACCAGGACACGAGACACACACGCGCGAGCGCAACCAAGCATTTATACAAAGCAGCGAATATTTTTAGTAGTTTTTTATTTTCATTCATTTGTTTTACTCAGTAGCGAATATGATTTAAAATGTAGCGAATTACAATACTTCAAACTAAACATACTTAAGTAAAAGTAAAATTACAGATTTGAAAAACCATGTCATTCGTTACTTTTCACCTCTGCTAATATGGTAGTAATGGATGACAGAATCAAATCAGACATTTGATGTCATTCCGAATCATTTAAATGATCAGATCAATGAGTCCAAAAACAAACATGACTAGATCAGGAGTCAGATTAAAGCAGACTGAATGTTAGCGCTCTACGTGATCGGATTAAGAAACGTGGAACCAGTTGCTGATCTGTTTAAAAATATGATTACAAAGAGTTTTTTTTTTTTTTTTTTTTTTAAAGAAATTTTCCGGTTCGAGAGCATGCTGATGTTGTAATACTGGTGATTTTAGTGTGTGTGTTATCAGCCTTCACTCTGAACTCAGTCAATCTGCTGACCTTGTTCCAGTATACGCAATCACAGAGTAAATACACTGAGTAAGACAGGGTGATGAGTATCCGGGGTTTCCGGTGCTTTTCTCTTTTTCCCTTTTTATTCTTCTTATCATGAATTAAAGCTATGTTCAACAGCTCAGCGTCAGAGTGCCACAAAGGAAATATATTATACAGTATTAACCAAATATATGTGTGTAGTTTGAGAAGATAAACACACATATGGAGAAATCCAGGAATGTCTCTTATTGTCTTCCAAAATAGTGAGGCAGTGCCCTGGTACAGGGTGTCCCTTAGGAATTTCCACACACACTTAATTTAGGAGGAGTTCTGGGGTCCAACAGGGTTTAAAAGAGTGAGACGATGAACAGAGGATCAGAGAACCAAAGCAGGTAAGGTCAACCTTTCTGGTTTCCATTTTATTACAAACCTATAAGATCCTGAATTTGAATGAAATAAAATATAACTTATGAAGAATACATTTTCTATACTTTTTCGAAATATATCTGCTTCTGTTGTAAACCTATTTTATAGCCGTGTTTACAAACATGACATACATGTCTTGATAGGGGACAGATATTAAAGCTCTTTAAATGAATTGTTTAGGTTTAGAAGCTTCAGAATCCAGCTGTGTTTTGGAACAACTGGAGAATAAGAGCAGTATAAGTTAATCCAATGTGCTTTTACATAATTGTATATGGATGTTATTTGTGACACTGTATTAAGAAATAACACATTCTATTCTAACCCTTCTTTTTTAAGATAACTGGTCCCGCTCTTTTAATCTAGGAGGAGTTTTTCTTCCTAAAGTCTATGAATATTTTTTGTAATGTCTCACGCACATGCACTGTATCACTGTGTGTTTTATCTCTTTTCCCAAGACATGACGTTCTCAGTGTGTTCAGTCGCCTGGACTCTCCTGCTCCCCCTGCTGGTTGGGAGTGCTCCTATTTCTCAGGAACTGTTCCCGACAGATTGCTCTGATGTCTACGCCAACGGACAAACACTCAGTGGAGTGTACACGATCTACCCTACAGCAGACACACCGGTCCAGGTCTACTGTGACATGGGATGTCAGGGAAGCAAAACAGAGGATGCAAAGTGGACGGTACGTCAGAGACAAAAAACCTTAGTGAGAGGTCCTTGTTTTGCCTTTGGTCCTGCTAAAGTGTTAAATGTTACCTTTACACCAGGTGTTTCAGAGGAGAATGGACGGCACTGTGAATTTCTACAGACCATGGGAGCAGTACAAGAACGGGTTTGGGAACAAGTATGGAGAATACTGGCTGGGTGAGAAATAACCAATAGACACAGTGTATTCTGAGCCGAATGTTTGCATAAATAAAATGAACACTAAGTTTAAAAAAAGAATCCAAGAAAAGGATTCTGCCAACAGAAAGAGATATTTTTCTCTTGCAATTTTTGTAACATTTGCCTAGAAATAAGCTTAATAATCTTTAAGTTTGTTATAATCTTATTTTAAGAAATGACCAATAGGTTCACTTAGATCTGAGGATACTTAAATTGCTAAGATGCTTCCTGTGCCTTCATCTAAAATGGAGAGGGGAAAGGATGGAAAAGGAGGAGAAGGGAAAAGAGAAGAGACCAGGAGAAATAAGATTGCAATTCCAAGTTATAGTACTTTGACAAACTAATAAGGATAAATAACACAGATCCCTACTGGCAGCCCAAGTCTGGATCACACACTCTGCTCTCTGCTCAGATCCCAGGCAGTGTACATTATTCTGCTTTTTGGACTGAGCGTGTAGCATTTGTGTTGAGAGTTTAGAAAAAATACATTCCTGGAAGTTTATAAAGAGTTTTTGAGTGACTTGGTGGAAAACCCTGAAGGCAAGTTCACATTTACACTTTTTTCAAAAACATGCAACAAACACAACATTTCGATCAGAAAATCAAAACCGCCTCCGACTTCCTAACAGAATGGCCTTTAAACACAACATCGTTCACAATTCAATATCGTGTGATGTCAGTTTCACATTCGCTATACTGGAAAAAATATGCATAAGTTTTATACTCGTATAGTCTTATGTCGTATACTGTACAGGTATGTTATGTATGTAATTTAACACCTTGACAGGTTTGGAGAATCTCTACCAACTCACACGGAACAGGAAGTATGAGCTGAGAGTAGACCTTCAGGATTTTGATGGAGTTTCAGTTTATGCTCAGTATTCATATTTCTCTGTCGAATCTGAAGCTGAGGGCTACAGACTCCATGTTAGCGGTTTTACCAATGGAGGTGCAGGTGAGGAGGATTGAATGCATTGATAGAATTTGGAAATCGCATGATAATGCTGCTGAAACAGGCTTAAAATGCAATGCTAATAGACATCGTTAATAATTAAAGATACCTTAAAAATACCTTTACCTGTAATGATAACATTCATTTTTAAGATGATGATGAAAGGCTTTTTAATTAAACCTGGAAAACTGTGTCCATATTGATTGCTTTTTATCTACAGGAGATTCTCTTGAAACAAGCAATGGGCAGAAATTCTCTACTTTTGACAAAGACCAGGACAGTAATGAGGAGGGAAACTGTGCTAAATCCTACCTCGGGGCTTTCTGGTACAACAAGTGCCACCACGCGAACCCTAACGGGATATACCTGTGGGGGCGTGATGCGACTCTCTTTGCCATTGGTGATGTGTGGTATCATTGGAAAGCCTATGATTATGGTTTAAAGTTCATCACCATGAAGATCAGACCTGTGGCTTAGAGTTGTAGGCACATTTGAAACAGTGAGATTTGTTTGATGAATACTGTCTTCCCATGTCCTCATATCGTTACTGTATTTTTTTTACCATGTTATTTTGCAGAAATTCATAAATATTTGCATATTTCTTAACTTACTGGTGCTCGTGTCTTTCTTAATATTGTAAGAAAAAAAGTGCATAATATACAGTTTCCAACATATGTTCCCCGGAAACTGATGACCTAATGATAAAGGATATAGGTTTACAGATACAGAATATAGGGTTGTGCTTAATTTACATTTATAAATGCAATATTAGTACATAGTGTAAAGTGTGTGGGAAGGGCATATTGGGAGCAAAACACATGAACAACATGGCCAGGAATGGACAAGACCAGTGTCCTTTTACTTTCTTTTTGGTGGGGGACAGGAGAATTGGGGAATAGGGAATTGACATTTTTCATCATTTTATTTTGAGGCTTGAGCTGGCCTCTTGTAATGTGGTAACCCATATATTAGGCCTCTGTTGACCACGAGTATCATATTTTGGGCTGACGGTGAGCCCTGACCAAGGTGGCACAAGTAGTCCAGGTGATTAAATGAAAAGTGGCATCATCTGCATTGGCTGCTCTGCATTGTTGGTCTAATAAGGCCACAGCACAATGTCCATTAGCAACTGAAAAGTTTCTGAGGCCCTGTGGAGTCTGAAAGGGATATCCTGGTACTGCCACAGGCTCTTTGTGGTATTAAACACTGTTTTGGTGTTTGCCTCAGAAGCCAGGCCCACTTGCCAGTCACCTTTGGTAAGGTTGAGGACAGAAACAAAGCAGGTAGGGTCTAGATGTTGTACAAGGTTGTCAATAATTGACAGGGGGGTAGCAGTCATTCTTGGTGATCTGATTTAGCTGACAGAAGTCATTACAGAGCTGGGAGACCCATTAGCACCACTACAATTAGGCAGGGCCAGATACTTATCTGGTGCTGTCTTTCAGCATTTTAGCCACCACAGCCTTCATTGTCCTGTCGGTGGGCTTCACTCTGATCATGCCATTCCATCTTGTTGTGCATGCTCTGCATCAGTGATGGAGCCAAAGTGAGCCGTGACCTTTCCGTGGCACCTTTGGCATATTCCTGAAATGCTAGTAGTAATAAGCTGTTTTGCTGTCAAAACACACATTCTGTGTGCCCTATGTATGTTTTGGCTGTATTATGACCAGAACGTTTTTGATTTATTGGTTTTCTTTCAATTTTGCCAGGAAAAAGCGCTAATGTTAACCCCCTACTGGAAACCCTTGTCCAGATATTCCAGTTCAAGCAGGACAGGCATATCAAAGAAAGAAAAAAAACATTCATACAGTTTCTAATTTCAAATTATGGGTGCCCCATTTAACATCCCACAATGGGATTATTCTGTGCCACTGAGCACTGGGGCAAAGTATCCACAGAATATATACACCAGGATTTCCTTGGCAGCATAATAGGTGACTGCTCAGGTTGTTGTCTCTTGGTTTGCTAGAAATGGTAGCAATGGAGGATGCACATATGCTGACCAAACTGGGAGAAACGTAAATCTGGACACGTGCTCTGTTCTGTGACGCTAGACGGAAAACATGCTGATGTTCTCTCATAATGACTAGTTGCTGTTGGTGATTTTATCGTCTGTGTTATCAGCAGTTAGTCCTTCACCCCACATTCCTTACAGTCTGTCTGCTGACTTTGTTCCAACATTCTTAATCAGACATGGGGAGGAGACATTGGGTAAGACAGGGTGATGAGCCTATGGGGTTTCCAGTAATCATTAATTATAGCATTGAGTACAAAATGTAAAATATTATCGGAGTTATTATTATCTGATTAGGAATTGCTTCTGGAATTTTCATGCACACACACACACACACACACACACACACACACACACACACACACACAGAGACGCTAAGTTAGGAGGAGTTCTGAATGAGGGTTTAAAAGTGTGAGAGGATGACCAGAGGATCAGAGAAACAGGAGGTTTTTGTATGGTGCGATCATTTTACTACATAGCTTTGTTATTCCGAAAGCGCAATAATTTGTAGATCTTCCCGAAAACCAAACCTGCTTCAGAATCCAGCTGTGTTTGGTGAACAACTGGGGGAGGCTAAAATGATTGTAAGTTATAGTAGTGTGAGTTAATCTGAGGTGTTTTTGTATATTTTATAATAATGTTATTTTTATATTCTTTGGGTGATACTGTATTGAGAAATAACACTTTCTGGCAATAAACCTGGGTAACTGGTCGGCCTTGTTAATCTGGAGGAGCTTGTGTATAGTTCTGCCTCCTGAAGTACATGACTATTTTTTGCAATGTTTTATACACATGCACTGTATCACTGTGTGTTGTATCTCTTTTTTTTTTTCCAGAACATGATGTTTTCAGTGGTCTGGACTCTCCTGCTCCCCCTGCTGGTTGGGGGTACTCCAGTTTCTCAGGTACTGTTCCCGACAGATTGCTCTGACGTCTACGTTGATGGACACACACTCAGTGGAGTGTACACGATCTACCCTACAGCGGACACACCGGTCCAGGTCTACTGTGACATGGGATGTTGGGAAAGTCTAACAGAAGATGGGAATTGGACGGTATGTTTATATGAGTGTCTCCTTTATAAGAACTAGAAAGTCAAACTTTTTAAAATCATATTCAACCTTTTTTTTTTTATTATTATTATTTCAATAGAATCGATCTCAGAGCAGTTGTTCTGTTTGATCAGACTGACTTTACCTTTACACCAGGTGTTTCAGAGGAGAATGGACGGGAGTGTGAATTTCTACAGACCATGGGGGCAGTACAAGAAAGGGTTTGGGAACAAGGATGGAGAATACTGGCTGGGTGAGGATTATGATAAAAGTTTCATATTTAAATACATTTTCATCATTTTGATGGGTGAATTTGTAACAACTGATTAAAATCTTTATTTTGTTAAATTAGTAGAACATGACATTCATCTATGTAAATACAGTCTTTAATAATGTGATAATATAATCTTATATAATATATATAATAATGCTAACACATCTGATAATATAAGGCAAATGCATGTAGAAATACAGTGAAAATGATTTCATTATGAGGTCTGCAGTCAACCCACTCATTTGAATAATATTCACATGTCCGTGCCTGGTTTTTCTAGTTTTTGATACATACTATCTAGTTTTAATAGTCAGTAACAATCACCTCTTTCAATACTGTTATTTTATATAATGTTTGGCACAATTACAGCAATGTGCCCATTGTAGTAAAAAAAAAAAAAAAAAAAAAAAAAAGCTCAATGCTGCCCCCGTGTGGTTATACGGATTGAATTTTATTGAAACTTTTTTAGGCTTGTTTTTGTCATTTTCTTTCTCTGTTTCTTTTCTTTTTCATTCTTTCGTCCCTAAAATATTTGAGTAATATAAATTGCTATTGAATTATATTTTGCGTTTTAATTTAACATGAGCTTTTATGAATCTCTTTCACCATGTGATTTTGTACCTTCAGGATTAGAAAGCCTCTACCAGCTCACACGTAAGAGGAAATATGAGCTGAAGGTGGACCTGCAGGACTTTGACGGGGCGTCGGTTTACGCTCGGTATTCTTCTTTCTCTATTGATTCAGAAGCCGAGGGCTACAAACTCCATGTTAGTGGCTTCATCAATGGAGGTGCAGGTAAGGAACAGTGAGAGATGTGGAGATAAATAAATAATCTGTAATCTGTGGTAACACCTTCTGTTATCTGCAGGTGATTCTATGGCTACAAACAACGGACAGAAATTCTCCACCTTTGATAAAGACCAGGACTCACAGCCACTGCAACACTGTGCTAAACTCTACCTCGGGGCTTTTTGGTACAATCAGTGCCATGATACTAACCCTAATGGGATATACCTGTGGGGACGTGACGGCACTCTTTTTGCCATCGGAAACGTGTGGCAACTTTGGAAAGGCTATGATTACGGTCTCAAATACATCGCTATGAAGATCAGACCTGTAGCACAATGATGAGTTTCTGTTATTAATATCAGTGTTGTTGGTGGTGGTTTCTTTCATTCTCTCTCTCAGTTTCAGTGTAAATGTCTAGATTCAGTAAAGCATTTATCCAGAGAACAAGGGTTTTAAGGAACAAGAATTTCTTTTTATGCAATTAAAAATAAAATGCAGGATCTGAAGCAATCTGTTGTCGATATTTGCCCTTCAAACTGTTTAAATAGTTAAACAGTAAAATAAAGTTGTTGTTGTTTTTAATCTAGTGGAAAGCCTTACCAACAGGGTCGAGCACATTTTAACAATAAAGGGGAATATGTCTGGACTGGGATATTCAGATCATATGTAACATATGAACGGAGAGAATGATGGAGATACGGAGGACATGACTGAAGAAGAGTCATAGATTGTTAATTAAAAAAAAAAAAAAGAAGAAGAAGAAAGAAACACATTGGCACAGTGTAGCAGAGCACCGTGCTCAATGTCCAATGGCCGGTCCTGTGTGAGAGATTGCTAATGCAAGATCATGTGAGATTGCTAAACTAGTCAACCTGCATGTTGTGGATTTCGAGATACCAATACTATGACTAATTTTCTCAGCTGCATCAGGCCTGTTTAAATGACTCCCATATTTCCTTTTATACTTTTTCAAATGTAAAATATTATCAGAATTCATACTGGTTATCATATTTACTGAGTTATGTGCATCCATATTGCATTGTATGTTTAAACAATAAAATCATCAGTCAGTGTTCATTTAACATTTAAATCCAGCTGGACATTTAAAAACACTGTCATTTTGTATAACACGTATAAAACACTGTTAAATAATCCCTGGGAAATTTGCAGTTTAGCTGTTGAATTCACAGATATCGAAAGCACAGGTGCTTGGATTGCTTTTAACAGTTAAAAAGATCAAAGCAGTTCTCAACAATTTTTCTGTGTTTCATCAACAGTCACAAGTGATAAGCCACCGTTTCCCATCCTGCAACAGTCCAGAGTTCTAACTGAACCATGATACACTGAAAGACTAGATAAACATTGTTTTGTTTTAAAATTAAGTGCCCATTCCGTGTTATAAAAGCAGAGCGCAGAGTTTAGTCCGGGGTCCGGAAATCAAGCAAGGAGTTGAGCTAAAGCGAGTGGCATAACGTGAGTTTTGACGGGTCGAACCCGTTACAGTACATAGTGTAAAGTGTGTATGAAGGGAATGTTTGGAGCACAATACAGGAACAAGACGGCCAGGAATGGGCAAGAAAAGTGTTCCTTAAATGTATTTTTTTTTTTTTTTTTTTTTTTTGTGAGAGATTTTTTTCTGGTGCGATGGCAGCGTTGGATGCAAAGGCTGGCGTGATAAGAGCACAGCGCTCATGTTAGCTTTTGCACCTACTCCAGTGCCGAAGCGGTGAGTCTGTACACCAGGGCATTGATGACAGCCCCTGTAATGGATGGAGCACACAGGCTGATGACTACCCACATATCTGCCAGTTGGTACTGTTGCAGGGTTACATTCTGATGTTAGCTGGTGTGAGGGTAAACATTCTAATAGGTTGGTAGGATTCATGGGGTTGAGGTCAACTAGCTAGTGAATAGTAATAATGAAACTAATGAAACTGGGGGGGAAAGTGGATTTGGACATGTGCTCCGTTCCAGTTCAATGATGCTAGTTAGCGAACATGCTGATGTTCTCTTATAAAGGCTAGTTGATATTTGTGATTTTAACATCTGTTTTCAGCAGTTAGTCCTTCATAACACATTTCTTACATTCAATCTGCTACCTTTGTTCCAACATTCTCAATCCAGGAGTAGACATTGGGTAAGACAGGGTGATAAGTTTATGGGGTTTCCGCTACTCATTCATTATAACTGTAAGTACAAAATGTACAAGATTATCTGACTGTGTGTGGTCACAAAAGATAAACATGGAGACATTTATTGAATTATCTACCCGGCTGTTGGGTTGTTGACTGTTACAGGAATTGCTTCTGGAATTTACGCACACACACACACACACACACACACACACACACACACACACACACACACGCACACACACACACTTAAGTTAGGAGGAGGTCTGGAGTCCAGCAGGGTTTAAAAGTGTGAGATGATGACCCGAGTTATCCTGAAAGTAAATAATTTGGAGTTTTTCCAGAAATGAAAACTTTTCAAATTAATTTTCCAAATGTTAAAGCTGTTTAAATTGATGGTTTAGCTTTAGAAACTGAACCTCTGTTTCAGAATCCACTTGTGTTTTGTGGGAAATTGGAGGAGGTTAAAATTATTTATAGTACTGATGTCCATGAATGATTACAGTATAGAACTGAATCAACAGCTCCTGTGGCAAACCAAAACTGAGCTCTGCTGCAGAGGAGACGTTCATTTAGAGTCACCAGCCTCAGAAATCACCAATTAACAAGCAGCACCTCAGATTAGAGGCGTTATGAAGCTTTACAGAGCAGAAGTAGCAGATAAACATCTCGATATCAACTGTCCAGAGGAGATGATTGTGTGTTTTAGATAAACGCCTTCAGTGTTGTTTTACAGTGTAGAGAGAAATAAACATCATTAAAGACCATGGAGTTGTAGAAGGGGTGTTCAAACTTTTGACTTGTGATGTGTATTTACAGAACTATGAATGAATTGTGGTTTACTTAGTGAGATTTCACTGTGTCAATGATTTTACTAATTGCATTGTTGTACAAAGTTAGACTTTTTCCTTGCTCCCCCCTGCAGTGGGGCTTCCAGTAGTTAGACCTGAGGAGATATCCATCCCTCGCCATCTCATACGTCTGAGTGAGAGACTTTTGTAGTGAGTCCCCTGCCTTGCTCACAAACTAGAATCAGTGCCAACAAGGTTCATTAACCCGCATAGTGACATAAATGTGACGTGCAAATGAGTGACAGAAAACTGACCTTCAAAAATACAGAACAAAGCCTGCTCCATATTTGGAACAGGTCTTTGAGGTTCTGGATTCATATCATGCCCATGAACAATTCCAGTCATGCTGCCCAGCATTCAACATTTTTTTTTTTGGTCTTTGTTCCCAGACACACTTGTCTGTTTACACTCTTTGATACAGCAGGTGGCAGTAAACACAAGAGAAGAAGACAATGAGGAAGTTAATCTATACCGAGAATTATTGATATTTCAAGAAAAATGTCAAGAGCAATGATCTTGCCGTATCAGCTATGGCTGTAGAAGTCAGAGAATGCTACGCGCACACAGATTTTAGAGGAGACAGATGGCACTGACATAGTCGCATCTAAACAGCAATCCACTTCCGTTCTCAGGTGTGACTGCTTCCATATCTGATCCGATCCGTGTCTGAGTATGCTGTATCATTGTCTAGACCACCTTTTCCAGCAGACTTTCCAGTTCCTACGTGCCGTCTGTAGCCGGCTTTGCATGAGCTTCTTACGGTGGAGGTGAATAGCAGCACAGTTACCAACAAACAAGCAAATGCATAACATGCCAGCATGGTGTTACTGGATGAGCTGTCCCCTTCTAGAAAACAATAATGGATAGGCAGTGAGTGTGCGTCTCTCCACATGCTGTGTGTGGCAGTGAGTCATGGTACGGTGTGTGGAGAACAGCAACACAGTAAAGCTGCTTTGCGACAATGATCATTGTTAAAAGCGTTATATACTGTAAATAAGTGCTGTGGAGTATTGATACAAGACATCGAGTTAAGCACAATATTTTCATTTTGCATGCTTTATTATGCATTATCTATTCTACTACATGTATACTGTTAATTTCATATTATCAAGCATTTACCAACAGACAACTATTCAGCAACATGTCTGATACAACATGTCATAGGTATATGCCATTAGGGTTGGTATGATTTCATAGATTATACCAAAAAGCCCCGAAGTAGGTTTTAGCACAGTTCCCATCTGGAGATGAATCCTGGTCTTTATCAAAGGTGGAGAATTTCTGTCCGTTGTTGATCGTCATAGAATTGATCACCTGGAGATTACAGAAAATGTTACTACAGATTACAGATCATTTGACTTGTCATTGCACTTCAGTGTTTATCCTCTCTGATGTCTGCAGCAATCTCCACATCTCTCACTCTCCCTAACATGGAGTTTGTGGCCCTCGGCTTCTGATCTGACAGGAAAAAGAAGAATACAGAGCGTAAACCGACGCTCCACCTTCAACTGGTATTTCCTCTCACTTGTGAGATGGTAAAGGTTTTCTAATCCTGGAGGTGAAGGGGAAATCACATTCAAGAAAGAAAGTCAAAAAAAGAAAATGTGAAATGACATGCCAGAAAATTGCAAAAAACATGAAGAAAGAAAGAAAAATGTCTGGGTAGATTTACCGTAACATCTCATTTCACAAAGGAAAAACACAATAAAGTGTGTTACTCAGCGTAGCCACATGGGGGAAGCATTGAAATGAAGCATCTGGTTTTTTTTTTTTTCATTTGTTCATTCCCTATAGTGCTTATACGGTTCAGGGTCACAGGAGGCCTGAAGACTATCCCAGGAGACTCGGGACACGAGGTGAGGTACACCCGAGACAGGGTGCCAATCTATCACAGACGCACATCAATCACACACACTCGCTCACACAACACATGCAATTTGCAAACCTATCCTGCATGTCTTTGGACTGTGGGAGGGAACCGGGAGACCCAAGGCTGGAATCGAACCCTGAACCTGCAGGTATGTATGAGGCCACAAGGCACAAACCACTAAATGACCATTCTGCCCGGTATTTTTAACTGTCATCTGTACATAATTTCCACATAAGTGTAGTACATAATTTTAATCTCTAAATGTTCTTACTTATATACACTCACAATCAACAAAACATTGAGCTTCTGTATGACGAAAAATAAATGGGGTACACGTTCAGCCATCTCAGTCTCCCTGAAAACCATCACTAAAATGCACTAAGCCTCAGTGAATACTTCACACACTGAGAAATAAGACTACTTTTAAATGAAACAAGTCACATAGGAAAAATGCGTTCCCGGTTTATCTAATCTGTATGAATCCAAGGAGAGGCGCAGTCTTTCTGTCGCACTTCATTATCTGATAATGACCTGAGACAGGACACGCCCACACGCTGTTTGGGTTATCTACATACAAGGCCACGCCCCCCAGACAGCGGCTTGACAACATCTCGTTTCCACACAGATTCATTGATTTTTTGCATGTGGAAGATGGCACGCTTTGTACAGCCAAGGACGTCTTCAGATGGTTCTGGGCAGTAAGGAAAAGTTTTCCTTTTCCTCAGAAGAAGAACATTTCTAGCCTTTCTTAGTAAGTCTGTTTTTTATATTAGTGCCTAATAATTTGTGAGTGATCTCTGCTTCTTATCCAGCCAGTATTCTCCACCCTTGTTCCCAAGTCCTTTCTTGTACTGCTCCCATGGTCTGTAGAAATTCACACTGCCGTCCATTCTCCTCTGAAACACCTGGTGTAAAGGTATTCAACACTTTAGCTGAATCACAGACACTACTAACTATCTCATGGAAATTGACTGATCACACTCTAAAGATACTATCCCCTTTCCTGATGTCTCCCATCACAGTACACCTGAAAATGTCTTTCTCCTGTAGGGAGATTGTGTACACGCCACTGAGTTGTTGTCCACTAGCGTAGACATCAGAGCAGAACAGCTTGTGAGAACAGAGAATACTTTCAGCCAGCAGGGGGAGACTCCAGACTACTGAACGCACTGAAAACATCTGCAAAAAAAGACAAAAACATCAACTTAAAAAAAATGAATAAAAATAACAGCTTGTTAAGTTTTTTTATTTATTTATTTATTTATTTTATTATGTATCAATGCACCAGTGGAGTTATTCAAACTTTAATTTTAATTAATTTAAACATTAAATTATTCTGTGTGGCTTTGTACAGTATATTACTATAGTATAGTTATATAATATTAAGTTATTAATATAAATAAATAAATAAATAAATTTGAATATTACATCAGTTTACCTATAAGGGCATCAAAAAGAACGACCAGATTCTGTAAACATATGACACATTGTTAATATTTACTCAGATAATATTTACAGAATTGTGAATCGAGATTCTTAGGAACCTGACTACCACTGGAACTGGATATTTATGCTAGTTTTTAGATTTATACAGGTTTTATAATAAAATAATGTGTTCTTTAATTTCCCCTTTTTGTTTGAATTCTACCTAATTTCATTCATTATTTTAACCTCTTTTGGACGAGTTTATTACAGAGTATACAGAGGAACCTGAAACATGTCATCAGCAGTAGTTCATACTATAATCTTATAAAACTACTACTACTACTAATAATAATAATATACTAATAATAGTCCTGGATGCGAAGAAGAAGAGAAAAAGATGGTGGGTAAAGTTTTGTTACAATTTACAGCTTTTGCAAGTTCATTAGACTTTTGGAGAAATTTGCTGGCCAAACAAATGATTTCACTTTGCTGTTCATTTGACACAACGTGTATCCAGGTCATAATCCTAAGCTGACTCAACTTGCAATTCAAATATTTAAGTCAGCTCAGGTAGTATTGGTTGTGGACGCAATTAATTATATTTGTCTTGGTTGACTTACCCCAACTTCTATTCAGAATGGTAAGTTGTCTCCCGATGTAACCCACTGACGTAGTTGATTCAAGTGATTGTTTTTTTTCTATGAAAACAAATGGGCCCAACAATAACCCAACAACCAAAACACACAAACATTACTTTAAAAACTTCATTCTTCCAAAACTAGTTCAAGTTACTGTAAAACAATGATCTGCAAAAAACAGGAGACGAGACGTCCAACCAGATGCAGGCTACGAGGATGAGTCAGACAGGGCGTCTGGATCACTGACAGCTCAGTGTAACTCGAAAACAAGGAGGGAGAGCGAGGGATAGAATAGTTAGATATTTGTCCCAGTCAAATAATGTATAAGTTTATGTTTAGTGCAGAGTTCAAGCAGGGACTCCGACACGTCAAACTATGACAGCATGACTTAAAGGAAGAGCCAGAAGGAAACACAAGCATGAGGGCTGCTCGGGATATAAAGCAACTAGTCGCTCAGTAAGCAGGTGAGCAGAGCCTCGGTACTAACCACAGCGGGGCTCGTAGATGCTGTACTGCTGCGACATGCTTTGTGCCTAAACAATGCCAGAGCCGAACATTCTACTCCACTTTCAGCTGTTCAATCCTGGTGCGGTCTGTGATTCCTCCCTAAAGACTATAAGCAATGCCTTTTTCTTCTCTCTGATCTATTTTCAGTTCTGTCCTTTACTTTTTCTGAGTTTCTGATTTGAAGCACCAGACAAAGTATCTGATACGCACATCTTCAACAAAAAACATGTGTTGGCGTCTATGAATTTGTAAACTTCAGCATATTCCTCCAAATTCCTTAAGAAGTCTAATGGATCTCTTCTGGCTGGCTCAAATGACCCAATACTGCTTCTTGTTTATTTGGATTAAACCCTCTGACCATAGTAGTGGTCATTGGTTCCTCCTGTCCTTCATTAGCATGCATAGTTGTCGTAGCATGAATTGGTGCCATGAGAAGTCTATCTGTACAATCCGAGTCTAGATAAGTGAAAATCTCTTTCCCAACCCTCCTTATCTACCTGCATGTGTCACGACACGTCAAGCCACAGCACCGTCATGATCACCTGAGAACTCCCATTCCACACTCTCAACCACTTCTTATACCCCACCGCCTCACTCTCTGCTCTCCACACACCTGTACGCCATCAGTGATCACCTGTCATGCCTATTTAAACCACGCTCTGCCACCACCAGGTCGCCAGTTTATTGTGTGCCTCACCAGCCCAATATACCAGCATTTCTTCTCGTCATAGTCTGCCTAGTTATCGACCTCGTTTTGTTTCTCCGACCACGTCTTTGTCTCTCGCCCTTTGGATTCTAGTTTTTGGATTACCTGTTATCGACCACGAGCTTGGATCACGGACTTTCTCTCTCCTCCCCGGCTTCGACCCTCGCCTGTTTACGACCACGATTTATCCTCGCTCCGCGCCGAGCTCGCGCTGCCTACTCCAACCGGCTCACGCAGCTCTCTCTTCCCGCGTCGGCTCTGCACGCTCCCGCTTCACCGCGAGGATCAGGTTTCACACACCGGCATATACATCGGATCGCGCCTCGCTCGCGCCGGCTCTGTGCACTTCCGCATTCCAGCCATACTTCTCCTGCTCACACCGCAGCGCGGAGCTAAACTCAAGTCTTGTCTGTACTGTCACCACTCTTCCGGCTCAGTCATACACAAGCACTCACAATCTGCGCGTGGATCCATCGCGCCCCCTGCCGGCTCACTGACAGAATAAACTGGCCAAAAGGAATGGATCCAGCAGAGGCAGCTCGCCTGAGGGGGGCATTAGAGAGCCAAGGAGCCCTCCTAGGCACACATCAGCAGGAAATCACACAGATAACCAACACACTTCAAACCATCACAGAAACCCTGCAATCTCTTTCTGTTCAGATTCGAAATCAGCCACCTCCTGCAGTTTCTCAACTTCCTCCTCCAATGCTCTCCCCAGCACAGGAACCACGTCTCCCTGCTCCACCGACCTATGATGGGAATCCAGCCACGTGTCGTTCCTTTCTATCTCAATGTTCCCTCGTTCTGGAGTTACAGTCCACATCATTTCCCACAGAGCGTTCTAAGGTCGCCTATATCATCACTCTCCTTACTGAAAAGGCAAGAGAGTGGGGAACCGCTCTGTGGGATGCCCAAGTTCCATGCTGCTTCACTTATAAGACTTTTACTGATGAAATGAGGAGGGTTTTTGATCGATCCTTCACAGGGCATCAGGCAGCAAGCCAAATACTTCAGTTACGCCAGGGAGTACGTTCTGTCTCGGATTATGCCATCGATTTTCGGACTCTGGCCCCCTCGTGCGACTGGGATGAAAAGGCCCTTTTTGACTGTTTCCTGCATGGGCTTTCAGACCCAATTAAAGACGAGCTCGCGGCTCGAGAGCTCCCATTGGACCTGCATGGACTCATTGACATAGCAACACGTTTGGACGGCCGCAAGCGGATTCGGCGATCGGAACGGCAGTCATGTCTTACACCATGCACCTCGGTACCGGCCTTAGTCACCCCTGAGGCACCCCCTGAACCCATGCAGATAGGCCATACACGTATCTCACCGAAGGAACGCCAGCGCCGCAGAGACGATGGCGCCTGCTTCTACTGCGGTCAGGCTGGTCACGCTGTACGTTCCTGCCCATTAAAAGGTCAGGCCCCCTCCGTGATTCTGGGAATACAGGGGGGCCCAGCTTCTAGTTTTTCCCCGGACCAACGATCATGTTTTTCAGTGACTTTGACTCATGACGATAAATCTTATGCCACTTATGCCCTAGTGGATTCCGGGGCCGACCAGAACTTAATTTCCTCCTCTACTGTGTCCAAGTTTCAAATTCCTCTCACACCCCTACACCAACCTTTCACTGTTCAGGCCCTTGATGGTAGCAGACTTACTCCCATTACTCATCGCACTATCCCCATTACGTTACAGTTTTCAGGCAATCACACTGAAACCATCACGTTCCTAACCATCCAAAACGCTCATGCACCCATCGTGTTGGGGCTCCCTTGGCTAAGACTACATAACCCCCACATTGATTGGGTTAAAAGGAGCGTCCTTGATTGGAGCCCCGCCTGCCTCTCCTCATGCTTACACTCTGCTCTTATGGGCCGTACCTCGCCTTCGCCACAAGAAGATATCCCCGATTTATCCAAGGTCCCCACTGAATATCATGACCTACGACTAGTGTTCAGTAAGTCACGGGCTATTTCCCTACCTCCTCACCGCCCCTATGACTGCGCAATTGACCTCCTTCCTGGCACCTCTCCACCCAAGGGGCGACTCTACTCCCTCTCTCAACCTGAGAGAGAGGCCATGGAACAGTACATCAATGAGTCACTTGCAGCAGGGATTATCCGTACATCATCATCACCAGCGGGAGCAGGATTCTTTTTCGTTGAAAAAAAAGATAAGTCCCTCAGACCTTGCATTGATTATAGAGGATTAAATGAGATCACGATAAAGAACCGCTACCCTCTACCGCTAATGTCATCGGCCTTCGAACTCCTCCAGGATGCCCATGTCTTCACCAAGCTAGACTTAAGGAACGCCTATCATCTGGTCAGGATACGGGAAGGTGATGAGTGGAAGACTGCCTTTAACACCCCCACCGGCCATTACGAATATCTCGTAGTTCCGTTTGGCCTGACCAATGCGCCGGCCGTGTTTCAGGCCCTCATTAATGACGTCCTCAGGGATTTTCTCAACGTCTTTGTTTTTGCATATCTGGATGACATCCTAATTTTCTCACGCTCTGCAAAGGAACACAAATGTCATGTACGTCAGGTCTTGCAACGGCTATTAGAAAATAAACTTTACGTCAAAGCAGAAAAGTGCGAGTTCCATTGCACCTCCACCTCTTTCTTGGGCTACTCCATTTCCCCTGCAGGCATCCAGATGGACCCCACCAAGGTCAAGGCAGTCACCGACTGGCCGACACCATCTTCAAGGCGTGAACTCCAACGGTTCCTGGGGTTCGCTAACTTTTACCGCCGCTTCATTCGAAACTACAGCACGGTGGCGGCCCCACTCACGACACTCACCTCATCCAAAACCGTGTTCCGATGGAACTCACTGGCCGATAAGGCGTTCAAGGAACTTAAGCGCCGCTTCACCACGGCACCTGTCCTCATTTTTCCCGACCCTCTCCTCCAGTTTGTCGTGGAAGTGGATGCATCCGAGACAGGAGTAGGGGCTGTCTTGTCACAGAGATCCCCTGAGGATAACAAACTTCACCCTTGCTCCTTTTTCTCCCGCCGTCTCACTCCCCCAGAACGGAACTATGGCATAGGGGATCGTGAACTCCTGGCGGTCAAGCTGGCGCTCGAGGAGTGGAGACATTGGCTAGAGGGGGCAAAACACCCCTTCCTTGTTTGGACTGACCACCGGAACTTGGAGTACCTGAAGACAGCGAAGAGGCTTAATTCACGTCAGGCACGATGGTCACTGTTCTTCTCTCGGTTCCAGTTTACATTATCATACCGCCCTGGGTCTAAAAATGTCAAGCCTGATGCCCTCTCCCGACAGTTCTCCACGCCCCAGGACATATCCATGCCTGAGACGATTCTCCCCCCTTATTGCCTCGTGGCAACGACCCGTCTCGATGTGGAGCACCTTGTCCAACGGACTCTCGAACGAGAACCAGGCCCAAGTGTCGTTCCCCCCAACAAGCTCTTCGTTCCCGCCTCTGTTCGCCCCCAGGTGTTGGACTGGGCCCACAGTTCCAGATTGGCCTGCCACCCTGGGGTGACACGCACTCTCTTCCTCCTTAACCAACGTTTCTGGTGGCCCACCATCAAGGACGACGTCAAGGATTTTGTAGCTTCCTGCGATGTCTGTTCCAGGAATAAGAACTCTAATCGGCCTCCTGAGGGTCTACTGAGACCTCTCCCCATCCCTCACCGCCCCTGGTCCCACATTTCCGTCGATTTTGTCACTGGACTACCACCATCACACAATCACACCTGCATCTTGACCATTGTGGATCGCTTTTCTAAGGCTGCTCATTTCATTCCACTACCCAAGCTTCCATCTGCTAAAGAAACGGCAGAACTCCTGATTAACCATGTCTTCCGAATTCATGGACTCCCCAACGACATTGTTTCGGACAGAGGCCCTCAGTTTTCTGCCCAGTTCTGGAAGGCCTTTTGCACTCTCATTGGCGCCAGTCCCAGTCTCTCATCTGGGTTTCATCCTCAGACCAATGGCCAAACGGAACGGATGAACCAGGAACTTGAGAAATCCCTACGGTGCATGGCCTCTCAGGACCCATCCTCCTGGAGCCGCTTCCTCCCCTGGGTTGAGTATGCCCACAACTCGCTTCCTACTTCCTCTACAGGCATGTCTCCCTTCCACTGCTGTCTGGGTTATCAACCACCCCTTTTTTCCACCCAGGAAGAGGAGGTAGCTGTTCCCTCAGCCCTAACCTTCATCCGCCGTTGCAGAAGGACATGGCAACGGGCCCGCAAGCAGCTCTTACGCACAGTAAGCACCTTCCAGCGCCAGGCTAACCGCCACCGGTCGTCAGCCCCCCGTTATCGCATCGGCCAAAGGGTCATGCTATCCACACGTGACCTTCCCCTCAAGACCACTTCAAGGAAGCTCTCTCCAAGGTTCGTCGGCCCCTTCACAATCAACCGCGTTATTAATCCATGCTCTGTACGACTCTCTCTACCCCTCTCCATGCGTCGGATTAACCCCACCTTCCATGTCTCTCAGATTCGCCGCCTGGTTCCTTGCCCACTGTCTACACCCCCCCAGCCTCCCCCACCCCCTCGACTCATAGATGGGGGCGAAGCCTTCACTGTTCATAGGCTCCTCAAGTCTCGCCGCCGCGGGCGTGGCCTCCAGTACCTAGTAGACTGGGAGGGCTATGGTCCAGAAGAGAGAAGCTGGGTACCCGCCAAATTCATCCTAGACCGTTCTCTAATAACTGACTTCCACAGACTTCACCCCGAAGCACCCGCGAGAACGCCTGGAGGCGTCCATAGAGGGGAGGGTACTGTCACGACACGTCAAGCCACAGCACCGTCATGATCACCTGAGAACTCCCATTCCACACTCTCAACCACTTCTTATACCCCACCGCCTCACTCTCTGCTCTCCACACACCTGTACGCCATCAGTGATCACCTGTCATGCCTATTTAAACCACGCTCTGCCACCACCAGGTCGCCAGTTTATTGTGTGCCTCACCAGCCCAATATACCAGCATTTCTTCTCGTCATAGTCTGCCTAGTTATCGACCTCGTTTTGTTTCTCCGACCACGTCTTTGTCTCTCGCCCTTTGGATTCTAGTTTTTGGATTACCTGTTATCGACCACGAGCTTGGATCACGGACTTTCTCTCTCCTCCCCGGCTTCGACCCTCGCCTGTTTACGACCACGATTTATCCTCGCTCCGCGCCGAGCTCGCGCTGCCTACTCCAACCGGCTCACGCAGCTCTCTCTTCCCGCGTCGGCTCTGCACGCTCCCGCTTCACCGCGAGGATCAGGTTTCACACACCGGCATATACATCGGATCGCGCCTCGCTCGCGCCGGCTCTGTGCACTTCCGCATTCCAGCCATACTTCTCCTGCTCACACCGCAGCGCGGAGCTAAACTCAAGTCTTGTCTGTACTGTCACCACTCTTCCGGCTCAGTCATACACAAGCACTCACAATCTGCGCGTGGATCCATCGCGCCCCCTGCCGGCTCACTGACAGCATGTCTGGCATTTCCAACAACCTGTTACTTACCGAGACCACACTGCATCGGGTCAAATTCAGTTGCTTTGGAAACGTAACAAAATTATAATAGACCAACACCAAGTTTTAGCTACTTTAGAAACTCGTAAACTTGAACACTTTTCTTCAGTTACGTTTTACGTTGGTTTCACACTACGTCAGGCTGATTTCTGTTAGAATTTAACCAAATTGTATAGAATGAGCTTAAGGTCTCATACTGTTAATATGAGTAAAATCTCTCTACTGTCCCTCAAATTTATTTTCTAGATGGGGGTTCCTTGTCAAAACGGCATATATAAAGGAAAAAAAACACATGCTTTCTTACTCTTCCTCACATTTTGTCTTTGGAATTCTTTGTCAGTTGGCTCGCCATTGTAAAAAAAAAAAAAAAAAAAACATGTAGAGGACATTGAGGATCTCAACAAAGTTTATTACAGTACAGTGTCGCAGTAACAAAATACATGCAGCACTCTTCTGACTGAAACTTGATATCATTTTACACAAACACTAACAGTATAGTATAGTATAGTATAGTATAGTATAAAGTAGAATTCAAATAAAAAGGAGACAGAATACACTATTGTCTTGGTTCCTGGGAATCCTGTTTCACAATTCTGTAAATATGATCCGAGTAAATATTAACAAAGTGTTTCATATGTTTACACAGAAGTCCAAAACGTTTTGATGACTTCATTGGTAAACTGATGTAATATTCATATTAGTTAATGTTTAAGGAATGATGTTACCTTAAACACAATTCTGTGACAATATTTACAGGATTTTCAGGAGCTAAGACAACAGTGTATTCTGTCCCCTTTTGATTTGACTTCATCATCATTATTATAATAATAATTTTTGGACCGGTTTGTTAAAGTGTGAAGTCTCTTTCTGTATTAACAGAGGTGTTCGGAAGAAATCTGAAAGCAGTAGTTTATATAATCTGGCAATAATATCTACATTAACAGCACGTGGCAGAGAACTTCATCCAGGGTAATTTTACATTTTTATGGCAATATACATCTGAGCAGTTGAAGGCTTAATTAAGGTCCCCACAGTGGGGGTTTGAACCGAGGCCCTTCCAAACTGCAGCCCAATGGCTTAATCACTGAGCTACCTGGATAGACCTCAGAGACTTCACTGCCATTGTAGTTATACAACAAAATCCTGTATGTCGCTCTGAGAGGGCAGCAGCAATAAAACTAAAAATGTAAGAATTGGACACCTGTGGGATATAGACCTTCAGGAAAACAGTGGCATGCAAATAGTGCCAATAGCTATTGTCAGAAATAATACTAATAATACTACTCCTAATAATAATAATAATAATAATAATAATATGCAAAGTGTTGATTGCAATCGCAAGAACATGGAGAAGAATTAAGGGAAAAGGAGGTAAACAGCTTAGTTTATTTCTGTCGTCAGTTTTCATCAGCTGTCGGTATTTGTGTGTGTGTGTACTGTACTGTGGAAAGTGTAGTTACGTATATTTAGAGTGTAATTAAGTATAATTACAATTATTGCATGGAGAGACCTCCAATTAAAAGTGAACAAAAGAGACAACTTGTCTGAGTGTTGTGGGGAAACTTTTGATCTGACACATCAACAGGAATGTGAGGAGCTCCAGCATCATGGATTAAATTGTGTATGTGAATGTAAAAGTGAATGTAATCTCTTCTGCTTAAAACAAAGGAGATCCGCAAAATCCCTAGAATCATTCATTCCTCCATTCATTCATTCATTCACAGAGAGCCTGGAGCCTATCCCAGGAAACGCTGTGAACAAGGCGGGGTACATACTGGACAGGGTGTACCCCTTCAATGCACACACCAATGCACACACCCATGCACACACACACGCACACACACACACACACACACACACACACACACACACGCACATGCACACTTAAGTTAGGAGGAGTCTTGAAGTCCAGCAGGGGTTTAAAAGTGTGAGAGGATGACGAGAAAATCAGAGAAACAGAAGGTAAGATGCGGTTTTGGATTTTGTATGGTCCAATCATTTCATTACATATCTATGAAGTCCTGAAAGTGAAATAACTTTTTACATTAATTTTCATATTGAATGTTTAAGCTGTTTAAATTGATGGTTTAGGTTTACAAGCTTCAGAATCCAGCTGTGTTTTGTGAACGACATACAAACATTATTGTAAGTTATAGTAAAGTGAGTTAATCTAATCTGTTGTATATCATTTTATAATAATGTTATTTTTAATATTATTTGGGTGATACTGTTCTGGCAGTAAACCTGGATAACTGGTCTTCTCTGTTAATCGGGTGGAATGTTCTATAATTCTACCTCCAGAAGTCTCTCACTATGTTGTGTAATGTTTTATACCCATGCACTGTGTCACAGTGTGTTTTATCTCTTTTTCCAGAACATGACGTTTTCAGTGTTTTCAGTGGTCTGGACTCTCCTGCTCCCCCTGCTGGTTGGGAGTGCTCCAGTTTCTCAGGTACTGTTCCCGACGGATTGCTCTGATGTCTACGCCAACGGACAAACGATCAGTGGAGTGTACACGATCTACCCTACAGCAGACACACCCGTCCAGGTCTACTGTGACATGGGATGTCAGGGAAGTCTAACTAAGGATGGGAACTGGACAGTACGTTTGCAAGAAATACTTTCTTGTGCACTTTTTTAAATGTCATAATTAACCTATAATTTATTTCAATAGAATCGATCTCAGAGCAGTTGTTCTGTTTGATCAGACTGACTTTACCTTTACACCAGGTGTTTCAGAGGAGAATGGACGGCAGTGTGAATTTCTACAGACCATGGGAGCAGTACAAGAAAGGGTTTGGGAACATGGATGGAGAATACTGGCTGGGTGAGGATTATAATTAAACTTTTATAATTATATACATTTTCATCATTTTGATGGCTGAATTTGTAAGAACTGATTAAAATCTTTATTTTGTTAACTTATTTAGTAGAACATGACAAATTCATCAATATAAATACAGTCTTTAATAATAATAATAATAATAATAATAATAATAATAATATAGAAATACAGTGTAAATGATTTCAACATGAGGTCTGCATCAACCCACTCATTTGAATAATATCCACACGTCTCAGCCCAGTTTTTCCAGTTTTTGATACATACTATCTAGTTTTAATAGTCAGTCAAAAACATCTCTTTTAATACTATTATTTAATATAATGTTTAGTATAGTTACAGCAACGTGCCAATTATAGTTTAAAAAAAAACTTTTGTAATTTTCTTTCTCTGTTTCTTTTCTACAATTTGCTAATTAGATAACTACTAATCGCTTTGCACTTTAACATGAGCTTTTATGAATCTCTTTCACCATGTGATTTTGTACCTTCAGGATTAGAAAGCCTCTACCAGCTCACACATAAGAGGAAATATGAGCTGAAGGTGGACCTGCAGGACTTTGACGGGGCGTCGGTTTACGCTCGGTATTCTTCTTTCTCTATTGATTCAGAAGCCGAGGGCTACAAACTCCATGTTAGTGGCTTCATCAATGGAGGTGCAGGTAAGGAACAGTGAGAGATGTGGAGATAAATAAATAATCTGTAATCTGTGGTAACACCTTCTGTTATCTGCAGGTGATTCTATGGCTACAAACAACGGACAGAAATTCTCCACCTTTGATAAAGACCAGGACTCACATCCACTGCAAAACTGTGCTAAATCCTACCTCGGGGCTTTTTGGTACAATCAGTGCCATTCTACTAACCCTAATGGGATATACCTGTGGGGACGTGACGGCACTCTTTTTGCCATCGGAAACGTGTGGCAACTTTGGAAAGATTATGATTACGGTCTTAAATACATCGCTATGAAGATCAGACCTGTAGCACAATGATGAGTTTCTGTTATTAACATCAGAGTTGTTGGTGGAAGTGGTGGTGGTTTCTTTCATTCTCTCTCTCTCTCTCTCTCTCTCTCTCTCTCTCTCTCTTGGTATACCATGCCTTTTTGTCTTATAATGTGATTAAAAACTGATCAAAATGTCATTTACAAAGTGTAAATGAATAATATGAATCATATGAATAATACTGAATTTTAGGGAACAAGAATATATATTGTGCAATTAAAAATCAAATACAGGATCTTAAACATTCTGCTGGGGATATTTGCCATTGAACACATAATTATGAAGTTTTAAATAGTAGTTAAACAATGAAGAATATTTTTCTTTGTTTGTATTTCTTTCTTAAAAAAGAAAACAAAAAAAGTGGAAAGCCTTCTGGCACGGTGGAGCACATTATAACAGCACAGGGGGAAAATATCTGGACTGGGATGTTCAGAAAACACATATGTAACATGGGAATGGTGGGAATGACGGAGATACTTGGGAGATACTGGGACGCATCATAGATTGTTCATTTTTAAAAAAAAGTGTAACACAATGCAGCAGAGCAGACCTTGGGTTAATGTCCAATGGCAAGTCTTCTGACTGTATCATGTGAGCTTGATAATCTAGTCAACAGGTGTGTTGTGGATTTAGAGGAGGCCTATGATTATGTGCTTGCAACAACAACAACAAAAAAAGCCAATCCGAGCAATCCTGGGGCAGTGAGCAAAATCTGGCAAAAGTCCTTCCTGACCTGTGAGCCATGTGAACTATTCACTATTGTCACACACCTGACACTCCACTGCTACATTAACATTTATATAAAACATTTTACTTTAGCTTTAGTTGTGCAAATGTCTAACTAAACCATGACTGAGAGAAAAAAAAAAAATATCCATTGTCCTGTTTTGTTAAGTGCCATCACACCCATCACACTGCAGTGATTTTCACAGAACCTGCTGTTAGAGTGAGACTTTCATTTCACGCACAACAAGTTGGTCCTAACCTTGGATAATGCTTTTGCATCAAGTCTACATTAGAGGCTACGCAAATGGCCTACAGCGGTGTAAGCATTTATACTTCTGGATTGTTGCACATTTGTAACAATATGATCATTGAACAATCCCACTTTTACACCCTACACGGTCATACATCTTTGTGCCTCTCGGAAAGCAGTTTTTCAGCAGGGCTGTACCACTGTGCGAAATGATTTTGGCATTATCTGGTGAAATTATTTTGAAAAGTTGACAGTTAGAATTGCATTAGACTTTATTTTCTCAAACAAAACGGCAATAAATACTCTAAGCGTTTCAGCACTTTTCTCTGTCTTTATTTAAGAAACATGGTCATATGTTGTTTACATCAAATTTAGAAAATTGGAATAACCATTGTCAGGTCTTTTTTATGCGATTTGTCTTTACAAAGCCTGAAGTATAGCCACAAAAATTTCTCTCAGTGCAAGTTTAAAATTAACCTGTTTTAAGAGAAAGCAAACACTTTCCTGTACACGTCGTTCATTAAACCAAGGAACAAGACAGAAATGCAGTGCTACCAGATGGACCAATCACAGTTGTCGCGTTCTGTGTTGCAGCAACATTTAGTTAAATTTTTGGGCATGTCAGGCTATGCCGAGACTCAGCTTATCTCCAGATTTATCTCATCAGTGGTTAGCAACCTACCATCTGAATGCGAGCTTGATTCAGTCATGCAATTTTAACTGAAGACATACCGTCACCATTTCATATTATTTACATAGGCATTGGTTTTATTGGTTTTTATTGGTTTGCAAATAAAATAAATGTGTCCCTGAGGCAAGATCTTAAGGTGTACACTGCTGAAAAATCCAGCACAGACCAGCATGATTTATATGTTCATGGTCTATATATGGTCTATGCTGGTTAATACTGGTTAGTGCTGGTCTGATGCTGGTTTAGCTGGTGAACCAGCATAACTGATGGGAGACCAGCATGTCTGCTGAAAAATCCAGCATAGGCCAGCATGATTTATATGCTGGGCCACCAGCAAGGTTTTGGTAGTGAAAATTGGTTTCCATTTTAGCTCATTATTTTGTATTTTAATAGCTAGTACTGAAAATAATGTGTGATGTAAATACATGGACAGTGTAGTGTTATCTTTAAATGCATTTACATACAAGAGACAAAATAATCCATTTACCAAAAACATGTAAATACATTATTTTACATTTATTAAATATCTTTGGGTTGTCTAAAACACAACACAAACCTTTTATATGAATGCACTTAAAAAAAAAAGTAATCAATGGAAATCACTTAAAACTGGAAAGAAAAAAAAAACCCAGCATCAACTATACCAGCAGGGTTACCAGTATACTGTACCAGCACCAGCACCATGGGGTCAGCTGTTCCGGCGACGGGACCATTTCCATTTTTTATGGTAACCGTCAAAATAACTTAAAATGCTTTTAACCATACACATACATGCAATGTATTGATTTATGTTTTTATTTGTTAGCGTACACTCACATATCAATAAAACATTGTGCTTTTGTAAAATAAAGAAAATAAACAGGGTGCGCTTTCTGCCGTCTCAATCTCCCAGAAAATCTTTTTGAAACGCTTCACTAAAATGAACTAAAATGAACACACACATATCCACATATCAACAGTACAGACCAAAAGTTTGGACACCCCTTCTCATTCAGCGAGTTTTCTTTCTTGTGTTCTTTCTTGTGTTCTTTAGCCCAAACGCGTCTCTTCTGCTTGTTGTCTGTCCTTAGCAGTGGTTTCCTAGCAGATATTCTACCATGAAGGTCTGATTCACACAGTCTCCTCTTAACAGTTGTTCTAGAGATGTGTCTGCTGCTAGAACTCTGTGTGGCATTGACCTGCTCTCTGATCTGAGCCGCTGTTAACCTGCGATTTCTGAGGCCGGTGACTCGGATGAACTTATCCTCCGCAGCAGAGGCGACTCTCGGTCTTCCTTTCCCGGGCCGGTCCGCATGTCAGCCGGTTTCTTTGTAGCGCTCGATGGTTTTTGTGACTGCACTTGGGGACACTTTCAAAGTTTTCCCAATTTTTCCGACTGACTGACCTTCATTTCTTAAAGTAATGATGGCCGCTCGTTTTTCTTTACTTAGCTGCTTTTTTCTTGCCATAATCTTGTCAAACTCTTTGAATGAGAAGGTGTGTCCAAACTTTTCGTCTGTACTGTATATATATTTTAATGTCTTTAATTCATTATAATTGAGCTTCCTGTTGGTGACGTAGCTTCCTGTTTTTCCTCCGTCATTAGCGGTAACTTTATTTGTGATAGGTGTGTGTTAGTTAGCACCCTGACGGAGAAGATATCAGCATTAGAGGAGCGCATCCAGACTTTAGAGAGGGTTAGAGAGCGCGAGAGCAGCGTTATTCCTGTAGCGGAAAGTCTGGGTGCCGCAGGCGGAGATAATCAGCCCCCGACTCCGGCAGTAGAGCCTCACAGCGGGGCGAGTGGGTGACGACTCGGCGGAATACTCGTTCAGCCAAAGCTAACGCTAAGGCTAGCCCACCGGAGCACACCTCTTCTGCGCTTCACGTGTCCAACAGGTTCGCTCTCCTCAGTGATGCACCCGCTGAGAAACCTGAAAGAGCTCTGGTTATAGGAGACTCGATACTGAGACATGTGAAATTAGCCAGGCCTTTAGGGGGCGCCAGCGGCAGTGGTCAGGTGTATCCCGGGAGCCAGAGCACCGGACATAGCAGGTAATCTTAGGGCTCTAGAACAGCATAGGTTCTCTAAGATAGTGGTACATGCTGTGTGACTGTGACTTTGTTTTAGTTTCCAGAACCTCATCACTGTACTAAAGACGCAGGTCTGATTTGTACTTAAGACCAAGTGATATATAATTAAGACCATTCCATGGGTGCCACACATTTCTAATGGTGTAATGGGTACCATCACGTCCCCACAGGTATATCCCCTTGGGGTTAGTATTATGGCACTGACTGGTACCAACTGCCCCAAGATAGGATTTAGCACACTTCCCCTCTGCATATGAGTCCTGGTCTTTACCAAAGGTAAAGGATTTCTGTCTATTGTAGGTTGCCATAGAATCACCTGCAAATAACAGGAGATTACCACAGATTACAGATAATATGTCCTGTAATTGCACTTCAGTGTTCAACCTCCTTGGTGTATATATTTATCTTGCATTCTCCCTTACCTGCACCTCCACTGATGAAGCCACTAACCTGGAGTTTGTAGCCCTCGGCTTCTGAGTCCACATAAATAGAAGAATACAGAGTGTAAACCGACACTCCATCAACATCCTGCAGGGCCACTTTCAGCTCATATTTCATCTTTCGTGTGAGCTGATAGATGTTCTCTAATCCTGGAGGCAAAGGGAATATCACATGAAGAAAGAGATTTATTAAAAAAAAAAAAGTCAAGTTCAATAAATTAAGACAAAGAAACATGTAAAATGAACTGCCAGAAAATTGCAAGAATGTGTAAAAGTGTGAAATCCAACATGCAAAAAAAAAAAAAAAAACAGAAAGAAAGAAAGAAAATCTGGGTGTATTGAACAATCTATTTTACAAAGAACTCACAAAAGGGTGTTAGTCAATGTGGCCACATGGGGAAGCATTCAGCTCAAGCATTTGGTATTTTCATTCATTCTCTAGAGTAGTTATCCTGTCCGTGGTCACAGGAGACCTGAAGCCTATGCCAGGGACATAAGGTGGTTTCACCCTAGACAGAGTTTCAGTCCATTGCAGGCAGATAAGCACACACTCGCTCACACACCAAGCGAGAGAACAAACAAACTCCATGCCCACAGTCAGGCAGTAATCAAACCTCTGCCTTACACTTGTCAATTTTCTCTCAATACGTTTCTGGAACTTAAAATTGGCATCTGTACATCATTTTCCACATGTTGTGTTTAAATTTCTCAAAAGCCTGTGTTGCATGTTAAATTCGCATGGGAAATTTTAGTGACTCTGTATTATATGTATTATCCGGATGTATTTTTATTCAACTTTATCTACTTGTTCCCGAACCCTTTCTTGTTGTTCTCCCATGGTCTATAGAAATTCAAACTGCCATCCATTCTCCTCTGAAACACCTGGTGTAAAGGTATTCAACACTTTAGCTGTATCACAGACACTATTTTCCACAAATCTATTTCATGGAAATGGTCTGATCACACAGAACAACTGCTTTAGACCATGTTTTATATAAATGATTGAAACTGGTTAAAATACTTGGTAAAAAATTTAAATAGTAAAAATGTTACAGAGAAGCCACACTAAACATACTGTTCAAATCCTTTCTGTTAGACTTTCCCGACATCCCATGTCACAGTACGCTCGGACAGGTGTTTCCCCTGTAGGGTAAATTGTGTACACTCCACTGAGTGTTAGACATCAGGGTGATCTGTTGGAAACAGTTCCTGAGAACCAGGAGTACTTTCAACCAGCAGGGGGAGCAGGAGAGTCCAGAACACTAAACACACTGAAAAAAAAAAACAGCAACGTTTTTAAAAGGATTTTATTTTATACATTTATTCTTAATGTATAAGTCATTACAATTATAACAGCAATTCTCAGATTAGATCAAAATACAGTACAGTGGAACCTTGCATTGCAAGTAATGCGGTTTGCGAGTGTTCCTCAAGACGAGTGAAGATTTTTAATAAACTTGAAAAATTGACTTGAAAAATGAACAAGTCTTGGTTTACGAGTACTGAGTATCATCTATCACGCACGCGCTCCTTGTTTTGACCCCAAGCATCACATGATCACAACTGAGCCAATGGTTTTTCTTTCTCTTGTGCTGCAGAATTGTGGGTAATGTCTCTTACTTTCACTGTTTACTATTACACTGTGACCATGTTTGCGTGTAAAAATCTTTTATTTTGTGTTTGTATGTGTGCGGACAGCAACCATGTACTGTTTATCATAACACACATGTTTGTGCGCTCGTGTAAAAGTTAAAGATCCATTTTCTCTCTGTGTGTGACCCTGCATTGATTCCGTTGTGTGCGCGGGCGCATCATTGGACACCATGCCCCTTCACACACACCCCTCCTCCTCTCTCCTTCACCCACGCTGGTTTAGGATCTGCCAAGTTCGTTTGGTAAAAAACGAACATTAGACACAAACAGAAAAATCTGATAAACATGGTAATAATAGACAGATGATTCAAAATAAAAAAATGCAGATGAATAAAAGTGACATTGTGTGAGCGTGACAGGTGTAGTGCAATATATATTGACAGATAGAGTCTGGAAACAAATGTCTGTTTCAAAGGCCCACAAGGAAGAGCAGTGTGTGGAAACTGTTTACAAATTAGCTAATATATGGGATTATTGCCCAGTTACTGGAAGTTCCTTCAGGAATTTCCCTTCTGACAAACATATGAGGCAATAAGGTTGGAGTTTCAGAGTACAGCAGGGTTTAAAAGTGAGGAAATATTAACATTATATAAGGATTAGAGAAGGACCTTGGTGGTGTTGTGGCTTTAATTCTCAAAACTTGTGTTGAAATATAAAGGACAACACTGAAGTAAAAAAATTAATTAATTAATCGTTTAATTCAACCTCTCTCTATGACCAAATCCAGATTCTCTTCATTTGAACTGAAGTGTGTTCATGAACAGAGAGAGACGATTAGAATGACAGTAAGTACTATACTGTATACAGATTTAAACATCTTGATCATTTTTTTATCAAGTGAATCTCAGCTAGTTTACCGTTTACATATGGATTTCTATTTATACATGACCCTCATAGTCTAGAATGTCTTAAAATGACCTAATTTTTACCAAAAAAAAATTTCAGGCTAAGGTGTTTTCACAAGGTGTGTTCTGCACTCTCCTGCTCCCCCTACTGGTTGGGAGTGCTCCTATTTCTAGGGAACTGTTCCCAACAGATTGCTCTGATGTCTATGCTAATGGACAAACACTCAGTGGAGTGTACACAATTTACCCTACAGCAGAGACACCTGTTCAGGTGTACTGTGACATGGGATGCGGAGAACGTCAAGCTGAAGATGGGAAATGGACGGTATGTTAGAACGTGTTTCTTTCAAATTAAATGTATTCCAGAGCAATTGGTTTGTGTCATAATCCATAATGAATGACCCAGTTAATTTCACAAGTAGGAGTGTTTCATTTAAGAAATTATCAAATCGTACCTTTACACCAGGTGCTTCAGAGGAGAATGGATGGCAGTGTGAATTTCTACAGACCATGGAAGCACTACAAGGAAGGGTTTGGGAACAAGGATGGAGAATACTGGCTGGGTGAGGAACTACAGCACCGTTCACTCATGGGTTATTACTGTACTGTAGGTACTGATATTACAGGCAGATATACAATATTCATTCATTTGATTAAGCCCAAAATCAGGGCACAATATAAGCATGATACACAATGCTTATAACATATAGAACTATGATTACACAAGTGTATAAAAAATTACATCAATATAAATGGCCAATGATTTATAGTTTTTAAAGAGAGTTATTTAAAGAAAAATGTCAAACCTTTTCTTCATGCTATAGTTACCATTACTTTTATCTCTAGGAGAACAAGGAAAAACACAAAGAAACCACAAAGTTAATCATAACAGGAATTAAAACACCAATAAGTTTAATTTCATACTGAAAATGGTAAATTTGCAGTGCAGTTCTGCCACCATGTGGTCATGATTAGATTAACCTTATGACTTACTGTAGATTTACATTGTGTCTATCCCCCCCCCCCCCCCCCCCCTTTCATTCTTTGTTGTTAATTTTCTTTTTTTTTCTTTCAATGTATATTTTACACTACAACTCAAATGCCAGTTTTCATCTACCTCTCATGATTTGGATGTTTACATTTTTTAAAATATCTTTTTTTATTGACCTGAAGGACTGGAAAATCTCTACCAGCTTACAAACAAGAGACAATATGAGCTGAAAGTGGACCTGAAGGACTTTGAGGGAGGGTCTGTTCATGCTCAATACGCTTATTTCTCTGTGGGATCTGAAGCTGATGGCTACAAACTTCATGTTAGTGGTTTCATCAATGGCGGTGGAGGTGAGAGAGAATAAGAATATAAGAATATAAGTTATAATACTTAAAAAGATCGAAATACTGGTCATTAAGCACAATAATAAGGTATTGTCACATTGTAGGACCAGACAATCATGGCCATGCTGAAATAAATGTTCTGATGCAAAAAGTCCATTAGACACATCATAAGCATTTTGTTTTAGATTATTGTCAGTGGTTTCTTCTCCAAAACAAGCTTGTAGAAACCAGCACACAAGAGTCCATTGGTTTTGGATTGAAGCTATAGGGTGTACAGGGACATTGTATTGCTAGGTTTATTTCTCTCCACATCTATGCTTGATGAGTAGCAGAGTTGCCTCTGACCCTATGACAGTGTTACCTTAATGGATCTGTATCAGTTAATGAAACTGTTATACTTTAACATGTTTCAGAAATACTGTTGGGTACATTAAAGATTGTGTTTATAGAGTGACAGCTTCTGTTACCTGCAGGTGATTCCATGGAGACACACAACGGACAGAAATTCTCCACCTTTGACAAAGACCAGGATTCGTATCCCGATTCGGACTGTGCTAAACGCTTCCTCGGGGGATTTTGGTACAACAAGTGTCACACTACTAACCCTAATGGGATATACCTGTGGGGACAAGACACCACTCATTACGCCATCGGAAATGTATGGAGCACTTGGAAAGACAGCGGTTATGGTCTCAAGTACATTGCTATGAAGATCAGACCTGTGCCTGTAGCGCAGTGATGAGTTTTTCATCATAATATTGTTGGTGATGTAAGAAATGGAAGAGGTGGTGGTGGGCATAGCGGTTGTTATATGGAAAGTGGTGGATGTGCCTGTAAAAAAACAATAAAAATTTTCAAATATTTTTGCGGATGCTTGGCCACCACTCAGGAAATACTTCAGACTTGCATGAACAATTTTGTATCAATTTTGGTCATCAACTTTGCATCATAGATAGTCTACCATGTCTTCTGTGAACAATTTGCACAGTGTGAATTCAACTGAATCCTTTAGCTTCATTAGTACTGCCCATAGGACCACTTGTCTCTGGCACTGCATTTCCTACAAGTAAAGGAAGCAGCATCAGCAAAGTGGAATTTTCATGCCCATTGCCACCTATGGTGCCTTTGGACATGAATATTTTTGGTAAAGGCGTAGGTCTATTAATGATATCTGCCCATTGAGAAGGGAATGACATTACGTAACTTTTGATTGACCCATTCTAGTGTGAAGTGTTCAAGCCAAATCATCTCTTTAATGCAAAGACACAGTTCAGTCGGCACTATTCCCTTCGAAAGATCATGAAGTATGTCTGGTGAGAAACAAGTAATGGGATGGAAATGTGTTAGTAACTAACGCACAACACGGTCCCCCTTCTCTCTATAGTGTTAAGCCCCATTTACACTGCAGGTCTCGATGCCCAGTTCTGATTTGTTGCCTATATCTGATTTTTCTGACCGTCTGTTTACACGTTCTTTCAACTATGACCCATATCTGATTCAAGTGTTTACACTTCCCATGCCGTCTGAAACATCGCGCATCCTTAAAGGGAGGTTCTTGCACTACACACTAGCCAAGATGCACGAAGGCGAAATATGCTTGATGCTAGCTCTGCGATATACGCAAAGTTCACGAAACGGAGAAGGAGGAAAAGGGCCGTGATTGCAGCCTGCGTATATGCTTCATTTATTGTGTCCTCAACCATTCAGAGGAATGTCTAGGTGCGAGACGTGTCGGGGTCGCTCTCTGGTGGCTTGCAACAGGTGTGGGCTACTGCACACTGGCGCATCTGTTTGGGATGAGCAGCGCCTCGGCGGGCCTGATTACGTCATTAAACTGCGAAGAAAAAAAAATCGGAATTGGGTCACATTTAACTGACAGTGTAAACGTAGCTTAAGTCAACAGAGTCATTCTGCATTACACTCTGAACATAAATGTCATGCTCAGCTTTAGTTCTCTGTATAAACGGCCCATCAATCACTGCATTTACTTGCACTTTAACTATAGTTGTTAAACAAAGTCTGCAACTATTTTACCTTCTGTAAAGGACCTAACAAATCCTGCTAATCCATGAGCATTCAAATTGTCTACAGAAACAAAACCCTGTTCCTTTAATGTTCCGAGCAAGTGAGTCAATAAAGACACCATCCTGTTAAAGAACTTGCATATCAAATAACAGTGGTGCAAGGACAGCAAAGTATGCTTATGTCTGAATGTCTAACCCTAACCCTAACCCTAACCGTTTTTCTGTCCATTATGCCATTAACTTGCAATACCTCAATCAACTCTCTCAGTATATCACAGTACATTGCATTGTATCATGTGTTGCTGCTTGCAGATTTGCACGTGCACTTTATGTTGTCTTGTGTTATTTTTTGAAGAATAATTTCTTCTGTAGAGAATTTTTAAGTTCAGAAAGTTTTTTTTATTATTATTATTATTTAATGGTGGTGTAAAATAGTTTTTTCTTAGATAGTCAGCAAATTAGGTGTCCCACGTCGCTAGTTATTTTCTATTGATTTAAAGTAGGTAGTCATTCAGAATGCCTATTACTGCCACGGCAAAATGAAACCTCCCAAAATTAATCAGTCGCACTACAAACTAATTTGTGAAATGTCAGGTGGTGCAAAGGCACATTTCACAAAACAGCTGCTATTTCCATAATTTAAAAAAAGAACTTTTTCTTTGTTTTATAAACATTAAATAATCAACAAGATATTTTGTACAGTAACACACTTGATACTCTTACAATTTACAAATAAATGAATAAATAAATTATTTTTAAAACTACACAAATCAGGGGGAAAAAAATCTGTTGGACCAACAATATTCCTACACAAGACTTAACTAAACCGGAATACCTATTTTAAATATTTCAACATATTTTAAACATATAACAAATGTCCAGAAGCCATGAAATCTGTCAGGGGCATGACTAAATGGAAGTGAACCCAATTGCAGACCAAAAGCATGAAGACATGGCAGGGGCAGAGGTGAGAGAGGCTGCGCGTGTGAATGAGCAGGATGAATGAGGAAATCCCCTGTGACGAGAGAGGATGTTGTCACGGCATGCCAAGTAACGCCCAAGTCTCAAGCAAAGACCTGATCACCTGTGCATTCCAGCTCCATATACTCCCCGCCTCCTGCTTTTCAACGCCTCATTCACCACTCTCATCACACCTGTTCTCAATTCCTAATCATCTCAACTACCTATTTATACCACGCTCTAACATCATCACGTTGCCAGATTATTGTGTGCTACTCATGCCCAGTATTCCAGCGTTCTTTTCCATTTCGACTTTCCGGATCACGACCACGCTCTGTTTCACCGACCTCACGCCGGCTGCACACTTCCGCATTCCCGCCGCGGAGCTCATTGACTGGAAACACTGCGCTTATTCTCCACAGACGCCGGCTCCCCACTTCCGCATTTTCGCCGCGGAGCTCGTTCAGAGTAACGGCAGCACTTGCTCTGCGCTTGGATCCTTCACCCCCACGAACCCGCGTGACAGATGTGGGTCAGTGATGTGGGAAATACCACAAATCGAGGTCAAAGAGACAGGCAGGGTCGGTAACAGTTATCCAGCAGCGATGGAGACGAAATCCAGAAGTACGAAGTGGATAAACAGGCGAGGTCATGCACTTCGCATCCAGACTTTAGAGAGGGTTAGAGAGCGCGAGAGCAGCGTTAATCCTGTAGCGGAAAGTCTGGGTGCCACAGGTGGAGATAATCAGCCCCCGACTCCGGCAGTAGAGCCTCACAGCGGGGAGAGTGGGTGACGACTCGGTGGCATACTCGCTCAGCCAAAGCTAACGCTAAGGCTAGCCCACCGGAGCACACCTCTTCTGCGCTTCACGTGTCCAACAGGTTCGCTCTCCTCAGTGATGCACCCGCTGAGAAACCTGAAAGAGCTCTGGTTATAGGAGACTCTATACTGAGACATGTGAAATTAGCTAGGCCTTTAGGGGCGCCAGCGTCAGTGGTCAGGTGTATCCCGGGAGCCAGAGCACCGGACATAGCAGGTAATCTTAGGGCTCTAGGACAGCATAGGTTCTCTAAGATAGTGGTACATGCTGGAGCTAACGATATACGCCTTCGTCAGTCAGAGGTTAGCAAGAGTAACTTTACAGAGGTGTTTAAAATAGCGAAGGCGATGTCCGAAGAAGTAGTTTGCTCTGGTCCCATCCCAATGAGACGTGGCGACATAGCTTACAGCAGGTTATGGTCGCTGAACCGCTGGATGTCCAGGTGGTGCTCCGAAAACAACGTGGGCTACATAGACAACTGGAAGACCTTTGAGGGCAAAACTGGCCTGTTAGGGCGGGACGGTGTCCATCCCACTCGGGAAGGTGCTGCTCTCATTTCTTGCAGTATAGCACATAGTCTCAGAAGAGGCCTAGTTAATCGGTGACAATCCAGAGCCCAGGCCAGGGAGCAGACAGACAGGCTAAACCAACCGTCTGCTAGCTGCATAGAGTCGTCACTCAGGGTTCATCATATTGAGACTGTGTCTGTTCCCCGAGCTAAACATAAATTTAGAAAGACTCAGAAAGTCTGTTTTAGTAATTTAATTAACATAGATACCACAAACTTGGACCACACTGAATGCGCAGCCGGCAACTCTGATCTGAAGCTAGGACTGTTAAATATTAGATCTCTCGCATCTAAAGCAATTATTGTTAATGAAACTATCACAGATCAGGAGTTTGATATATTATGTTTAACAGAAACCTGGATTAAACAGGACGAGTATGTAGCTCTAAATGCAGCTAGTCCTCCTGGATACAGCTACATACACCAGCCTCGGCTAACTGGTAGAGGAGGAGGAGTCGCAGTTATTTATAACCATAATCTGTCTCTCGTACAAAAACACAGTTTTAAATCTAATGCATTTGAAGCTCTCTATAGTAACATAAAGTCAGCTCAGTCGATCCCGCTAATCATCATTTACAGACCCCCAGGGCCGTACTCGGAGTTTCTCTGCGAATTTGCAGATTTCCTCTCAAACCTTGTTGTTTCTGTAGACAAAGCGTTAATTGCTGGAGACTTTAATATTCATTTAGAGAATCCAGAAGACCCTCTGAGAACAGCATTTATGTCCTTACTGGACTCAGTAGGAGTAAATCAGTGTGTAGTAGGACCCACTCATAAAGCAGGTCACACTTTAGATTTAATATTATCCTTCGGATTAATTATAGGAAATATAACCACAATTCCACAGTCTGAAGTTATCTCGGATCACTACCTTGTCTCGATTAAAGCGTGTCATAGTAATAATGTATGCAGCACAGCACCGCGCTTCCACCTTAAACGTATATTTACATCAAATACCGCACAGAGCTTTATCAATAATCTTCCAGAATTATCAACTTTGATTGGATCGCCATCTGACTTCACAGAACTCGAACAGGCGAATGAATATCTAGAGTCAGCACTTCGTTATAGCTTAGATAATGTAGCTCCAGTTAAAAGGAAAATGATTAGAGATAAGAAACTCGCTCCTTGGTATAATGACCACACACGTGCTTTAAAACAAACCGCTCGAAAATTCGAACGTAAATGGCGCCAAATTAAATTTATAGTATTCAAAATAGCTTGGAAGGAGAGCATCCTGAACTATAAAAAAGCTCTCAGTGATGCTAGATCAACGTATCTCTCCACTCTTATAGAAAATAACAAAAACAACCCGAGATTTTTATTTAATACCGTAGCTAACTTAACTAAAAACAAGACCACTGCAGAAATCTCCACAACAACATCATGCAGTAGTGAGGATTTCATGAACTTTTTCAATAATAAAATCATAAATATTAGGCAAAAAATTCAGGCTTTGAAAACAGACAATTTAAATAATTCAGATGATCTAACCACATCACATCAGAACTTAGAACACTTTACTCCCCTTGAAGCGAGGGAACTAATTTCACTCATCTCTTCTTCAAAATCGTCAACCTGTATATTAGATCCTATACCGACACATTTTCTCAAACAGATAGTACCAGCAATAATAGAACCCTTGTTGAAAGTAATTAACTGTTCACTCAGTAGTGGGTATGTCCCCAAATCCTTTAAATTAGCCGTTATTAAACCGCTAATCAAGAAACCTGACCTTGACCCCTGTCTGCTTTCCAATTACAGGCCGATATCAAACCTTCCCTTTATCTCCAAGATTCTGGAAAAGGTAGCATCACAGCAGCTATGTTCACATCTACACAGAAATAGCATAAATGAACTGTATCAGTCAGGATTTAGGCCTCATCACAGCACAGAGACAGCACTTGTTAAAGTAGTAAACGACCTCCTATTGACCTCTGATCAGGGTTGCGTCACTATACTTGTGTTACTGGACCTCAGTGCAGCTTTTGACACCATTGATCATAGTATTCTCCTTCACAGATTAGAAACGGTAGTAGGAATTAAGGGAACTGCCCTCTTGTGGCTCAGATCCTATTTGACTGATCGTTATCAGTTTGTAGATTTAGATGGTGACCATTCCTCATGTTCTCAAGTGGAGTTTGGTGTTCCACAGGGCTCAGTTTTAGGCCCACTGCTTTTTTCCCTTTACATGCTTCCTCTGGGCAACATTATTCATAAACATGGTATTAGTTTTCATTGTTATGCTGATAACACACAATTATATGTCTCAGCAAAACCAGATGAGAAAAACCAGTTTGCTAAAATTGAGCAGTGTGTGCAGGACATAAGAGATTGGATGTTAACTAATTTTCTTCTGCTTAATCCTGATAAGACAGAAGTTCTGGTCATAGGACCACAAGTAGCTAGAAGTAAGCTTTCTGATCACACTGTAACTTTAGATGGCCTTTCTGTTCCATCAAATGCAACAGTAAAAGACCTCGGTGTGATTATAGATTCCAGCCTTTCGTTTGAAGCTCATGTAGATAATATTACCAGGATAGCTTTCTTTCACCTTAGAAATATTGCCAAGATAAGAAACATATTGTCACTAAATGATGCAGAAAAACTAGTTCATGCTTTTATCACGTCTAGGTTGGACTATTGTAACGCCTTACTGTCTGGTTGTTCAACTAGGTGTATAAACAAGCTTCAGTTAGTACAGAATGCAGCAGCGAGAGTCCTCACTAGAACCAGAAGATACGAGCACATCACCCCTCTCTTATCTACACTGCATTGGCTCCCTGTGAAATTTTGCATCGATTTTAAGATACTACTTCTGACATTTAAAGCACTAAATGGTCTCGCGCCACAGTATCTGAGTGAACTGTTAGTGTCTTACGATCCGCCACGCCTACTTCGATCAAAGGATGCAGGCTGCCTGTCAGTACCACGTATTATTAAAACTACAGCAGGGGGCAGAGCTTTTTCCTACAAAGCCCCAAAGTTATGGAATAGTCTTCCTATTAATGTTCGGGACTCAGACACAGTCTCAGTGTTTAAGTCTAGGCTAAAAACCTGTTTATTTAGCCAAGCATTTTTGTAAATAGATTAGCCTTAGGTAAAGGAGCAGATCTGGGGGACTCATGGACGTAGAGTATTCTGGTGAACTGGTATGTTTAGATGCTGTCCTCCCCACTCTCATTGTTCACTCAGGTTTGTTGACGGTGAGGTGATTGGTTGCTTTACATCACAGGGAGCCCTCATGTCTGTGTTTCCTTCTGGCTCCTCCCTTTTAGTTATGCTGTTATAGTTAGTCCTGCCGGAGTCCCTGCCAGTGATCCAGACCCCTCTGCCCTCTGGCGCCATCTAACCCGTCCTGGAGTCCTGCTTCTGGTTGGAGATCTCGTCGCATGGATGCCCCGTGTGGTCTGCCTGGATTCGTGTGGTGGCTGGGGATGGTTTCCATCAAGACTGTCCTATCATTGATTGATGCTCTGGGGACCTGTGACTTCAGTTGTTCGATAGCTCAGGATTGGAATCTCCTACAGTCTACCTGAGCCTTCAGGAACAAACTGGACTCCTTTTAATTTTAATTTTAACACATCTCCTGTTACACTGGTTCCTCTCAAGGTTTCTTCCTATTACCATCTCAGGGAGTTTTTCCTTGCCACCGTCGCCCTCGGCTTGCTCATCAGGGACAATCTTATCATTTTGATTCATACACATTGCATACAGACTTACTTTTTTTTATTGTGTAAAGCTGCTTTGCGACAATGTCAATTATTAAAAGCGCTATATAATAAAATTTACTTGACTTGACGTAGGTGTATCCAAACGAGAAAATCCAGAGGGCAAAACAAAACCAAAACCAGGAACAATCCCGCTCAAAACACAGAGCACTGGGAAAATTCACAGACTGACAAGAATGAAATTCTAAGCTTCCTTTTAAAGGCAGAAGTGGATTGCTGATGGGTTACAGGTGCGCGGAGGTAATTGGTTAGGGAGGCGGGACTTTCTTAGGTGAACTCATGACCTGGATGTACTTGGCTGATCTGGTTGGCGCGTGACAGAAATCACAAATAACTACTAAAAATAAGCCACCACTATCTCGTGTTCACCCATGGGACCTAGCAAAATTTCACACCAAAGACAACTAACTTTAGTTTAAACTTTTCTACTCTGTTTGTTTCTTTATAAACAGGTTTTAGACATCCTATGGGGTACATTGTGATTTTATTAATCATGCTACTAATCTGTTTCAGACAGAAGAAAGTAGAGACAAGAGACATTAGTCCTCTGTCTGAGAAAGAGACTTTGGTGCATCCCCAAATGGTATCAATTTTTGCATATAAAACTATAAAACTAATTAAACACAAATAAAAAAAATCACAATGTTTTTTAATGGTTTATTTAAAATATTATTTCATATTATTAAGCATTTACCAGCAAACAGGCGAGTCCTAATATTTATCAATATGTCTGATCAACATCAGTTATAAAGGGAAACACATCATTGTGCTACAGGTCTGATCTTCATAGCGATGTATTTGAGACCGTAATCATAGCCTTTCCAATGTTGCCACACATTTCCGATGGCGTAATGAGAGTCATCACGTCCCCACAGGTATATCCCATTAGGGTTAGTATTATGGCACCGATTGTACCAAAAAGCCCCAAGGAAGGATTTAGCGCAGTTCCACTCTGCATATGAGTCCTGGTCTTTATCAAAGGTGGAGAATTTCTGTCCGTTGCTTGTAGCCATAGAATCACCTGCAGATAACAGAAGGTTTTACCACAGAACTTACCCAAGATGCTTTTCTTCAAATGTTCGTTCTCCCATCTTTTTAAACCCTTCTGACATCCCAAACCCCTCCCACAGGTCATACAATGTGTGTGTGTGTGTTCCAGTCATTCAGACCCTGAATTTATGAATGAGGTGATGGACTTAACCGTAATGAAATTTCACAACCAATTATTCTGTTTGCATAGTATAGTATAGTATAGTATAGTATCCACTATGACACACTTTGATGGATGCAGGGAGGAGCCTAGAGGCAGCTCTCACTCTCCACAAACAGAGATGACAAAGTGTTGTCCCTGGTACTCTGTGCTCCTGCAGGACCTTGCGTAACAATTGTCCAAACTTCACTAAATCCAAAACACACACTGATTATTGACTCTTGACCCAGGTTTACTGGTAGTTTGTGCAAGAATGTGTTTATTGTATGATGACAATCTGTGGCTTTTCCCATTTATGCACTTTGAGGAATTCCCATCATTCTTACAATTCTCACATTAAACTGTAAAGAAAAATATTGTACTTAACAGCAAAGGATTTCCAGCAATACATTATGCATTTATAATAAAAGCTTGTAAATATTTTTATGTTACTGTAATTCCTGTTGTAGTTCCTGTACAGTACTCTACTGTAAATACAGTACATATGTTATTTACTCTGATTCTTATATAACATCCCACTGTAGGACATGCTTTGTGATAGTTTAGTTGTCATTATGAACTATTCCATTACTGTCTCTGCACAGTTGGCCTTGATTGACAGGTGACGTCATTTTGAGGAAAGTAGCGTTTGAATTGGAAATATGTCCGACATTGGACAAATAACCTTCCAAAAAAAAAAAGAAAGAAAAGAAACAAAACATGTTTGTTTCCCAAATCAAGCTTATCAAAATCAGCCCACAGGGGTCAATGTTTTGGATGTTTTGGACAACAAGTGCTACACTACTAACTAACTACAAATTAAATGTACCTGTGGGGACCTGACAGCACTCAGGTTATGCCTTAGGAAATGTGGTTATGGACTTAAATACATTGCAATGAACATCAGACTGGTGTCTGTAACTCAGTGATGGGTTCCTCTTAATAATACTACTGTTGAAGTGGACTTGGTGATGGTGCATGGTAAGAACTGCAATGATTTTTGTGTGTGTGTGTGTGTGTGTGTTTTCTAATTATTATGTTATGCTAATTTTACACAGATGCTTGTTGAAGAAAATGTGTTAAAGCATATTTTTCTTTTAACTGACACATGTCTCATATGACCACATGGTGGCACTAACGTGTCAGGCAACTTGTATTACATGTTTTATATTTCTTTTGTTATATCCTGTAATTCGTTAGACAAATAATCTGCAGTTGATATGGACTTGACCAGTGCAAATGGTTTAAGGACTGAGTACGAGCCCTTTTGTGCCATCCATGATCTGCTCTTACTTCTGAGGAGGGATGGGATCAATTTAATTTAAGTGTCAGTACAGCACTTTTAAGAAGAAGTCTTCTTTGACCATCATGGTTTGTTGGCACTATGACTATTTGCTGTTGACCATCTATATACTGACAAATTGTCTGCTACAGACCTTACCCCTAGCCCACCTGTGAGGTTTGACCCGCAGTAAGATGCGGTGACCGCCCCACACTCTGCGAAGTACTGCAAGCGTCCGCAAGGACCATCAAAAATAAAACATGTTTGATTTTTCAATTAAACATGCGCTAAACCGCATAGGTGAGATAGGGGTATTAGTGTGAGACGAATTGTCCGGGTACTATTCAATAGTATCGAATTCTGTGATGCAGTCTTATATTATAAGTCTGTTCATAGATATTCCTGCCACAATTCTGAGCGCATGGTTTGACATTTTGGGAGCAGGCAAAGCACTCTGTGTCTCCATTCAGCTGATAAGGAAGAAACAGCCAATCAGAAGCCGTGTGTGGGAGTCTGTGATTGGCTGGTTTTGTGGCAGTTTTGTAACACTGGACAAAGTCGAGCGCGCACAGAAAATAAATGTTGCACGCATGTGCAGGCAGAGTCGAGCGCGTGCAAAGAACATGTTGAGCGAGCAGGGGAGACACTGCACGCGCATAGAGTGCTTTGTCTGCTCTCAAAATGTCGAACCGCAATTATGCCTCTCCTTAAACCCAGGCACAGCAAACGTTACACAGACTTTCATGTGAGCAGAGATAGCTCCATCCCTGCTGATGCTTTCTGACCTTGGAATTCATCGCTTCCATGATTAAGAGCATGTCATGTTGAGGAGGAGTCTCTTGAGGAAGCATGTCAAGGTTCTCCATAATGACAAAGTAATCGCACAAGGGATGGCTAAGATAAGTGCATATGCTTTTATTCTATAATGAAGTAGAGTTTATGTAACAATGGCTTGCATTTGGAAATTAATGGATTGGCAAAAAAATGCGTTACCTGCAGGTTCAACATGCTCCTCTCTGATCACAGCTGACAATGTCTCTGCTCCCACACCATTTGTTATATGAAATGCAAAAATGTCAATCATCTGCATTCCACAATTTTGTTAGTTGCTTCTCGGAAGACTGACAACATTGTTACAAATGAAAGCACATTTCTGAAAGCTGACATTAGATTAAAAAAAAAAAACAGAGGTGTTTTGTCTGCACATTTAATAAGAACACTTAATAAGAACTGCTGCAAGTGTTTTTTTTTTTTTTTTTTAATTATTTGGCTACATTAATGTTACATGCATTATGTAATGTCCAAAAGTCTTGCAAAAAAGGCCACATGCAAATAACTGCTGTAGATATAACTCTCTGTAATAACTCTCTCTCTCTCTCTATATATATATATATATATATATATATATATATATATATATATATATATATATATATATACACACGTGGACAAAATTGTTGGTACCCTTCAGTCAATGAAAGAAAAACTCACAATGGTCACAGAAATAACTTTAATCTGACAAAAGTAATAATAAATAAGAATTCTATGAATGTTAACCAATGAAAGTCAGACATTGCTTTTCAACCATGCTTCAACGGAATTATTTTAAAAAATGAACTCATGGAACAGGCCTGGACAAAAATGATGGTACCCCTAACTTAATAGTTTGTTGCACAACCTTTTGAGGCAATCACTGCAATCAAACGATTCCTGTAACTGTCAATGAGACTTCTGCACCTCTCTGCAGGTATTTTGGCCCACTCCTCATGAGCAAGCTGCTCCAGTTGTTTCCGGTTTGAAGGGTGCCTTTTCCAGACGGCATGTTTCAGCTCCTTCCAAAGATGCTCAATAGGATTGAGGTCAGGGCTCATAGAAGGCCACTTTAGAATAGTCCAATGTTTTCCTCTTCGCCATTCTTGGGTGTATTTAGCTGTGTGTTTTGGGTCATTGTCCTGTTGCAAGACCCATGACCTGCGACTGAGACCCAGCTTTCTGACACTGGCCAGCACATTTCTCTCTAGAATCCCTTGATAGTCTTGAGATTTCATTGTACCCGGCACAGATTCAAGACACCCTGTGCCAGATGCAGCAAAGCAGCCCCAGAACATAACAGAGCCTCCTCCATGTTTCACAGTAGGGACAGTGTTCTTTTCTTCATATGCTTCATTTTTCCGTCTGTGAACATAGAGCTGATGTGCCTTGGCAAAAAGTTCCATAGGACATTCTCCCAGAAGCTTTGTGGCTTGTCAACATGTAGTTTGGCATATTCCAGTCTGGCTTTTTTATGATTTGTTTTCAACAATGCTGTCCTCCTTGGTCGTCTCCCATGTAGTCCACTTTGGCTCAAACAATGACGGATGGTGCGATCCGACACTGATGTTCCTTGAGCATGATGTTCACCTTGGATCTCTTTAGAAGTCTTTCTGGGCTCTTTTGTTACCATTCGGATTATCCGTCTCTTTGATTTGTCATCAATTTTCCTCCTGAGGCCACATCCAGGGAGGTTGGCTACAGTCCCATGGATCTTAAATTTCTGAATAATATGTGCAACTGTAGTCACAGGAACATCTAGCTGCTTGGAAATGGTCTTATAGCCTTTACCTTCAACATGCTTGTCTATAATTTTCTTTCGAATCTCCTGAGACAACTCTTTCCTTCGCGTCCTCTGGTCCATGTTGAGTGTGGTACATACCATGTCACCAAACAACACAGTGACGACCTGGAGCCCTATATATAGGCCCACTGACTGATTACAAGATTGTAGACACCTGTGATGCTAATTAGTGGACACACCTTGAATTAACATGTCCCTTTGGTCACATTATTTTCAGTATTTTCTAGGGGTACCATCATTTTTGTCCAGGCCTGTTCCATGAGTTTATTTTTTTAAATAATTCTGTTGAAGCATGGTTGATAAGCAATGTCTGACTTTCATTGGTTAACATTCATAGAATATTTTTTAATTATTACTTTGTCAGATTAAAGTTATTTCTGTGACCATTGTGAGTTTTTCTTTCATTGACCGAAGGGTACCAACAATTTTGTCCACGTGTGTGTATATATATATATATATATATATATATATATATATATATATATATATATATACAGAGAGAGAGAGAGAGAGAGAGAGAGAGAGAGAGAGAGAGGTCAAGTCAATAAGTATTTGATCACCCTGTGAAGTTCTCTTACTTAGAAATCATGGAAGCGTCTACATGGAGCAGCCTATGTTCAGCATAGGTGCATTTCCATTGTGAGAGACATCTAAAAAGAAAAATCTGGAAATCACATTGTATGATTTTTTAACAATTTATTTGTGAATTACTGTGTCTAATGAGTATTTGATCATTTGCTTATCAGCCAGATTTCTGACCGTTTTTTTGCTTTTAAATAGTCCAGAGAGCTGGGACCATAGTTTCCAATGCTACTATCAGTAATACACTAAGACGTCATGGTTTAAAAGCTTGCAGCGCACGGAAAGTTTCCCTGTTTAAGTCAGCCCATGTTCAGGCCCGTCTGAAGTTTGCCAGATGATTCAGATGAGTCATGGGAGAAAGTCGTGTAGGCAGATGAGACCAAAGTAGAACTTTTTGGTCTTAACTCCATTCGCCGTGTTTGGAGGAAGAAGAATGATGAGTATCATCCCAATAATACCATACCTACAGTGAAGCATGAGGCTGGAAGCTGGGGTGTTTTTCTGCACAGGGATCAGGACGACTGCACTGTATTAAGGAGAGGATGAACGGGGCCATGTATTGTGACATATTGGACAAAAACCTTCTTCCCTCAGTCAGACCATTAAAAATGGGTCGTGGCTGGGTATTCCAACATGACAATGAGCCAAAGCCAGGAAAACCAAGGAGTGGCTCCATGAGAAGCATATCCGTGAGGCCGTGAGTGGCCTAGCCAGTCTCCAGACCTAAATCCAATAGAAAATCTTTGGAAGGAGCTGAAACTCTGAAATTTCTGTTCTAATATAATATTCGACGAAAATTATGTAAGGGGGGGGGCAATCTGTGGCAGGGGGGCATTTTAGCGCATAACACCGGTCTTCCGCGGTGAAATAGCGAATAAATGTCTTCATCCGTAGTCTGACACTGATTGCGGCTTGTGCCACCAATTTGGGCCGTACACGCACTCACCAATGTGTTCACCATCTCTTCATTTCTCACAATTGCAGCAACCAAGTTTCTCGCCGACTCACTCATCCTTCCTAAAGATGGCGCTGTGTTTCGGTGACGTCATGTTTCATTCAACATATACTTAGTTTTCATTCAATATATTCAGACTTTCCATTCAATATATCAGTTTTCAATCCATATATTCAGAATTCATTCAATATATATAGAGTTTCAATCAATATATTTGGAATCCATTAAATATTCTCACGTTTCATTCAATATATTCAGAGTTTTCATTAAGTTCTCTCATGATCATTTTCCTAAACGACATGCCATATATATATATATATATATATATATATATATATATATATATATATATATATATATAAAAATATAAAATCAGTAATGATGATCCTTTGCTTAAAATATAGTATCGGATACAGTGTGTGCTAGAAAGAACCAGTCATGGTCTTAGGATTTTGTCACATTTCTTTCTTTTATCATGTAAGAAAATCCAGAAGCTTTCTTTTCATGTTTTTTGTTTGTTGTTTTTGTCTGAAAAGGAGTCTTTTACATAATGCAGCTTTCTTCTTTTCTGATCTATAAATATTTTTCTGTAACATTTTCAAGTATCAGTATTCAAAGAAAAAAAAAGGTCCCAAGCTTTCAACTTCCGAAACTGGGAATGCAAGGAGAATATTCACTGTGCAGTAATGTCTATTTGACAAAGGCTTAACTTTATTCTTAATATTCTTAATATTCTTTATTCTTAATATTCTTCTTAATATTATGATTAAATGATGGTAAAAGATACTTAAATTTGCTATATGCCATAGTGAAAGAGAAAGTGTGCAGCAGCTGCAGCATTCTTGGCCATTCCTGTAGAACTAGTTGGACCTAAAATGGAAGTAACACACTGTTCACAATCTATCTAAATAGTTTAGTAAATCCTATCTACTGTAAAGTGTATAATCAACACAGACTTCATAAAGAACTTTTTTTTTTTTTTTTTAGCAAGTCTTTGTCTTTCATTTTCAGACCAGTTCCTGTATCTGAGCAGCTTCATAGGAATGTTTTTGTTTGTTAAGCCACACAGTGAGCTATGAATCATTTAAGCATAAAAAACATCTAACTTAAGGCATGAATAAGTGCAGATAGATAGATAGATAGATAGATAGATAGATAGATAGATAGATAGATAGATAGATACTTTATTAATTACAAAGGGAAATTGTTAGTATGATGACACATGATCAGGCAGTGATGCGTTTACTGGTGATGCTGAATGCTGATTGGTTACAATCGACAAGAGGGGAAATTAGGTTGTTGCTGAGGTACATAAACAACTAATTGCACCTTTAAGCACTTTGCAGCCTGTCGCCGAAAAAAAACAAAAAAATTTTCTAAACACTGTTGTTTAGTCTAAGTTATATAATTTAAATCAATTTAAATTATAAATTTAAACTCTAGGGGAGACTCTAGACTTTTGCACACTGTGTGTGTGTGTGTGTGTGTGTATGTGTGTGTGTGTGTGTGTCTGTGTGTTTTCTCAATGTAGAGCAACAATTGCTTCTCTAAAACATTGTCCATGCCTCTTGGCATTTTGTTAACACACACCTCAGTGCTTCAGACCATCAAATGTTTGGCAAGATAATAATTTGTCCTTTTATGCAGTGAAATAGCTCCATAACGATTTTAGTTTGCAGTCGTTTATTCTTCAAAAGCTGTTGGATCCAGACAGACAGATGGAGTCAGACGGATGTCTGCAGTACACTGGTGTCACTGGTTTTGTCCATGCCTGCTTGAAGATCATGTACAGGAGACATTTCTTGACTGCTCCAGCCTTCTTCAGCATTTGTCAATCAATTTTCTACTGGTTTAGGGCTGGAGATGATCCAGGCCATGGTTCCAAAACACGATTGTCACATGCATAAGTTTCATTAGTTTTCATTAGCATACCTCTTCAGTCAGATTTAAGTTACTAATTCATGACATCACCTGTTTTGTCGACAGGGAGAACTACTGTAGCACAGTTAGACCTACTCTGTAGGCTAAAACCTTTTGTCAGTGCTCTGACATCAGACCAACATTAGCTCATATATTGCTTTCGCCAGTGCAGTAGGCTCTCTCAATGATGTATGATCTACATAGTCAATTTTGGTTGGTATTTATTCAGCTTCAGCTGTCGAAGAATGGTAATGGACATAAAAGAAAGAAAGAAAGAAAGAAAGAATTATATGTCATTGACTAGCAGCACCAGCCAGAAGTATAGTTTCTGCAACTTTAGAGGGATTTGAGGAACGAGATGGCTCAGAACCCAGATACTGTAGCACTACTTTGTTGGTCCAACGTTGGCAAAATTTTGGTAACCTTTTGTAAGTGCTCCCACGTTGGCCTAACGTTGGGCCAACAGCAGTGCATGCGCTGGGCCCATGTTGCATTCAGTGGTTTGCCCAATGTCATTTTGTCTGTTGGCCTATTGGTGGGGCCATAGATACGTTGGCCATAGGTAGATAAGGGCAAGGTTGAAAATTGGAAATTCAATTATATTGCTATATCTTTGTGCAGCAGGCTCTCCCAATGATGCCATCACATCAGGAGCTCATATGAGAGTTATTTACCAATCTAGTACATAAATAACATTGAATTAACTATATATTTAACTTAGTGGATACGGTCATTGGCCCAACCTCCATCCAACAATGTTGTTCTATATAATGTTGGTCCTATACTCCCTGATAGGCTGCGACACGTCTCTGCGTTCGCTCTACTGCCTGACCAATGCTGTGATTGTGTGTGTGCATGGCAAGGAATATCACCACTTTCATGTGTGGACAATGTGTACAAGGACAGACATTGCTTTTTTTGGGGGATTGCTAGCTATTTGTGCATTATTCTGTTCCCTAAATATTGCCTATAGAACTATGAATATTTAGTGATCCGCTATGACTACACAATTTGTAAAAATGCTATGTATTGGGAGAACGTCTGAGAGACTTATCACTCATGCACGCTAGCATGTGTTGAACACAAACATTTTGCATCCTGCCAAAAGACTTTTAACAATATTACTAAAAGTATTTGTCATAAATTATATCTAAATGAAGTAACTATGATATCACTATGAGTGTCTAAACAATGGTGGTAATGTGCTGTTTTTCATTTCTGTTATCTCTGTTATTATTTATGGCTAAATGAGAGATGTAGGTGTAAAAGGTTAACCATTGATGTAAAATAAAATGAATAATATGCAGATCGACATCTAAAAACACTCACTCACTCACTCACTCACTCATCATCTATACCGCTTAATCCTGTTTTCAGGGTCACGGGGGGCCTGGAGCCTATCCAAGGAGACTTGGGGCACATGGCAGGGTACACCCCGGACAGGGTGCCAATCCATCGCAGGGCACAGACACACACACACATACACTCACTCATTCACACACTACGGGCAATTTGGGAAGGCCAATCAGCCTAACCTACATGTCTTTGGACTGTGGGAGGAAACCGGAGAACCCGGAGGAAACCCACCAAGCACGGGGAGAACATGCAAACTCCATGCACACAGAGACGGGCATCGAACCCGGACCCTGGCGGTGCAAGGCGACAGTGCTAACCACTACACCACCGTGCCGCCGCCATCTAAAAAACAATAGTCTTAAAATTAATTGTGGTACAGTTCATTAGTAAGTGTTAAAATAAAACGTCTCATTTTTTGCTTATGTTTTCTAAAATGATAAATGATAAATTCATTGTCCTTTGTGCTCAACTATGAGCACTGTCAAACAGGTCACTAGATGGCGCTTATCGCTTGGAGGAACCTAAAACCCAGAGGCCAGGTGTTAATAGTTAAATCCTGAAGCCAAGCTAAAGTTTTGTGTCTCTTTGCTCATATTCAGGACATATTGATTTGCTTTAGGGCTACATATTTGTATGTTTATGCTGTTGTCGAATACATGTACTAAGGTAGTTGCCATGTGAAACATATCATTTAACAATTTTGCTAGGCTATTTGCAGTTTGTTTTATCTGTGATGAGCACGGGCCTTTTGCATGGCAGACGAAACATCTACCACTGAGCCACAAGTGTCCTATTGCCCTGATGACATCAGACACAAAATCGCTAATCTGAAAGATTTTAAGTTGGTGGAACTCTAAGGTGACAGTTACTGTTACTTAAGTACTTACAGTCACTTAAAATATCAAATTTGTTCAGCTAACTTGAAAATGTCATTTCTACAAACTCATAAATACCCCAAAGTTCTAAATACTCATCAAGGTCAAAAAATGTGAACTAATTGTAATCATTTAAGTTAATAGTACTCAATATGTTTCATTACTTTGAGCATTAGGGTTTACAGTGTAAGCCAACGTTGGGCCAATGGATAAAATGATGTTGCGCCAACCACTGGTGCCAACCACAGCCCAATGTATGCACCGCTGTTGGCCCAACGTTGGCCCATGTGTGCTATCTGGGAAATTATGGATGCTGACATTGCTGAGATCAGCTCTTCATCTGATCACACCATATATCATCATGGAGAAGATGATGATGTTATAATGATGATGATGTGGATGATGAAGATGGTAAGGAAGATGATGATGATGATGGAAAAAAGCTGAGCTACAGTGACCAAGCTCATAGTGAAAAACAATCTGACACAATGGGTACTTTGTTTGTATCCACCTTGCTGAGAGAAGATGTGGTTGCACATGGGGTTTATTTTGTAGTTATCATCATAATGGTTAGATATATTTTCTTATTTTCAATCATTTTATCACATTTGCCAATCAATGTTTGGAGATATATATTAGTTTTTTTTTATTATTGGTGATGATAGAAAGACTTTAATTTAATTTTACATTTTCAGCCTTGCCATTATTTACTGAACCACCAAGAGTCGATGTGGGTCAACCACTGCTGCCAATGATGGCCCAAAGTATGCACTGCCATTGGCCCAGCTCGAGCCCGTCTGATTCTGTTGTGTGCTTGCTAGGTGAATACATGGCAAAAGTTGTCTTAAAATATTGGCCACCACTGTATAAATAGTAACTAATGAGGAGTTAAATTAATTGCTTGAACAGTTTTATGAAGGTAAACCTCATGACATATTTATCAAACATAGTTCAATCTAGCTGGCAGTGGTCTTTTTTTTATTATTAGTAATAATCATTTAAATTTTGAAGTGACAAATTATAGATTAATATACGTAATGACGAGATTGTTCAGTGAGGACTAAAGTTCATTGTGTAATGATGATTTGATTAACTTTTCCTGACTTACTTATACAGTATATTACTATAAGTTATATTATTCTTACATTTATGTTTTGTTCTCCATTTTATCTGGGGTAATCCTATGAATTTGACCACTCTTAGACAGATATACAGTATGTGTGTAAGACATTGTAGCATGTAACATTTATACTGTATGTTGATTTGTCTTGAAAGCATGATGCTGTTTCTGCTTCGCTTGTTTTAAACATGCAATACAAATAAAATGAGCTGATTTGACATAACAAACACCCACAGCAACGTTAAGCATGTGGGCAAAGCATGTTTGTTTTTTAATCTAATTTAAGCCTTTATGTCCTTTCAATTAAAAATTAACAAAAGGATGCACTTTACTTTATTTCCAGGGTTACGAGAAGCAATTTAAAAAAAAAAATTGTGGAATGTAGACAAGCGACACGCTCGTCTTGTAAATAAAAAGTTACTTCCTTATACAATAATAGCATGTGAGCATATTTCACCATAACAAAATGTAATTGGTTGTAGTCCAGCGTTCCTCATGCCTGCTCCATTTGCACATTAACCCACCCAGGATGCATAGCGACACTGAGCTTACTATAAAAGAAACACACATACGTAGGAGGAAGCATTTGCTCCTCAATCACTCGAATCGTGCTGTTCTTCACACACAGGCAAGTCCTTTTACATCTGCTTCATTTGCTTAACGAGTTTTCAGTATTGTTACACTTCAGTTCTGATTAATTCTGCAGGCTGATGAGTCAGAATTTATTTATTTGTTCTTTCCAACAGCAGATCTAACATTAATATATATATTAACAATATATATATATAAGCTACAGCATGGTTTCTCTGTGACATGATCAGCTTAGATTCTTTGTCTCACTGAGATTTTTTATCTCATTGACTTAACCTGGATATGATGTGGGAATAAGTGTTTATAGCTACTATAATGTGAGTTAACACAATATTGAACTTGTTCCCTTGCAAATAAATATTCCATAACTAATAACTCATGTTATTTAATTAATGAAAATCATAACTGCTCATAATTTGCTATGGTGTAAGCGGAACAAAACACTTTGGGCATGCTATTATGGAAAAATAATCAACTTCATTGTATAACAATAACTCCATGGCAGCACACACACAGACACAATTGAACAAATTTGATAAATTATTGTAAAAATTGCTGCATCCTTGTATTTTACAGAGGAGAGCATGAGGGGCTTCATTGTGCTGGTGAGCAGGTTTCCTCCTCCATTAGTTTTTATACAGACACTTTTAATTTAATCACATTACATTAGAAGTGAAATAAATAAATAAAAATCTCTTACTGTCTCTCTCTCTCTCTCTCCCTCTCAGAGCTGGTGCATGCTAGCGCTGCTTCTCCCCTCACTCAGTGCTGCAGGTCCTGTACTTCTCCTGCCTCAGGACTGTCAGGAACTCTACAGGAGTGGGGTTACTTCAAGCGGAGTGTACACCATCTACCCCTCACCCTCTACCCCTGTTGATGTGTACTGTGAGATAAGCTGCGATGATGATTGTGATGCAGTTGCAGGATGGACAGTAAGAGATTTATATATATATATATATATATATACACTTTTATTCGACTTTTAAATGTATTCTAAGGCTTTATAATGAAATTGTCTTATAATTGAGAAATGGAATAAATGCAGCCTGAATAGAGTGGTTTGAAAAAGTATAAATATGTAAAGAAAAAAAAAGGGGTGATGGGAGGGATTTTTCAGACAGATAAATTTGAGGCATAAAGTCAAAGTCAAAGTCTCTCTCTCTCTCTCTCTCTCTCTCTCTCTCTCTCTCTCTCTCTCTCTCTCTCTCTCAGGTGATTCAGAAGAGAATGGACGGCAGTGTTGGTTTTTACAGGAACTGGGAGGCGTACAAGAATGGCTTTGGGAACAAGAGTGGGGAATACTGGCTGGGTGAGAGGAGATTTATCAATACCTACGTTGTATGTAATTTCCTGCAGTATGTTGCATGTCTGTCCTTTAGTCAGTCCAAACCAGATTTATCTCAGCTGTATAACTGAACTGAAGGAGAAAAGCCTAATCCTCTGGATATCTGCAGGTTTGGACAACATGCACCTTATAACCAACAACAAGCTGTATGAGCTGCGAATTGACCTGGAGGACTTTGATGGACTGAAGTCATCTGCTGTCTACACAACTTTCATCGTGGGCCCTGAATCTAACAGCTATACCCTTCAAATTGGTGGCTTTATAAACCATGGAGCAGGTGAGAGATCTGCTATTAAGTCTGGTTGTGGGTTTGTTTCAAATATGTGGACAATGTGTGTAGTAACCAGTGGTTCTCTCCGCAGGTGACTCTCTCTCCTATCATAATGGACAGAAATTCTCCACCTATGACAATGAAAATAATAATTATGGCTATTACTGTGGTACAAATTACTTCTCAGGATTTTGGTTTAATGGCTGCTTCTATGGAAACCCCAATGGCTTATATCTAGGGAGACCATACAGTTATTCTCCTTACTATTACTATTATTATTATTACTACTACTACCCTGGCATCATGTGGGGCTCTTGGAGAGGCTGGAACTACTCCCTTAAGGCTGTCACTATGAAGATCAGGCCTTTGCCTCATCCTCCGAGTGGAAACTCATGGCAATATGCAGCCTATTATTAAAACAACACTGTCAGCTGTTACTTCTCGTTTATCAAAGTGATTCTGTTTGAACATTATTTCTCTAATCAAGTGCATTATGGACAAATAATAATAATAATAAATTTCTGTTTTTCTCTGTTCAAGTTTTGAAAAAAATATCTATCTGGTGGATCTTGTACGACTTTTTTAAACATGCAATTAAATGTATTAAGCAGAGTACTGTGATGAGACTCTTTATGTCACAATAAAACATTTGAATGCTGCAAACTTTTTAATGAAAGCTGACGATCTCAGTCGTGGAGGCTCAGAGCCCACTGGCCGTCGGTTTTTTGTGACCAGTCATCAACTTGCATTTGTCTTTTGTCACTTTTGTCACATTTTGTCACACAATCATACACCAACATAATTTGCACATAACTCGCCTGGGAGGTATTGCCACATCCCCGTACAGTCCGAGGTCTGTTTTAATAAGCATCTCATAGTAGGCAAATCACTCCTAAGTGGCCAAAATTTCTCAGAGTGGCACAATTTTGTTCTTACTTTTAGGAGTAGTAATAGTAGTAGTCGTCCACCCAGAAATGGAGAGAAAACACTAGCACTGATCTCACACGAACCTTAAAAAAGACTACTGTAAATTGTAATGTAAATGTAAATCGCATCAAACTAAATTTGTAGCATTTCAAAACAAAAGAACATTCTAAACCTTAAAAAGATTGAAGTTGTTCCAATTATTAATTATTACCTTTTTTTTAAGCTCATGTAGATAATATTACCAGGATATGATTCTTTCATCTCAAAAATATTGCCAAGATTTGAAAAATAGTGTCAGTACATGAGGCAGAAGAATGTGTATATGCTTTTGGACTACTATACTGCCTTACTGTCTGGATGATCAAGGCGCATAAACAAGCTCTAGTTAGTTCAGATTGCAGCTGCGGGAGTCCTCACTAGAACCAGAAGATACGAGGACATCAACCCTGTCTCATCCACACAACACTGGCTCATTACACAGTAAGATTTTATTGCCATGTAAGGTTCATCTGTTTAAAAGCACTTGTTTCTCATCACCTTGTAATTTCTACTTGTCACATTGTCACATACAACTCCTTTGTAAGCCACTGGAATTAAAATGAGTGCGTATATTTAGCACACAAATAAATTCACACAGTCAAATAATTCACAACTAATCAAATAATGTGTTGTTATGTTGTTTTTAATGGCTACAAGATGAAGAGGCTTTACATAACCTGTTTGCTGAAGAATGACATTTGATGTAATTGTGACTGGTTTAATTAAAATGAAAGCTTTGTCAATTCAAAATGCACAAAGCCATGCTTGGTATGCTGAACCGTACAGTGCCATTTTACTGGATGTCACTGCCTGCGTCTTATACAGTGCATTTATTAAACATATGCTTTAGAAACCAAAGACTTTATTTAGCCATAATGCAGCACAAAACTATTGTGATATTGTAGGCGTTTTGGCAGATGCCCTTATTCAGAGTGATACATTACATTTTTACATTTACATTTTTTTATCTCATTATACATCTGAGCAGTTGTTGAGCAACTTGGTGGTCGTGGGATTTAAACCAAACCATAGATTTAACCATAGATTCCAACGATTTAACCATTTAGGTGCATTATATTTGTGGAATTCTGGTTCTCAACCCCAGTGATATTGTTGTCACTACATATGCATACATACACACAGCCACACACACACTAAAGACTGAAATTATTGCATATGTAATTACACATTTACAAAAAAATATACAGTGGAACCTCGGATTGCAAGTAACTCGGTTTACGAGTGTTCCGCAAGACGAGCAAAGATTTTTAATACATTTTTGACTTGAAAAGCGAGCATGTCTTGGTTTACGAGTGCCGAGTTTTTTGACACCGACACACACACACACTCTCTCGCCTTTACAACCCCCCTCCCCGGCTTCACACAGACACACACTCTGCTCTACACAGAAACTCTGCTCTGTCGTGATTCTTTTCAAAGGTAAGGTGCTGGTTAATTTTTTATATTTTTTTTTACTTTACAGCAGTGATTCCGTTAGTATGCGCTCACGCGTACTGTAACATAAACACTCTGTAAAACAAATTCGCGAGTGTCATTAGAGAGATTTCTTTTTTTCCCATTAAAACAGTGTTTCCGTTGTGTGTGTGTGTTTGTTGTGAAACTTAAAAAGTGAGGTGGGGGGAGGAAGGAGGAGTTTTTTTTTTTTTTTTTCCCCCGATTCTCTCCCTACTTTTTTAGTCGTGTCCAATTCCTCCCCGTCACTAGGGGGCTCTCACATTAAGGCTACTACTACCACTCAGCCGGGAGGGCCGAAGACTATCACGTGTTTCCTCCGAACCACGTGACGCCAGCCGACCGCATCTTTTCGAACTGCTTGCTCGCGCACCGTTGGGGGGGGGCGTAACACACTCGGAGGACAGCGCTATCCGCTCCCTCCGTTGCGCGAGCTCACAGACGCCCCTGATTGGCTGTAGAGCCGTGATTAATGTGGGAGCACTAAGTACCTCTCATCCCTCCCCTCTGAGAGAGCTAGACCTCCGGCTGCGAGAGGTTACAGCACCACCCGGGATTCGAACTAGCGATCTCCGGATGATAGGGCGAGCGCTTTAACCACTGCGCCACTCGGAGGCAGGAAGGAGGAGTTTTACTGTATAAGACGAGGCGAGGGAAGGGGCTAATTCCACACACACACACACACACACACACACACACACAAATACACGGCGCCTGTGCGCACAAACGGAAACACTTATCTGTTGGGATTTATTTTAACTTTTTTAAAGGTAAAGTGCAGGTTAATTTGTTTTATTTTTACTTTATATATTGTATTAATTATTTTTCTGTGTTCATTTTTTTGGGCCTGTGGAACGAATTATTTGAGTTTTCATTATTTTTTATGGAAAGATTTGATCTGGTTTATGAGTGTTTTGGAATATGAGCCTGCTTCCGGAAGGCTTGTTTAAATGTCTACATACATACATGTAGAATAAAAAAAAATACCATGACCATTTACAGGTGAAGTGAATAATACTGACAACAGCACCTGGAAGTGGGTGGGTTATATTCGGCAGCAATACCAACAGCATTTTCTTTTACATTATGTCAATCACTTGACACCACAAACAGACACCAAAGCAAGTGTCCTTGTTAAGAGGTTCCTTGTTAAAGTCACGCAAAATGAAGAAGATTCCAGTAACAGTTGATATTGTGATGTATCTGCTACTTCTGCTACTTCTTAATGGCTCTAATCTGAGGTGCTGGTTGTTAATTGGTGATTTCTGAGACTCGTGACTCTAAATGAACTTCTCCTCTGCAGTAGAGGAAAGTCTTTGTCTTCTTTTCCTGGGAAGGCCTTCATGAGATCCAGTTTCATCATGGATCTTGATGGATTTTACAAATGCACTCGACGCAATACCGTTCTTGCAAGAACTGACCAACAGCTGACCTTCATGTCACAACTTACTTACATACTTACAACTGAACAACTTACTGTGCTTGGTTCTGTTTTTACATAATTCCATACAGTATGTGTTATTTCACTAAGTCTTCAGTCTTGTTCCAGAATCTAGACAATAAATCACAAAACATTTGAAGGTGTGTTGGTTATACACTTGCAATCTATTTAAAAACCACATGAACACAATCTTAATTCCCCATCCAGTTCCACTGGCTGTTCTAGAATGGGCACAAGATTCAGCATTGAATCCACATACAGTATTAGCCATTTCTCTTAGACTACTTTTGTAAATGTATCACACCATCATTCTTTGCAAGTATTTGGCCTTTCTGTGTGTATTCAATAGCTTTATTGTCAACTTAAAATTTGTATTTGTCAAATACCCAACCCTAGGCAGTATGATACGCAGTAAAATTCTTACATGATTGTTTGTGACATTGAAAAGAAAAATGAAAGTAAGGTGGCAAAATGTTAATAGGAAAGAATAAAAAATATAAAAACTATAATTTTGTTACAATAAAATTAAACGGAATAAAATAAAGTATAAGGTAATAATATGTAATGTATATAAAGATATAAGAATATAAAAAAGTAAGAATAGTGTATAGATAAACTGTATAAAGTATGTGGACTGGGCAATATTCAGACAGCAGCAGTATGGCGTGGTCATGAAGCGTGAAAGAGACTGATGAGCAGCAGTGATATTGTCCATCGTTAAAGTGCAGTAGTGCAATAGTAGTCATCTTTTGTATGTAAACATAAACCAGGATGTGTAAACATATATGTTTAGTGTACTCCAGTCCTTCAGTCCTGTGCAATATGCCAATGTGAAAATGTTCAGTGTGGTTGGGTTTGGTCTGTACTGTATGTTGATACTACAAAGCTTGAATAAGAATTTTTCATGTTTGATTTATGTACATCACATTAACTATCTTTATCCTTTGAAGTATTTAATACATTTGCTTTTGTCTTTTTGTGTACTGAACATTTGTGAAAAATCTGTATAAAACACTGATTTTTTTGTATAAAAACATGATTTCAAGTGATGAGATTACAGAATGTAACTGATATCCAGTTACAGTAACCATACTGGTGCATCCATATCTGTACAGTACATGTTTTCTCATTCAGTTCTAAACTGAATGAGAAAACATGGGTTGAATCCTGTGAGAAGACGTGAGTGCCATACTGAAAAGTCACCCCGTGCCCATATTAATGAAGGGTCTATATGGATCTGCTTTGTGTGTTGCCCTTTCATTTATTTTTTTTTCTACATATATAATTCATGTAACGTGCACGCATCCACAGCAAGGTGTACAGACAAAGCTTATGAAGAAATTTCCTGTCATTTAAAAAGAAACAAAAGTATGCGCTTGGCATTGCCAGGTTCCGAGAAGCGACCGAAAACAATTGTGGAATGTAGACTAGCGACAAACTTGTCTTGTAAACAAAATGATACTTCCTTATAGGATAAAAACACGTGAACATATTTCATTATTTAAAAAAATTTACTTGGTACTTGGTTTGACATACCTGTTTAATTTGTGCGCCAACCCACCCACGGTAGAGCCTACGAGGCTACACTGGGCTCAGTATAAAAGACACACACACCTAGGTGGAAGCATTTGCTCCTCAATCCCTGGAACTGTTCTGTTCTACACACACAGGCAAGTCCTTTTACATCTGCTTCATTTTCAATACAGTTACACTTCAGTTCTGATTAACTGCTCAGAAGATGTTGATGGATTCTCTCTAGCAGCAGCTCTGCAGTAGTGCGGGTTTATGTTAATGCACTCATTCTGATAGAGGTTTCTTTAAGGAGAAATACGTTGTTTGTTTGTGTAACATTAGTTTAAATAGTCTCCAGTCTTAGTGCATTGTACCAGGCAGAGGTAAAGCTGGAACATCTTCAGCAGTACAGAGGAGCTTACGCTTTTCTCTCTGACATGATCAGCTTCGATAGTTTAATCTTATCAACTTAATAAAAAGAGAATAAAAACTGTGTGATGTGTAAACAAGTGTTTATAGCTGCTATAATGTGAGTGACCACAAGATGAACTTGAACATGTAGCCACTGCAGATAAAGCTTCCATATGAACTAATGTTATTTAATTAATGAAGGTTGTAACATTTCATATAGTGCAAGAGGAATAAAAGACGTTTGTGTAATCAACTTCACTGTGTAACAATAACTGTATAACACATCTCTCTCTCTCTCTCTCTCTCACACACACACACACACACACACACACACACACTTAGCAAATGTTATTGCTGTATGTTGCAGGTCAATCATTTTATATAAATTTTCATCAAATTCAAATCAAATTCAAATACATTTTCAAATTGAGAATATATAAAATATAAAATAAGAATTCAATAATAAAAAAAACTTTTAGCTGTAAAGTTTCCACTATGTACAAGTAATCGAACAGAACTGAAAGCAATGTCCAGTCATGAGCAGAACACAGCGCAAAGTTCCAGGTGTGCAAATGTAGACCACGTGCAAATGAGTGTTAAATGTGAGGGTTAAATTAAACATTTTAATGATCGCTGCATTTTATTTTACAGAGGAGAGCAATGAGGGCCTTCACTATGCTGGTGAGCAGGTTATCTTCTCTATTCGTTCTTAATAATGTCACATATTATTTCTACCTTTGTGAATTAGTGAATGAATAATAAATGATATGAAATTGTGAAGCAGAGAGGTAGCACTGCCAGATCCGGTGCCTCTGGGAATTATTCTGGTCTTTTGTCCCTTAATTAAAAAAATCAACATGTCATATTGTTTTGTATCATTTAGTGTTATGGACATCAACAGATCTTTAATATTCCAAACCAAGAAACAGTTTTGGAGATATTCTTGTTTAAAAACAAGGCGATGATTCTGCATCTGCATCAGTCTCATTATCTCAAGACATTTTTTTTGTGAAACTTCACTAGACACTAATATGTTCTAATCTCTCTCTCTCTCTCTCTCTCTCTCCCTCTCAGAGCTGGTGCATGCTAGCGCTGCTTCTCCCCTCACTCAGTGCTGCAGGTCCTGTGCTTCTCCTGCCTCTGGACTGTCAGGAACTCTACAGGAGTGGGGTTAATGTTAGTGGAGTGTACACCATCTACCCCTCACCCTCCAAGCCTGTAGACGTGTACTGTGAGATGAACTGTGCTAGTGATGATGAGCAACTCCATGGATGGACAGTAAGTGACTTGTTTGTTTGTTTGGCAAGTTATTTTTGTGTATAATTTATACTTGTTGACCCAGAATAGGAATCATATGTAGTAAACAAAGTGAACAGTTAATCAATTAATGATCAGTTAATAATAAACAATTAATTAATAAATGTAATAATCTGTGATGGAGCTTCTCTTAGTGTTAGCTCATGTGAAATAAACACTGGTTTTATTTCTTGTTTATTAACTCGATACTCCTTTGTTTATTTATTTATTTATTTATTTATTTATTTATTTATTTATTATTTGTATTTATTACTTTTTTTATTTATTCATTTGATCTGGCATAAAAAAGCAAAAAAGAGCCTTTATGCCCAGTCTGCCATCTTTTCATTGGTTAATTAATTGTTTCTGTATGTAAGTGAGAGGAAAGGTCCGATTTCTTTCAGCCATGGCTTAAATATAAAAGCCGGGGTCAATATACTGCATTTAGCAAAAACTCCAACATAGCCAATAAAATAAATATATCAGATGACGTACCAGGATGATGCAAAATTTTCCCCAAACATCTCCTTTTGTATCATATGAGACATGATTCTGGATTTTAAATCCATCTCAAACATCCACACTTCTGAGAACAACAAAATGTGGTCGACAAAGTGCAGAAATGTTGCTCTGACACAGATATGTACAGAATGTTTAAACAAGCCTTTTCTTTCCACACCACAACATGACAAATCCTACATGAAACAGATGAAGCAGGTGCTACTTGAATGAGCAGAAGAGATCAGACTTGAGCAGCACTTTGTCACTGTGAAATCAGCATGTGCCTAGAAACTGTACTACAATTCATCAATCTGATTTTGATTTCAGACATTTCAGTTGATTTCAGATTTCTTAATGTGTTCTGAGACTTTATAATTACACCGAGTCTTATAAAATGTAAGGTGATGAATCCAATGCAAGATGAAGAACTGTCTCTCTCTCTCTCTCTCTCTCTCTCTATCTTTCAGGTTATTCAGAGGAGAATGGATGGAAGTGTGGGTTTCAACAGGGATTTCGAGACGTACAAAGGGGGCTTTGGGGATAAGAATGGAGAATACTGGCTGGGTGAGATGAATATATATTGACCTACTTCCAGAGGTTCCTGTTCAGATTATCACATTCTATTGGAACTCTCACTCACAACAATGTACCTTTTTCAGGTCCACCTCTATCATCCACACCCGCTAAACCGTGCCCCCCTCTTAGCCGTGCCCCTCCCCTCCATGCATTTTATTTATGATTTTAGATTGAATAAAGAAAAAGAAATTCTCTTTTTGATATCATTTGCATAACTGTATCTTGTGTAATATATGTAAAGCACCTAATTTCGTTGTACATGCCACGTAAATTATGAGCAGTGTGGGTGACAAATGAGATGGAATTACACCTGCTTCGTTGATGAAATCCTAGTGACCGGGGAATTGGCCTTTTACAGTTGCAACATGACCCAACTCCAGTGTAAACTTTACTGTACACCTCTATATCCTGTGTGCTCACATTGGATATCTGCAGGTTTGGACAACCTGCACCTGATGACCAACAACAAGCTGTATGAGCTACAAGTCGACCTGGAGGACTTTGATGGACAGAAAGCATCTGCTGTCTACAAAGTTTTCATCGTGGGCCCTGAAACTAACGGCTACGTGCTTCGAATTGGAGGCTTTGTAAACTATGGAGCAGGTGAGAGATCTGACAATAAGTGTGGATGTGGGTTTGTTTAAAATATGTGCATAATGTGTGTAGTAACAGGTGATTCTGTCTACAGGTGATTCTCTCTATTATCAAAATGGACAGAAATTCTCCACCTATGACAATGAAAATGCTAACTATGGCTATTACTGTGCTGCACTTTACCAAGGAGGATTTTGGTACAATGGCTGCTTCTATGCAAACCCCAATGGCTTATATATGGGGAGCCCATACAGCTATTCAGCTCCTAATTATTATTATTATTATTATTACTCTTATTACTATTCCCCTGGCGTTGTGTGGGGAACTTGGAGAGGCTGGAGTTACTCCCTTCAGGGAATCACTATGAAAATCAGGCCTTTGTCTTAAAGTCATGTAAAAGCCTGATAATTTCCACCCTGGAAATAAAAAAAAAAACTGTAAGCTTCTAGTTCATCAAAGTGATTCTGTTTGAATGTGCATGTCTCTAATCAAGTTCATTATAAAAATAAAATAAAATAAATAATTTTTTGCTTTTATGCTTTTCTCTGTCCGAGTACAGGATAATAAAATGTGTGGTGGATATTGTATGTTTTTCTTAACCATATAATTAAATGTATCCTAGCAGTACCAGTACATTTTGTTTGTCTGCTATTTACAGGTGAATTAATTTAGGAAATTGTCTGATGCTTATTAGTAACGATTATAGTAGCTAGTGTAGCAAGTATTGGTTTGTTCTGATCAGAGTTTAATGAAGTAACTATGTTAGGCTTTTCAAATCTTCCCGTAAGAAATAATGAAAACTCAAATAATTCGTTCCACAGCCCAAAAAAATAAATACAGAAAAATAATTAATACAATATATAAAGCAAAAATAAAACAAATTTACCGGCACTTTACCTTTTAAAAAAGTTAAAATAAACCCCAACAGATAAGCGGTTCTGTTTGTGCGCGCATGCGCCGTGAGTGTATGTGTGTGTGTTCCCTCGCCTCGTCTTACACAGTAAAACTCCTCCTCCCTCTCCCCACCACGCTTTTTAAGTTTCACAACAAACACACACACAACGGAAACACTGTTTTAATGGGAAAAAAGAAATCTCTCTACTGACACTCGTGTGAGCACAGACTAACGGAATCAATGCTGTAAAGTAAAAAAAACAAAACAAAACAAATGAACCAGCACCTTAACTTTGAAAAGAATCACGACAGAGCAGAGTTTCTGTGTAGAGCAGAGTGTGTGTGTCTGTGTGAAGCCGGCAAGGGAGGGTGTAAAGGCGAGAGAGTGTGTGTGTGTGTGTGTGTGTGTGTGTGTCGGTGTCAAAAAACTCGGCACTCGTAAACCAAGACATGCTTGTTTTTCAAGTCAAAATTTATTAAAACTATTTGCTCTTCTTGCAGAACACTCATAAAATGAGTTAGTCGCAATCCGAGGTATTACACAGCAGTGCAGGTCAGAAGCATTTGCAGAGACCAAACAAATAAAAACAAAGAAAAAACATAAGACACATTATACTATGACCCTCGTTTAACTTAAGGTCATTATAAGTTATGAGAACATGAATATTTTTTCCTTCTTGTAAAAAACACGTACAGTAGAATTTAATAGTGAAAGTAAGAGCATTTCCACACACATGGTGTGATGAGAACTCACAGGATTGGGACTAAACAGCTGCGTGTCCATAAGAAAACCATGTGTTAGTGAGACTCATCAGAAAAAAAGGGCCTTAGTTTGCTAAAGAGCATAAAGACTGGTCATACTCGATAGCTCATACTGTATGTTTGGGGTTTTCTTCCTGAGACCTCAAATGGCTGTACTGTAATACTGAGATTGGAAGGAATAATTTTAACACATTCACAGAACAGTAGGCCTGGACACAGTAGGTCAAACAATTCCTACAACCACTTTGTTCAACCACTCACTATTGATAATGTGATTGTGATAGACAGTCCAAAAGACCCATGGACAACCCACAATTATAATACCATCACAGTCTTCAAAACAACATCCAGGCAAAAATCCTTTAATAAATGTGTCTTGCATTGTATACATACTGTGAAACATACTGTAAAGCACAAAACATCTCAAACCTAAAAAGTCCTGAGAGTGACCGTGGAAATTTAGCATGAAAATTCTCATGAGAACATTTTTGCTTGAGAGTATATTTCCAAAATCATGCTCTGAATAGAAATTCACACTTCAATTCTAACAGAGACAAAGAAAAGTAAACTTTCAACTTGCAACTAGTAGACCAGTTTTACTATGTGCTCTCAGTTGAGTCCAGCCTAACCAATTTACTGCATCATGAGATAAACACAATCATCTCATCCCACTACAACTCCAGAATCAGCATCCTTCAGCACCTTACTCAGCACTGAGTTCAGTTGCATAGTAGTGCTGATAAAAATAAAAAATAAAAACAGATGGAAGCATCAGACTTAGCAATGACTTCTGGTGGTTAAACTAAATTGCATAAATTGGTTTTTAAGAGGATGATTTGGTGATTCATCTTTACCCCTGACCTAACTAATGGAAGGTATCCCTGAAGCAAAGCTAAAAGTTGTACACAATGCTTACAGGTGCTGAAAAGACTTGTCTTTTGTTTTGAACTGCAATGTTTTATACTGTACCTGAAAAAGACATGACAGTGGGACAAGACACCATAATAACTCACACTTGGCCCTGTATGACACTTTAACCTCTGGCAGAAGACTGTCAAATATGAAAAAAGATCTGTTGAGAATCACAGACCTCACAGGCGAAGGTGCAGAGATATAAACAATCTGCTCATTATCAAAAACATGCCAACTCATGGGTCAAGCATGATGAACGCAGTGCCACGGCCAGGGGCAAATTACATGTCACAACCTGAACAGTAGACTGATGGGAGAACTATCAACAATGCATGATGAATGAAGTTTCTATCATAGCTTCTTTCTGTCACAGTCTAAAACAACATCTCAAAAAGAGAACGCAACAATGTGGTGATGTCAAGGTGTCAATGGCTGAATGCAGTTATTGCAAGCAACAAATACAAAAAGTCCACAGTGACAGCAGGAGTAACCCAAACAGGCCGAGTGACAACAACAGACCCAACAGTAGTGATTTTCTTTTTCTCACTGTCTTCTACAAGTCTCTTCTTGGAGGGCCATATGGAATCTGAAATTTCTCCCTCCTGGGCATTCCTCCGGATTGAGGTAAGACTCAAGAAGACGTCCGCAAAGTCTGATCACCTCACACAGCACCATACATACCTCCTTTCCAGTCAGCTCATTAAGTCCCCTGAATAATTGTTGAAACCCATGGTCATGGTGGTTAAACTGGGTATGAGCACAGAGCTGTGACTGGAACCTGGCACAGGTATATACCTTGAACTTGGTCTGGGAACAGAGCTTCGGGTGTCAGCATGATGATCATGAGACTGGTGTGCACTGTGGATATGTCTTCTTCAATCTGGCCAGCTGAATGAGCACAATGTCTCTGCATCCTGGAGGTGTAAAGACATGTATCACCCTCAAGCCCACCTCATGGAAACAGCAGTGAGGAAAAGTAGGGTGTGGCTTAACCAGAACAAAGTATAATACAGATTAGGTACAGGATGGCATGGGCCAAGGCATGATTCTAGGTCCTGATGGTATGCAGCCAGTCATAGCATAACAGGAATCAGGTAAAACAGGGCTAACAGGGAGCATTAATAAGCTTTTAGAGTTAAGAAGAAATATTTTAGAACTTAAGTTCAGCCTTATCATGTTTAATAGGAAGCATTAGATGAATCATTTCAGGGCTAAACAGGAACAAGTCAGTGGTTTCTTGGACAAAGACAGGACAACATTGATACCACTGATATATATACTAATATTAAATATATATATATATATATATATATATATATATATATATATATATATATATATATATATATATATATATATATATATATATAAATAAATATAATATTATATATATATATATATATATATATATATATATATATATATATAAATAATATAAATATATAAATAATATAAATATATAAATAATATAAATATATAAATAATATATATATATTGGATAATACCCAACAACTTATTCCATTTCTTGTTAATTGTATTACCAAGGTTGTAACTTTATTTGTAACGTAGCCGTTGTAACCTTCTTTGTGTGTGTCATCTCTGGAGGCTTTTGTCAACAAAACAAATTCTTCTTTTATGTGCAAACACACTTAAAGCACTTTCTGTTTCTGATTCTGAATCAGGAGTTCATGTTGATGATGTTCATGATCGCACGCTCTGCTCCCTCCTGCGGGAGCTCCGACATCCAATTCAACACTTTAACTTTCCCTAACTACACATATGTTATTGATTTAAGACAAGAACTGAACTTATTACTCAATAGGCATATTAACTAACCACACACTCAAAAATCCTAATATACATTAAGCTGAATATTTGTATAAACTATGCAATATACAGTACTTTAATTTAATCTCTACACTCGCTGTAGAAACATTTTAATGCACAACATCCACTGACATTGTGCACATGACAAATAAACTTAAAACCTGCTCAATTATGATGATTATATTAGAGGATAAAATAGAAACTGCATTAATGTGAAAAGCTTTATTAATGTGAAATCAGTTCAGAGAGGCAATTTAAAATAAATAGGAAATTTGGCCATAATAGTGAAAAGTTTATAATAAACAATAAGATAAAAAATATATGATCATTGTGGATAAGACATTAGACACTGCCTGCTCAATCTATTTACAATGAATGATCTTTAAGGAACATGAAAGCAAGACTTTAAGGGAGAGCTACCTCTTAAATAAGGTGTTGTTTATTATTTTATTTTTAGTGGCTCAAATCAAGTTACTCAAATCTGTATGATAAAGCAGTATATTTATTTACACCTAACATAATTACATCAACAGAACATTCAAAACATGGGAATACAAAATGTATAAAATATGCAAATCGTTCATCATTCAATAAAACAATAAAAGCAAACTCCCAACGCAAGGTGTTCACATTCTGTGTGCAGACAAAGAACATGTGTTTTTTGTATCTAATCTCAGCTTTACAAAACATTCTCTCATTGCAAATCATCATGGAAATGCTCATTGTTCCGAGAAGCAAACAACAGACCTGTGAAATGTAGATTAGCTTCACTTTTGTATTTCTTGTAAATTGAAGGTTACTTCCTTAAAGATTAAAAAAAAAATGTTTCACATATTTAAGGACAACATGTACTTGAATTTAAGCCAATGTTCTACAAGCCTGTTTACATGCATTCACGCAGGACGCTTTATTTATAGCACACACACACACACACACACACACACACATACACACACACATACACACACACACACCTTGTTATGGTTAATTATGTTATTGCTGGATAGTCAGTCAATAATCTTTGTACTTTATTTTACAGAGACCAGCGAGGAGGGGCTTCATCATAGTGAGCAGTTTTTCTGCTTTATTATTCCTCATCACATGGTTCGAACTTTTGGTTTAAACAAGTAAGATTCTAATATATAGCTCAATAACAGGAATAGCAGGCTAGTAACATCACCACACATCAACAAGTCAACATAATATATATCTACAATGATGAATTAGTTACATGATTACAAGTTACTAGACTTGTTTTGTTCAATTAATGTCCCACCTGTGAGGACATGTCTTGATCCACAGTAGATGTTTGTTATCAGTAAACATGGTTCGTCTGTGTATTTCTGCTCTAACTCTTGGTCAAAAATAAATGTGTACAGCTTATTCATGCTTATTCAGCTAATATTCAGACTATACACATGTGAGGTGAAAGGACGGCAATCCACCACCTTGAAGTTAAAAAAAAATTCCATTATAGAAATAAAACACTCAGTTTTTAGTTTATCAAAATGATATTGTAATTGTAACGTCCGTGTGCATATTCACATGCATACTGTATATGTGACCATACAAAATGTTTGCAAAATATTTACTGTAAAAGATTAACAAAATATTTGATTAGCAAAATCAACTTGGAGCCATCAAAACAAAAAACATGCACTTAAACCTTCAAAATTTTCATTCGATCCTTTTCGTGACTTTCATCTGGGAAAGATTATACAGAGAGTATAAGAGTATAATACAGTATATACTGGATAATATAATAAGAGTAGAATAAAAAATCACACAAACAGTCTCTCTCTCACACACACACACACACACACACACACACACACAAATCATCAAAGTACTATTATGGCATTTAAAAATCTATTTTTGACCCTTTTGTGCCCAAGCATGTAGGTGAAGCCACAAAATCTAATGAAAAAAAAAACTTGTCTTTGAGATTGACAATGAAATTACAAAATTAAGAACACGTCTTTTATAATAATTAAAGCTGTCAGTCATTTTGAAAACTCCATATTTAACTAAATCCTTTCTATAAAATATTATCAAACTGTAAGATGGGGTGAAATCCCCCCCCCCCCCCAGTTCTAACTTTTGTATGTTATAGCCAACCTTACTAGTCCAAAATGGAGGAAAAGAAACATTTAGATTTTTAACAACATTTTATGCAAAAAAAAAAAAAAAAAAAAAAAAAAGCTTCATCTATTACTCATGGTTTAATAGACTCACATTCTAATTTGGTTCTCTAAAGGCTTAATCTGCAGTGTACCACTAAGTATTTAGAATCAACTCCCAAGGGCCAATCAGCAATCAGCTTCCACCATTTTCCTGCTGCAAATACTGCTCTGAGATTGAGAGCATGTGATCTAAATGCTGTAAATCAGTTTAAATTATTTTATTGCTATCATTACAATTTTTTTTTATTTTTAACCTCAATGAAAAAAAAATCATGTACATTAAATGTCGCTTTATTTACAGGCATGCAAATATTATTCTGTAATGTTATTTATTCATTTTAGTATATCTTTGTAGGGAATGGTCTTGTACATAATAATGTGGACATAAGAAACTTTTATCTACCAGCTGGGGGAAAAAATTATAATGTAAATCCTATGCCTGTCCTTTCAACTGGAAATAATCACATTTGCTAAAGGTACTTCCACTATTAAAGAATAGGTCCAACAAAGGGAGTACCAAATGTGCAGTTCCTTGAATGACCACTAGCTGGCTCAAAAAGTGAGTCAATCCCCACAGAGCCCCATGTTAAAATGCTGATAAATTAAATATTCATTGTTTAGGGTGCACCATCATCTAAAACAGAGTTCTAACTCAGTTATGCTTAATTCTGACTGTCGCACAGTTTATAAATACATAATGCCAAAGATTTATAGAATGCCATTTTAAGTGAATAATAAATATGTATACTATAGGCTTGTAATTTATGGTCAATACCCAATTTCACACAAGCTTTAGCTGTCGGACAGGTGGCCTTACATTCACTGCTAGGATATTCTGATATAACAAGGATTTCAAGGTTGACTCATTGACTGCGAAGTGCCCAGTTCCTGTAGCTGCAAAAACAAGCACAAACTATCTCACTGTAGAATTTAAATTCTTATTATAGAATGCTGAGTGCCAAATTGTTTTATAACTTGATCTGCAGCAACAGTTTCTTCTCTAAGACCATTGCTTATGTTGTTCCCTCTTGGCATTGTGTAAACACACACCTGAATGCTCCAGACCTGCTTAAAACCGAATGCTTATATAGAGGTCTGCACACCTGCTGATGATCAATTACTCACGGGTTGATGATTAATAGCTCCTGGAGGAGACTAGGAGCTCGGGAAGGAGACGAGATACGACGAGACACGAACGTAGCTTCTATGATCAGGTACGGAGCGGAGTCTGTTTCCGTGATCGAGGTCAGACGCTGATTGTGAGGAAGTGAGGTGTATTTATGGTGTAGTGCTAATGTGAATCAGGTGTGTGCTCAGAACTCGGGTGATGGTGAACGGAGATTGAGGGTGGAGCCTGGTGTTTCCGTGACAGAACCCCCCCCCTCTCCACGGCACCTTCCTCTGGGAGCAGCGTTTCTTTTTTTGTGTATTGTGTATATTATACATTGCTACATAGTTGGTGTTAGCTGTGACCTAGCCCAGCCATTCTCTTATACCATCTTACACTCCGCAAAACACACACTCAAAGGTTTGGTTAATCACACTGTTTATTAAATTTAAATTGGGGCAAAATATGGCCGAGTCCGATGCACGAGCTGAGGAGGGGATGGGAGCACATGTCTTCATTGCAGGCCCTGTCATGACGCATCATGAGCCCATGCAATACAAGGGCCCACAAAGTGATGATGGGGTAGAGCCACCGCTCACTGATGAACCGCTGCCTCCACCTCCTCCTCCCGTCGACGCTGAAGACGACCCAAGCCTCATCTCCATGGTGCTAGCAGCCCGCCTCGGCCAGCTAGAAGTGGTTCTGCAGGTGCTGGAAGACAATCTCGCCCGGCGAATGGATGAGCTGTCGGATCAGGTGGGTGAGCTGCAACGCATCCACAACACAGAGGTATTAACGTACCAATGTAAACTGAAGAATGCTCAGGAGGAGATGCAACAACTGTGAGGAGCAATTGAACAATGTAGGCCGCTCCATGGTGGAGTGCATGAAGAGGCGAGACTCTCAGTTGAAAGCCATGATGAGTGCGCAACCGGTCGCTACTGCCACTCCTCAGCCTCCCTCTCCCAACAGCTGCTCACACCCTCCTACTTTCAAACCACCTGTGAAGCAAGTCAGCAACGCTTCTCTGTCAGAAGAACACAAGTATCAGTTGCAGGAGCTGTTGTTAGAGTGGCTGACAGTGTGCACTGACCGAATTGGCCACACTAAGGCAATAACCCACCACATTTACACCACCGACGAAAGACCAGTCAGGAAAAAGGCTTACCCTGTCCCTGTCCACAAACAGCAAATTGTGGAGGAAGAGGTCGCCAAGATGCTGGAAGCCAGTATCATTAGACCGTCCACCTCGCCGTGGGCCGCCCCGGTCGTACTGGTGGGAAAAAAAGATGGTGGGACCCGTTTTTGTGTAGACTTTAGGGCCCTGAACAGCAAAACACCACTAGATGGCTTCCCTATGCCCCAGGTCCACGAGATCTTGGAGGCTCTCTATGGGGCTACTGTGTTCAGCTCATTAGATCTGCGTAGTGGATATTAGCAGGTGACAATGCATCCAGACAGTATCCCAAAAACAGCATTCATCACAAAGAACAACCAATACGAGTTCCTCCGTCTTCCCTTCGGCCTGAAAAATGCAGGAGCAATGTCTCAGAGACTTATGACTTCGGTTCTGGCGGAAGCCATAGGAAAGTATTGTTTTGTTTACACTGATGACATCGTTGTTTATTCAAAGGACACCACTTCTCACCTTAACCATCTCCAACAGATATTTGCACTTCTTGAAGCTGCTGGTCTCACAGTCAACCTGAAAAAATGCAACCTCTGTCAGACATCCCTCTCCTTTCTGGGACACATCATATCGGCTGAAGGCATAAAAACTGAAGAAGCCAAGGTAGCAGCTATACGAACTTACCCCGTTCCCTGCAACCTGAAGGAGCTACAGCGCTTCCTAGGTCTGGCTGGTTGGTAGCACCATTTCATCCCCCACTTCTCAGAGCGTGCTGCTCCTTTACACGCTCTGAAGAAGAAAGGAGTCAAGTGGGTATGGACGTCTGAATGACAGTCAGCCTTTGAGGATCTGAGAACAGCTGTTCAAGACACACCAGTTTTAACAGCTCAAGACTTCAGCCGCCCCTTTAAGGTGCAGACAGACGCCAGCAACATCGGCCTGGGTGCAGTACTCACCCAAGATCACGAAGATGGGGAACACGTGATCGCCTACGCCTCCCGGCTGCTACATGGTGCGGAAAGCAGGTATTCAGCATCAGAGAAAGAATGTCTGGCTGTGGTGTGGGCTGTGGAGAAATGGCGTCAGTATCTGGAAGGCAAAGCTTTTACCATCATCACAGACCATGCTGCTTTAACCTGGGTTTTTAATCAGCCGAACCCCTCCTCACATCTAATCCGCTGGGTACTCAGACTGCAGGCGTTTGAGTTCGTAGTTCAGCACCGTAAGGGGCAATGCAACGTCGTTCCTGATTCCCTGTCACGGCGCTGGGAGGGAGAAACCACGAACGCCCATCTGGCAGTACATCGAGGCAACGATTTGCAGTGGGGTTTGCCCTGTGACTGGGAGGAGCTGGAGAAGGCCCAGAAAGCGGATGAGACGCTTCATACACTGTGGAAAGAGGCAAGGTTAGATCCTGACGTTAAAAAAATACATTACTGCGTAATAAATAAATTTCTCTATCGTCAGATCCCCAAACAGGACGGGTGTAGTCTCCTCCAGCTGGTCATCCCAACATCTCTGCGACCTCAATATCTGCAGTACGCCCACGACAACCCTGTCAGCGGTCATCTGGGGCGGATGAAGACCCTGCGGAGGCTGCTGGAGGTCGCCTACTGGCCAGAGATACGTCGAGATGTCTGGGAATATTGTAAGAACTGTGTTACCTGTCAAAAATACAAACCTCGCATTAGTAAGCTGGCGGGATTACTACAAAGCACACCTGTGGTGGAACCTGGTTTTATGTTGGGGGTGGACCTCATGGGTCCTTTTCCACGTTCATCCCGGCTCAACGAACATCTACTGGTGGTCGTGGATTACTGCAGTAAGTGGGTTGAGATGTTTCCTTTAAGGACAGCAAAGGCTCACAACATAGCCAACATTTTAACTAGGGAAATTTTCACACGGTGGGGCACTCCAGCTTACCTGGTTTCTGATAGGGGTCCGCAGTTCACCTCCCAGCTACTCAACTCCATCTGTCGGCAATGGGGCATCACCCAGAAGCTCACCACCGCATACCATGCTCAGACCAACATCACAGAACGGACTAACCGGACATTAAAATTCATGATCGCAGCATTCGTCAAAGAAAACCACAAGCAGTGGGACCAATGGCTTCCTGAGTTCCGATTTGCTATCAATACAGCCTGGCAGGAAAGCACTGGTTTCACCCCGGCAGAAATAGCACTGGGACGCAAGCTAAAGGGACCACTGGAGAGAATGCTGCATCGCACCACCTCACCTGACCATCCTGCCTATTCCACAGTGGAGCGTCAGGAAGCTCTGTTCCAGGTTGTACGGAGCAACGTGGCCCGTGCCCAGGAACGGCAGGGGAAATACTACAAACTCAGGCAACGAGCTGCCACATACAAAGCGGGCGACCTTGTGTGGGTCCGTGCTTTTCCTCAGTCTCGGGCAGAGGACTCGCACATGGCCAAATTGGCTCCGAAATGGAAGGGACCAGCTAGAATCATCCAGGTTTACGGTCCACGTAGTTAATTTAAAGCCTTTTTTCGGCGAAATCACGCCTTCTTCCGAGGGGGAGGGGGTGTAACAGGCGGTTGCCTAGTTACGGGCTCCCGGCCAGTGGGGGCGCTGTGGGAGCCATTTACCTTAATTTGACAAAAGAAGAAGAAAGGCTGGGTTAGGTAACAGCAGCCATTACCCCAGCCGAAGCTAAAGCCGAAAGCTAAAAGCTAAAGCCGAAGCTAAAGCCGCTGTTTGAAAACCCGAATGCGGGATAGTGTTGTCCAACACGCATGTAAGTAATGACGGTTGAGAGGTTTATTTATGTGAAGCCCGCCGAGGCGTTTATTTCACAACTGTTTGCTTTCTGTGCATTCACGGCATCCCTCCTGCTGTGGTTATGCAGGAGGGGTTTTTTTTCTATGTGTTTTCCTGTCTGTGTGTTTTCCTGAGTGTTGAGGAGTGTGTCAGCTGGTCCTCCGGGGAAAACACATCAGCAGCAGTGTGCGCGCGGGACCGGTCCGTCGGTGACCGCCGCGTCGCCTTAAAGGAGACGTCGCTCACGGAGGACATCGTGTACGGAGCGGGACGTTCTCTGAGTGTATTTATTGTATTTATGGACTTGCGTGGGAACGGGAAAAAAGAGCTCATGGACTCTGTGTGTGTGAGTGTGAGTGAGAAGGCACGGGGAGTGAGTGGTGTGAAACTGTAAATAAATGTATATACACTTTTGATTACATAAAAATTGCTTTCTGGTGGTCCTTATTCAACCCTGATTCTGTTAACGGCAAGTTATTATTTTAAATAATAGTAGCGTGTTTGTTACATCCGAACTGCCCGTTGCAGTTGTTGGTGAGCTGATTCCCAAACTCTCTCACTCTCCTGGAACCAATGAGTCACGGAGGGTACCTCAGATGGCGTTCCATTCCAGGGGAAGAGAGGCGGTTGGTAACCGAGCACGCACTGAAATGGTGTGAGGCCTGTGGCGGGCTGTCGGAGTGAGTTCTGCGCATACTCGGCCCAGGCAATGAACTGGTCCCAAGAGTGTTGCCGATCATGACAGAATGTTCGGAGATATCTGCCTATCTCCTGAATCTTGCGCTTGGTTTGTCCGTTACTTTGGGGGTGATACCCCGAAGACATACTTACGGTCACACCCAAAAGTTTGAAGAAGGCCTTCCAGAACCGGGAGATGAATTGGGGCCCTCGGTCAGATACGATGTCTTCGGGAAGACCATAAACCCGGAAAACCTGATGAAATAGGGTTTGCGCTGTCTCCTTAGCCGAAGGGAGTTTTTGAAGTGGAATAAGGCGGCAGGATTTGGAAAAGCGGTCAACTACTACTAAGATACAAGTATTGCCTTTGGAACTTGGGAGGTCCATCACGAAATCCACTCCTAGATGTGAGCATGGACGCTGGGGTACTGGAAGGGGAAATAATTTTCCTGCGGGCAGATGTCTGGAGGATTTTGTTGTCACGCAGTCCCAGCATCCCCTCACGAACCTTCTAACGTGCTCTGCCATGTTGGGCCACCAGAAGCGTTCTTCGAGGAGTGAGAGGGTTTGATTTGTCCCAGGGTGACCAGTGCCCATCGAAGCATGTGTTTGATGGAGGAGGTTATCTTGTTGAGCCGTTGGAACATAGAGACGACCGTCGGGGCATTCTGGAGGCGAGGGTTCAGTGGTCAGAGACTGACGGATCTCTTCTTCTACCTCCCATTCAATTGGAGAGACGAACAAGGTTGAAGGGAGGATATTCTCCGGGAGTTCTGGGGTTTCTTCCTTTTCGTGGTGACGGGAAAGAGCATCAGCCTTGACGTTTTTTGTTCCTGGTTGGTAACTGATTGAGAAGTGGAATCGAGTGAAAAAGAGCACCCACCTGGCCTGTCGCGTGTTTAGGCGTTTGGCATCCCGTAGATATTCTAAGTTCCGATGGTCAGTTAAAACCAGAAAAGGGTGCACTGCCCCTTCCAACCAGTGCCTCCACTCCTCCAATGCAAGATTGATGGCAAGGAGTTCTCGATTCCCGATGTCATAGTTCCTTTCCGCGGGTGACAGCTTCCGGGAGAAAAAAGCACAAGTATGGTATTGAGGAGGTTTCCCCTGCTGCTGGGAAAGGATGGCTCCAACTCCTGACTGGGACGCGTCGACCTCGACGAGAAATGGTTTAGTGCGGTCTGGGAGAACTAGGATAGGTGCTGACGTGAACGCCCTCTGGAGAGCAGACATAGCGTGTGTGGCCTCGGTGTTCCAGGAAAGGATTTTGGGTTTGCCCTTCAAAAGGTTTGTCAGGGGGGCGACCAGGGAACTGTAATCTTGAATAAATCTACGGTAAAAATTTGCAAAACCCAAAAATCGCTGGAGCTGTTTTATGTTAGTTGGGATTGGCCATGTCCGGATAGCCTCGACCTTATTGTCATCCATCTTGATGCCGTGTGAACTTATGTGGTAACCTAGGAATGACACGGAGGATTGTTGGAATGCGCACTTTTCAGCCTTCAAGAACAGTCGTTGTTCTCTTAGTTTCTGGAGAAACTCGGCTACATGGATGCGGTGTTCCGATTCGCTCCGAGAGTAAATGAGGATGTCATCGATGTAAATAATAACTAACCTATTTAGGAACGATCGAAACACCTCATTCATGTAGCCCTGGAATACGGAGGGAGCATTAACTAGGCCATAAGGCATGACCAGATATTCATAGTGGCCGGTTGGAGTGATGAACACCGTCTTCCATTCGTCTCCCTCTCGTATTCGAATGAGGTTATAGGCACTCCGAAGGTCTAGCTTGGTGAAAATGCATGCCCCACGTAGCTGTTCCAGAGCTGCAGGGACGAGTGGGAGTGGGTAACTGAACTTTGCCGTTATTTTATTGAGGACAGGGTAATCGATGCAGGGGCAGAGCCCCCATCCTTTTTACCCACAAAGAAAAAGCTCGAAGCAGCAGGGGGGGTGGATGGCCTGATGTACCCCTGTTGGGTAGCCTCCTTGATGTAGTCCTCCATGGCCTTTTGCTCGGTAATGGAGAGAGAATAGATCTTTCCCTTGGGCACTGGTTCACCGGGAAGGAGATCAATGGCGCAGTCCCATGGCCGATGAGGCGGCAACTGAGAGGCTCGCAGAGGACAAAACACGTCTCTGAAGCGGGAGTAGGTCTCGGGGATGGTCGCTTGGAGCTGATCAATGGGGCTCTCCACAGATGTGGAGTTAACTGAAAGGCTGGGTTTTGAGGAGAAACACCGGTTCATACACTCGGACCCCCACTTAAGGATTTCGCAACTGTTCCACGAAATGATGGGGTTGTGCTTGGCGAGCCATGGACGCCCAGAGGTGGACTGTTCTAGGACCAGAAATTCAAGACGTTCTTGATGTAACCAACCCACCCGCATGGTGATAGGAGGAGTGGTGTAACGAACCCATCCACCCCTAGGCGGGGCCCCGGTGACACAGCGTATCTTGAATTGCGTAGGGTGGAGGATCATGGGGATATGGTGTTGGAGACATAGCGAGGCAGAGATAAAATTGCCGGCGAACCCCGAATCCAGGAGTGCCTTTACTGTAACAGACAGAGAAGCAGTATCAAGGATTATATTGGTCGTTAAGGGAGACATAGGTCTATCAAGATATGAAATTTCGCTCACCTTGGGACGGGGAGGTCGTCGAGGACATGTCAGGCGGACATGTCCTCTCTCTGCACAGTAAAGGCAGACTTCTTGGGTCAGCCGGCGTTGTCTTTCAGTGGGGTTGAGTCTGTAAAGGGATTGCTGGTCCACTTGCATGGGTTCCGGAACAGTCCTCACCTCTGTGGGACGGAGAACTGCAGATGGCTCATGGCGCAGGGAGAGTTCAGAGGAGCATTCTTGGAGGCGGTTTGCTGCCTGGATGGTGGTCCGGATGAACCGCTCTAATCCCACCGAATCATCGTGCGCCGTGAGTTGCAGCCTCAGGCGTGGGTCCAGTCCTTGCCTGAACTTAGTCAGGAGCGCAGCCTCGTTCCACCCACTGGCAGCGGCTAGAGTTCTGAAAGTCAAGACATATTCGTTAATGGAAGTGTCACCTCGATTAAGTTTGAATAGTTCCTCTCCAGTGGTGGAAACATCAGCTGACTGGGTGAACACCTCCCGGAAGTAGGTTGTGAACTCCTGATATTCATGGACTACACTCCCGTCCTGCTGCCAAATGGCCTCTGCCCACTGGAGACCTTTACCTGTAAGATGTGAGATTATGTATGCTATTTTTGACCGATCTGTTGGAAATCGGCGAGGCTGCATCTCGAACGTGAGGTCGCACTGGAGCAGAAATCCGTTGCAGTTCTCCGTCTCGCCACCGTAATGTGGTGGCGCTGCCATGGGACTGGCGCCAGCGGTTGTTGCCGGAAGTGGTTCGGTGGAGGAGAAGACTTGGCGTAGTCGCTCCACCAGCTCGAGTAATGGGTCCGGACCCGTCGGGTTCATTGTTCTTTCGGTCTGACCTTCTGTTGCGGGAGACACAGACTCAGACAATGATCTTAGTAAACCCGAACGGGTGTTTATTAGCAGTTTGTTGAATAATGAGACACTTAATGAAATATAGAGGGAAAGTCTTATCTGCGTGGCTGAAGGAGCTGGTGGGAGAGTGAAGACAAACAATGACGATGTGGAACAATCAGCGAGGACAACACAGGATACGACACGGACATGCAGGAGACAGGACAGGGAATTCAGCGAGGAGACTAGGAGCTCGGGAAGGAGACGAGCTACGACGAGACACTAACGTAGCTTCTATGATCAGGTACGGAGCGGAGTCTGTTTCCGTGATTGAGGTCAGACGCTGATTGTGAGGAAGTGAGGTGTATGTATGGTGTAGTGCTAATGTGAATCAGGTGTGTGCTCAGAACTCGGGTGATGGTGAACAGAGATGATTTTCTTATTCCAGAAGCATCTCGCTCATCAGAAAGCTGTAGTAAAAGAGGAAATACCTGAGTAACCTGAACTCATACAATTGAGCCACTCCAAGTTACAGTAACTGCTGCTAAATAGAAAAGGCAAAAGAAAAAGATGCTCTGCTTTTACTGTGGTCAGCCGAATCACCAGGTGAACATCTATGCCCATTTCCAAGACCCCGTTTTCCTCAAAATCATTCAAAGGCTCCACCCTGGCACAAGAAGGGAACACAGTCGAAAGGACAAATGAAAAGAGCTTACCAGGAGGTAGCCATCATCCTAAAATATTGAGAATCACATTGATTGAGCACTGTTCCTCCCATGAGCTGAGTATGACCAAAATTCACTTCACCACTCTTCCCCAGAGCTAGCATATCATCCCCCTCTGTTTCTGTGACAATGCACATCCTACTGCTTGAATCACTGTGGATGAATAGTTCCACTTCCTAACACCAACTCACCAAACAGCAGTCCAGAGACTCCACCTGTAAGGGAAAAATTATATATAAGTATATACTATATTATACTGTGCTCTACTGTACTGAATCACTACAAACTGTCACGGAGGGCGTGGCAGTGGAGGATCCAAGTGTAGAACGAGCGTTTGTAGAGAGTGAGTGCAGCGCTTTTAATCAATGAGATCCGTGAATGCGGAAGTGCCGTGAGGAGCGCTCGCTGTTTCTCAGAATGAAGTCCGCGTCGGGAATGCGGAAGTGGTGAGTGAGCGCTTGCCGTTTCTCTGAATGAAGTCCGCGTCGGGAATGCGGAAGTGGTGAGTGAGCGCTTGCTGTTTCTCTGAATGAAGTCCGCGGCGGGAATGCGGAAGTGGTGAGTGAGCGCTTTCTGTTTCTCTGAATGATCTCTGCGGCAGAAATGCGGAAGCGCGGAGTTCGCGAGAAGTAGCTCGTGGACGAAGAACTGGCCGAGGTCAGTAGTCGTGAGTCGAGGAAAGTCCGTAATCAAAACTCGTGGTCGAAAAACAAATCCAAATGTCGGCAACAGTAAATCTGGACGGTCAGGAAATCCGTAACGTGAGGCAGAGCCGTGGTCGTGGAAACAAAACGTGGTCGAGATCCGAAAGGTCAAGGCAGAACGAAACGCTGGAATACTGGGCATGGATAGCACACAATAATCTGGCAGAGAACTGTTGTCTGGAGGAGTGTTAAATAGGGAGCTGTGATGATCTATGATTTAGAACAGGTGTGTTGGGAGAGCTGAAATGAGGCAGTGAAAAGCAAGGAGTGGGATGGAACATGGAGCCGGAGTGTGCAGGTGTTCATGACCTTATTTGAGATGTGTGCGTGACCGGGCATGCCGTGACAGTACCCCCCCCTCTATGAACGCCACCTGGCGTTCTTGAGGGTGCCTCGGGGTGGAGATTGTGAAACTCCGTTATCAACGATCGATCCAAGATGAACCTGGCTGGTACCCAACATCTCTCCTCGGGTCCGTAACCCTCCCAGTCTACCAGGTACTGTAGGCCGCGTCCACGGCGGCGAGACTTGAGGAGTCTCCGGACAGTGAAGGCTTCGCCGCCATCTATAAGTCGAGGGGGAGGAGGGGGAGGTGGAGGTGGAGACAAGGGACATGGGACCAGTCGACGGACATGGGAGACGTGGAACGTGGGATTAATTCGGCGCATGGATAATGGCAGGGCTAGTCTGACTGAGCATGGGTTAATGACTCGAGAGATAGTGAACGGGCCGATGAACTTAGGCGAAAGTTTCTGGGATGTTGTTTTTAGTGGTAGGTTGCGTGTGGAGAGCATAACTCTTTGTCCGACACGGTAAGTAGGAGCGGCTGAGCGGTGGAGATTAGCTTTGCGCTGAAAGATGGTCACGGAGCGTCGTAATTGAGCGCGGGCCCGTTGCCATGTCCTCTTACAGCGACGGATGAAAGCTTGAGCGGAAGGGACAGCAGATTCTGCCTCCTGGGTAGGGAACAGTGGAGGTTGATAGCCAAGACAGCACTGAAATGGTGACATACCTGTGGATGAGGTGGGGAGAGAGTTATGGGCGTACTCAATCCAAGGGAGAAAACGGCTCCATGAAGCTGAGTCCCTTGAGGTCATACATCTCAGAGATTTTTCTAGCTCCTGATTCATGCGCTCAGTTTGGCCATTGCTTTGAGGATGAAATCCTGATGAAAGACTGGGGGTGGCGCCAATGAGGCCACAAAATGCTTTCCAAAATTGTGCCGAAAATTGTGGTCCCCTGTCAGAGACTATATCTGATGGGAGTCCGTGAAGTCTGAAGACCTGGGAAATGAGGATTTCAGCTGTCTCCTTGGCAGACGGAAGCTTGGGTAACGGAATAAAATGGGCAGACTTAGAGAACCGGTCGACCACTGTCAGAATGCAGGTATTATTGTCAGATGGCGGTAACCCAGTTACAAAGTCAAGTGAGATGTGAGACCAGGGTCGATGGGGAATGGGGAGGGGCCTGAGGAGTCCCTCAGGAGGAAGGTTTGTTGTCTTATTCCTGACACAGACATCACAGGATGCTACAAAGCGTTTGACGTCTTCCTTGATAGTCGGCCACCAGAAACGTTGATTAAGTAGTGAGAGAGTGCGGGTTGCCCCCGGATGACAGGCTAGCCTAGAGCTGTGGCCCCATTCTAAGACTTGGGGGCGAACAGAAACAGGGACAAAAAGCAGCCCAGGTGGGACATTACTGGGGCCTGGCTCCTGTTCAAGGGATTGCAGAACTAGGTTTTCTACATCCAGCCGAGTTACAGCTACAAGACACTGGGGTGGGAGTATGGTTTCCCTAGTGGATGCATCCTGAGGGGCGGGGAACTGTCGGGAGAGGGCATCAGGCTTAGTATTTTTGGATCCTGGGCGGTATGACAGCGTGAAATTGAACCGTGAAAAGAAAAGTGACCAGCGTGCTTGACGTGAGTTGAGTCTTTTGGCTGACTTGAGATATTCGAGATTTTTGTGATCAGTCCAAACAAGAAACGGGTGTTCAGCTCCTTCCAACCACTGTCTCCATTCTTCAAGGGCTAGCTTAACTGCGAGCAACTCGCGATCCCCGATGTCATAGTTCCGTTCGGGGGGCGTCAGTCGACGGGAAAAGAATGAGCATGGGTGAACCTTGTTGTCCTTCTGTGATTTTTGGGAGAGCACTGCTCCCACTCCTGTCTCAGATGCGTCGACTTCAACAATGAATTGGAGAGAAGTATCAGGGAAGGTGAGTATGGGTGCTGTGGTGATCTATGATTTAGAACAGGTGTGTTGGGAGAGCTGAAATGAGGCAGTGAAAAGCAAGGAGTGGGATGGAACATGGAGCCGGAGTGTGCAGGTGTTCATGACCTTATTTGAGATGTGTGCGTGACCGGGCATGCCGTGACACAAACCAGATTTAGTCATGCACTTAAATCTCCTTTCGAATTATTATTTGTTTAAAGATGTCTTAAATTACGACACTGTCTCATGTTTCATTTAATATTATTTTAATCACTTATTATTCATCTTTAAGGGAAAATTGAGCCACCACTGTCTGTTTGCCTTTTTGTATTTAAAGATGAAAAGAAGAGACATGATGCAAGTTAAGAAACTTTAACATCAGACTGAATGCCATAAAAAACATAAATCCAGCACGAGAACAAATACAGAGAAATTAAGAGTAACAGAGGAATAGTAAACAGTTACTTAAACATCACTCTCTTCTTGACAGCCTGCAGGAGAAAGAAAAAGCAGTTTTCACTTTTTAAAATAAATCCTTTCAAAAAATTTCAAGAAGCAAATCCTAATACACTTCACCACTATAACTTTTATAGTTTCAACTGTTTCTTTTAGACAGATTCAGGCAGGATGACTGCATCTAATAGTTCCATGTGTCGAACCATTCTACCAAAAAAAAAAGACTAGGCTTGTAGATCAATCTAGATAAGATCCAAACCCTTAAAAGAGTGAAGCCCTTAACATGGCCTGAAACATGCTTTATCTGAGTACACAAACACAGACACTTTGCAAGGCCACTTATGCACGTTGTTGCAACCATGTGAAAAATCCTAACGCACTGTAAGCATGAAACAAAATAAGGAAACTGACCTCTTCTTCTTAACCTCTTCCCTTTGGGTAGAACTGGACTTCTTGACTTTTAGATGGCTTTTAGACTGACATTAAGGTTTCTTATGCCCAGATCGGAATGGCAAGGGGAAACAGGACCAACCGACATAAAGGGAAAAATTTTAAAAATTATTTTGGATATCAGCATTTTGGATAGTATTAGCTTTGACTCATCATCCAAACCTCATCTGGTGTGCAGTTTGGATTAAATGCAGATGTCTTAGACTCATATTGCCAATTCCCAATAAAGCTTTATATACAGTACAGTATTTGTGTTTTTGCCCAGCAACATTTGTTTTTAACTTTCAGTCAAATGCCCACAGCTTGGTTGCAACCATATGAAAAATCGTCAGATATTACAAATAAAGCAGCTGTTGCTCTGAGACTGAGGCGCCACTCTGAGGCCAACATTGGGGATATGTAAATGTGCTGACTTAGAGTTAGACGCAGAGGTAGATCTTTTGACTCTATCAAACATATGCCGTGTGTCTGTCTTTAAGAAACTACATTTCCCAAAATCCCATTCAGCCTACAAACATGGACACCACGGACTACAATGCCCAACGACACTCTGGTCTCTGGCCAAGGTCTCCTGATTGCATTATTACACTTACACATACAGTTAGAAAAAGATTCAGTGAGAAGTTTTTAAGCCATTGTGTGATATGACTAAGCTGTTGTTTTTGTTCTTTTGGTACTGTGATTCTGACTGATATTTTTTAACTCTGATTTCTAGTTTTTGGGCAGTTGCATAAATAAATGTCAGGCATAGAATCAGAAAAGACAAAAGAATCTGTACACATGAAATTCATTATTATTTTATTCCATTTTGTCTATGTGAATCGTTCACCAATAGATGTCACTATTTCATCATTTGAAAAAGCCAGGCCTTCATTGTTAATTGTTGCAACATTTTCCTCAGGTAATGAACTGTGCTTAAACCAGGGGCTCTTCCTGACAACATAGTTAAGCTGCACAGGAAATTAAAGGGAACTGCTTTTATTTAAAAGCAGAAAAAGACCTCCTTAACATACAGCAACTTAACTTTCTACAAAATTTCACTTTAAAATAAGTAAATGACAAATATGTATGTATGTACATATATATATACTGTATAATATTTTTTAACTTGAAACCAACCGATTAATAAAACAGATTTTTTTTTTAATCACTCATTACGCAATCCATTATGCTTATGCTATTTTAAGTAAAATAAATAAATAAAACTATTTATTTGAATATTTTTTAAGACATTCTTAATAATCCATAAAGACACTGTAACATGTGTAATCTATCTATACTGATAGCTGTAGATATGGTACAAATGCAGGCTATGTATTTTACAGTACGGTGTATTTTATTTAGTTCTGTTTAATACACTGATAGATAATATTTTGCTGCAAAGTAAAGCTCAAAGTATAACTCCTGCTTGGGTTTGTTTTTTTGATGATGTTTGGCATAAAGAAAGCGAGTAATAGCGCATAATATCTGGAAGAAATATCTGTCCATGCAGATCAGTATTTCTTTTGTCATTTAACCATGGATAACGTTCCCCCATCCAAAATATGACGGGCATTAATCACTTATCACAACTGTGAATAGATGCGGCAGCAGAGACAGATTAAATCCACATAAACACTCACACTTGAAAACAACAGTAAACAACTTAAAAGCTCCAGCGGGTCAGCGCTTGTTACCGCAGGACAGGGATGACCTACAGTACACTACTGTATCTTTTACTGCTTATATTTTTGCCCTAGTTTCATGTGGTTTTATGCAATTTCATGTGCTATTTGTGTGTGTGTGTGTGTGTGTGTGTGCGCGAGTATGTGTGTTGTTTTTAAATACTGTTTATCAACTACACCCTGTTCAGCAAAATACACAATGTCTACGGCCAATTTACTGTGAACGTATCAACGTCTTGGTGTAACAGAGACGAGCCTCTTCAGATCCTTCTGCACTCGTGTTATCATGTAAATTATTACTGTATTGATACTGTATTGATGCATTGATGTATGTGAGTGTGTGTGTTTGTGGATGGAGAGGTATGTCTGTGTGTGTTTTATCAGTTGTCCTGAATTCATCAGTTGGCTTTAACACAAACGCATTTGCGCGCCGGCGAGTCGAAAGATCCCCCAAAAACCACAGAGCAATTAGCAGCATGTAATAGTCAGTACATTCTCTGTTGGAGTTTCTCACCTTCCACTCCTTCCAAATTTGTCTTCGTTCTTTTGATGTCGTTCTTAAAACCCAAAGCATTTATTTATACTGAGAAAAAATAAATATGGGTCACATAAGTACACAATAGTACAGATACATATGATCAAGTGTTCAATGGTTGTTTGTTTCTATGACCAAAAAAATAATAATAATCATTATCATAATTATTATTATTTATTTTATAGCCCAGCGTTTGGAATATTTAAAACAACATTGTCTCCTATTTTAGCCCATTGATGTAGTTGGTTCAAGTAAATGCTTATTTTATAAAAGCAAATTGGCCTAACAATACCCCAACAATTAAAACACACAAACATGACGTCAAAAAAACTTTATTCTTCCAAAACTAGCCAAAGTTGAAACAGTAATTTGTATAAAACAGGTGAATAGAAGTTGTATTTTGCCTAAAGGTCACTAAAATACCTGGATAACACCATCTGCTTATCAGTCCCTATCTGTCTTATCTTTTTATTATTAAAGTATCCATTTGCAAAAACTATCAAAGGTGGAACAGTTTAAGTCTTTGTTTCCCCCAGTGTGTCACTCCAGGTCGTTGATGCTCCTCCAGTAGCTCCAGAAGGCCGCCGTCACCCCTCTGAGCCGATCCTCCACTGCAGAGCTCTGCTTAAAGAGAACAAGAGAATTTACTAAACACAAAGATAAATCAACTTGATAGAATAGATTTTTTTTGATGAAAACATAAAAGACATTAATAATCCTACAGTATATGTATAAAATATTGTTTTAGGAATTCTGGAATGTAAATAAACTGCCTGTGCTGAATGGAAATAAACAGTTGAACTTTGTTAGCATTAGCTGTCTGTATTAACATCTGCATTAAATTAACAGGAATTAATTCATGCGGTTTCATACATATAAGTTAAGCGATATACACACGTGGACAAAATTGTTGGTACCCTTCGGTCAATGAAAGAAAAACTCACAATTGTCACATAAATAACTTTAATCTGACAAAAGTAATAATTTAAAAAAATTCTATGAATGTTAACCAATGAAAGTCAGACATTGCTTTTCAACCATGCTTCAACAGAATTATAAAAAAAATAATAAACTCATGGAACAGGCCTGGACAAAAATGATGGTACCCCTAGAAAATACTGAAAATAATGTGACCAAAGGGACATGTTAATTCAAGGTGTGTCCACTAATTAGCATCACAGGTGTCTACAATCTTGTAATCAGTCAGTGGGCCTATATATAGGGCTCCAGGTCGTCACTGTGTTGTTTGGTGACATGGTATGTACCACACTCAACATGGACCAGAGGAAGCGAAGGAAAGAGTTGTCTCAGGAGATTCGAAAGAAAATTATAGACAAGCATGTTGAAGGTAAAGGCTATAAGACCATTTCCAAGCAGCTAGATGTTCCTGTGACTACAGTTGCACATATTATTCAGAAATTTAAGATCCATGGGACTGTAGCCAACCTCCCTGGACGTGGCCGCAGGAGGAAAATCGATGACAAATCAAAGAGACGGATAATCCGAATGGTAACAAAAGAGCCCAGAAAGACTTCTAAAGAGATCCAAGGTGAACTTCATGCTCAAGGAACATCAGTGTCGGATCGCACCATCCGTCGTTGTTTGAACCAAAGTGGACTACATGGGAGACGACCAAGGAGGACACCAGACTGGAATATGCCAAACTACATGTTGACAAGCCACAAAGCTTCTGGGAGAATGTCCTATGGACAGATGAGACAAAAAAAGTTTTGCTAATTATACTTGAAGCATATCAAGAAAAGAACACTGTCCCTACTGTGAAACATGGAGGAGGCTCTGTTATGTTCTGGGGCTGCTTTGCTGCATCTGGCACAGGGTGTCTTGAATCTGTGCAGGGTACAATGAAATCTCAAGACTATCAAGGGATTCTAGAGAGAAATGTGCTGGCCAGTGTCAGAAAGCTGGGTCTCAGTCGCAGGTCATGGGTCTTTCAACAGGACAATGACCCAAAACACACAGCTAAAAACACCCAAGAATGGCTAAGAGGAAAACATTGGACTATTCTAAAGTGGCCTTCTATGAGCCCTGACCTCAATCCTATTGAGCATCTTTGGAAGGAGCTGAAACATGCTGTCTGGAAAAGGCGCCCTTCAAACCGGAAACAACTGGAGCAGCTTGCTCATGAGGAGTGGGCCAAAATACCTGCAGAGAGGTGCAGAAGTCTCACTGACAGTTACAGGAATCGTTTGATTGCAGTGATTGCCTCAAAAGGTTGTGCAACAAACTATTAAGTTAGGGGTACCATCTTTTTTGTCCAGGCCTGTTCCATGAGTTCATTTTTTTTTATAATTCCATTGAAGCATGGTTGAAAAGCAATGTCTGACTTTCATTGGTTAACATTCATAGAATTCTTATTTATTATTACTTTTGTCAGATTAAAGTTATTTCTGTGACCATTGTGAGTTTTTCTTTCATTGATCGAAGGGTACCAACAATTTTGTCCACGTGTGTAACACTCGTATATGAGCATTAGTGCAACTCTGAAGCCAAACTATAACCTACTGAGTATTGAAGCGGCCCTACTGCTTATCTACTCCTACTGACTGTTAAACACTTTTATCCAACTTTGGTTAACTAAGTGCTCGCGCTACCGTGTCACGACCAGAGTGGGGAAAAGACAGACATGGTTATGAGTGTTTAGCTCGCTAGTTCCGGTACACCAAACCCCAGCTTGTGTCCCTCGTGGACTAACTGACATTGTATTCCAGTCACAGTGATAACCTGCAGATTAACTCTTACGCAAAAATAAATAAATGCTGAATTTATCTAAATCCAGAAAACATTTTCAGAGAGCACAAACACTCTCCTTATAAAAATACCCTGAGCTCACAAAACTCTATATTAATCAGTTTCTCAGGTACTGCAGCCTCTGTAATAGCGAAGTTAATAGTATTTCCGCAGCTTTAGTGTCTTTTTGAGGGAAAGAGTGACATTGAGTTTGTGACACTGACAGTAAGTTGTAACTCCAGACTTGGTAAACAGATGTTCTAAAATAAACCTAAAGTTACATCTGACCGGTGCTGGCGCTGCCAGTGATTTTCAAAACGGTTGATTAAATAAATAAATAAATAAATAAACAAACAAACTGGGAAATAAACTGTAAACTAACCCAAACAAATTTTATGTAAAAAAAAAAGTCACCACTTACCCTGAATAAAAAGTCCATTAAACTGTCATCATCATCTCCATATTGCCGTTTGCTAGCATCAGTCTGGCGGGGGTGAAGAGGGTTAAAATCACATGATTGCTTACTTTTTCTTCATAGGAAATGCCATCTAGTGGTGGCAGTTGGTGAATGAATAAATAGTGCTTCAATGGGCGTGTTTACTATGAAATCTTGACCCACCTTTCTGGCAGGAGAGGGAGGGGGGGATCACGGCAGCCGTACGCAAGCCATACGCCATTCACACGTCACACGCCATTTGACCCTGGTGGTTTTGAGTGGCTAACACACGTGTTTGTGCATGTGTAATGCAAACGTAAGTCTCATTAGAGAGGTTAAAGATCCGTTTTCTCTCTCTGTGTCAGCACTGCATCATTGCGTTATTGGACACTATGCCACACACACACACACATACAAACAGACACATAGACACCTTTCATCCCCTCGTCCATTTGCCATCACACACACAGAAACTCTGCTCTACACAGAAACTCTGCTCTGGCGTGATTCTTTTCCAAGGTAAAGAGCAGACTAATTTTGTTTTATTTTTACTTTACAGCAGGGATTCCGTTAGTTTGCGCTCAGTCGAGTGTCATTAGAAAGATTTCTTGTTTATTTTTCCGATTAAAAAGTGCTTCCGTTGTGTGCACGCATGTGTGTGAAACTCAAGTAACAGTGGAGGAATGGTTACTGTGTAAGACAAGAAGTGGGAGAGGGGAGGGGCTCCTTACTTTAGCTTCTGGAAAAAAATGACATGGAGTGAGATCTGGACTTCTTGGAGGCTATCGTCCCAGCCAACACCCAGGAAAATGCTGGCTTAACAACACACGCACAGGAAGAGCAAAATGTATGTGTGTACCATGGGGTCCGATTTCACCCTGTGTACAGTATGTACACTGTACGTATGTATAAAAACAAACAAACAAAAGAAATCGCACACTTCTACAAGTAAATTTAGCTACAAATTTAGCTTTTAGCTCAATCTGGACTCATCAGACCACATGACCTTTTTCCATTGCTCCAAAGTCTAATATTTATATATGGATATTTATTGGTTGATGTTTGGATTTTTATTTTTAGATGTGGTGATTTATTGTAAAATAGTTATTATTTTTTAATAATAATGAATGTTTTGTTGTGGTAAAGCCAAAGCGCCCAGAGACTTTTTTTTGTTTATCTGTGTTTATAAACTACATTTCCCAGAATGCACCTCGGTCAGGTGATAGGAGCGCTCACCTGAACCGAGGTTGCTCATTAGTTTTGTTATAAAGGTTCCTGAGTTCAGTGAGTCTTTGTCTTGCATCTGTTCAGTTAAGTGTTTTGCTGTTTTGTTTCCTTGTGTTGGTTTGTTAAACTTCTGAGCTTTATATATCATGCGTATCTCCTAGCCTGTCATGTTTGGTTTATCTCCTGTCTAAGTTCAGTGTTTATAGTTTGTCTGTTTTCTGTAACCATCGTTCATTTTCTGTTCCCATTGTTTCCCATTTCTTAATTAAAAGACTTTCAACCGCCATCACTTCTGCCACTATGTCTCTCCTTAAACCCACAAATAGCAACCGTTACACATGATTAGTATAATCTGACACAAGAAGCTTTAATAGAAAGGTTTTCAGTTAGAGGTATGATTGAAACAAGTGGCCAGTCTATATAAAAGCTGTATAGAAATAAACATTGAAATAGACGGCTATAGACATGGTTTTCTAATTTTCTCACAATTTGTTTCTTCAATTCTTCTACAATTTCTTCTTCATTTTAAATGTGATTTTAAGCCTTTTCAGATTGCCAGTATTAAAACTCTGGCAATGGTTAAATGTTATAGTGACCATAAGTTAATGATGGGAGAAAAAACATTACCCTGTGCAGGATAAGATAGTTATTGCTTATTCTCAAACTCACATGTAAAAGTAGAAGAATTCTCCTTGATGACCTCCTGAATGCAGCAGAACCAGAATCCCAGCTAAAGTGTTGTGCTATTGTGAACTACATGACTGTAGAAATATGCACATTTCTTTAGTTCTTATGAATAAAAATGCCATAAAACTAAAGCCTGTCTCAGTGCAATCACGAATCAGATTTATGAACACAGCATAGATATTCCTTTACAACTTAATTGTATATATCACTGAATAATCATGGTAATATTATCATCATATTCATAAAATGATGAGGCTCAGACTGTCTCCAACTTAACTTCTTAAGAGAAGAACTTTGGAATTCTGCCAAGAGGCTAACAGGCCGATATAAAAGGAACAGAAGCGTTGTCTGTGTATCAGATTGCAGACAACTAACACACCTTCTGTACACTAGGATTAGCTCAGGTGAGTGTCACGTCAGTAATGGAGAAATATATTGAATAATCAAATAATCTTTAACATTTGTGCATATAACAATGCACAATTAAAATGAACAAAATGAATTTAGATTATTATTATTATTATTACAGCTTCAGGTCATGTTGCTGTTTCTGGTGCTGGCGTTGTCCTCGTTGGTCCACTCGGCTCCTCTCATTACCTCGTCCCTGCCACTGGACTGTGAGGATGTTTACAGCATAAAGATGAGCTCTAAGAAGAATGTGTCTGTTCCCAGTGGTGTGTACACCATTTACCCAGCAGGATCCCATAAACCTGTGAAGGTGTACTGTGAAATGGGCTGCGGAGAAACTGATGGACATGATAATGGGAGATGGACGGTGAGTAGAACCTATTTAATGCTGTTTGAGACCACGGTAATGGTAAATAAATGGTTAATAATAAATCACCTGTACACCATGCTGTACTCCATCAACCAGGTAATTCAGAGGAGAATCGACGGCAGTGTGAATTACTACCGGACATGGGAGACGTATAAGAATGGATTTGGTAATATCAGTGGTGAATACTGGCTAGGTAAGAGAACAATGTGGTGTTTTTTGAGACATGGTAATTTTTTATCAGAAATTGCTTAGAAACTGTGTTATATGCTGCACTGCGTTATTTTAAATTAGATTTTTTTTTTCAATTATGCACAGATGTTCCTTATATTCAGTATAGCAAACAAACAAGTAGATCAAATTTCTAAGTGATGTCTGACAGTCAGAGGAACATTGGTCCTCATTGCAGAGATTGTGAAATGTGGAGTCTTCCAGCACTATTGGTTTACCTGAATAGTACTTAAATTCCCAGTTTATGCTTCAAAATATATATATAAATTCCAGGTCTGGAGAACATCTTCGTGCTGACCAACAGCGAGAAATATCAGCTGAGAGTGGACATGGAGGATTTTGAGAAAGGCAGCGCCTACACCCAGTACACTTTGTTCTACATCAACCCTGAATCTGATAATTACAGGCTGAACGTCGGAGGTTACATCAATGGAGGAGCAGGTGAGGAAATCAGTAAAGACCAATTTCAACACTGACATTACACGCAGACATTACTGCATAATACAGAACTGTTCATAATTCATGGGAGAGTAACAATACATTTAAACGACATGATACTTTAGACTGGACTTTTTTTACACTGAGAGGAGACGCGTCTTATTCAGACATTCCACACACTTTTCACATTACAGGTTTGATTAGCTTGTCCTTCACACATTCCTATATGATGTCTGTTTCAGGTGATGCTTTGACCTATGTGAATGGTATGGCTTTTTCAACCTTTGACAAAGATGTAACAGGAAGCTGTGCAGAAAGTACCTTGGCAGGATTCTGGTACTACTCATACTGGTCATGTGGTTATGCCAACCCCAACGGCATGTACAGATACGGGGCTGTGAACACAGCATATGCAGGCATCATGTGGCAGCCCTGGAAAGGTTACTACTACTCTCTGAAGACTATCACGATGAAGATCAGACGGATGACATGGCAAGATCTTCAAGATCTCTAGCTTCACTAGAAGAGTAGAATACAGAGGAAGAAGTCTAATATCTCTAATATCTTTGATTGGTGCTCGAGACAGATTTTCAGCCAAAAGACAAGACTGCTTACTAATTAATCCTGATCTCCAGTCCTCGGGCTTTTCATGCATTGTATCCCTCTTGAAACATCTTATATCTTATCTGTATTGCTTTCATTTTTAAGAGAATGCATATTTTTATCTGGTACACACATTTCTAGTACAATATGTTAATCAATTTTTTTGTTTGTTTTTATTAATATCACTTTCCAAAGTTCACCTTTGTATACTGCTTATAAGAAATTAAACTCCAATAAACAATAAAATAAACTTTAAGTAAGTCAAGTCTTCACTTCATTTCTTATTTTTGTAACAACATGCCTTTCCTTATATTCACCTTGTTTACTGAATTATCATTTTATAATCAGAAATACATTGTATTCACAATTAAATACGAAAATCACTTTAGCATGTTAATGAAGATTTTAGAAATGAATATGATACACTGTCTATTTTCACATTCAAGAGTAATGTGCTGCGCCAGACTAAACCCTGATCCTTTTTCCTGCTTAATATCCATAAATATAACATATGCTTGACTGATTATGCAGATGACACACAGTTGTACATACTGTTGATGTGATAAATAAAAGTGAATTGCTTATACGCGGGGTGTTCATATCAATCTGGGAAATTTCTGATGAATGAAGGCATAAAAGCACATAACATTTACTTCAGAGCACAGTACAATGATGAGACTCTCATTTGAATTATGCACATGTTTTAAAGAAGACCAGCCGAGGTGGCTCAAAGCCCACTGCAGTCGTTCCCATTGTTTCACAGTGAATGGAACACCTGAACCTTGAAAATTGACATAACTTGTCACCAACCTGCAGAAGAGACACATTTGTCTGTGGGAACTGTACACACAATCAATCACCCACTCAACTTGCGCATTACAGAAACCTGGGAGTTATTGCACTCACAAAAGCTTAATTTTTGACATAGTTGACATACCAATTACACACTTATATGTAACAATGTTTCAACATATATTTCAAATACTTTGCAAATTATGCAGTACTATTAATACTTATGTTAGCCTTGATTTATATTTTTAACATGCCCCATGGATGCTTGTTTGCAGGCCTTCGTCAATCGTCCTTTTGTCGTCTTAATTCTATTAAAATCTGCTTAAAAACTGTCTCGACAGCGATTTGGCACTGTTGTGATGTCATTTTGCAACTTGTTCTCCACATTTTGTATACCTATATTATTAATATGTTTCATTAAAAATCCATTCATGACTGATTTTGCATTAATGTTCATGGTCAGTCTACCTGAATTCATCTTCTGTCTCAGCTGAGCGGTGACAGTGGATTAATAAGTGTTCAATCGTCTCATTATCAGAACCATTTCCAACTGGGCTTGTTTTGGTTGTACCATAACAACTCGATTTGTCACAGCGTACAGCTGTGGATGAGCCACATCACATCCCTCATGGTATCCTTATTTATCTTCAATTTGTCAGTTAAGTGGACATTTCAATTAATTCTAGCTTTTTTTTGTATAAATGCGCAATCATCATGATTAAGTGCTTCGGGAAACTGCAGTGCTCCATCACGTCCCACACTCTTGAGATAATATCAAAGGCTTTTTTGGCCAAGTCCGATGATGTAAAAGTCGTTGTTTAAGGCATTTATCTAAAATGTCAAAGGTTGCCCCACATGTATCTTGACATGTTCTATTGCAATAATTTGGTTCATAGTGCTGTTCATTGTTTTCAATTACTCATGCAAAGATTTTGTAATAAATCTTCCATAACCATATCAGATCAGCACTGAAGTCATTTCACTCATCTCTCATGCTATATTACAATGCTTTAATTGTCTGTAAATAACAATCTGATAATGTTATACTGGAATAAGTAATAAATATGAACATTGTTCAGTACACTTATAGCAAACAGCTAGTTAAACGTGTCCTGTGAGACTTAGAATACAGCTTAACGGTTAAAGAAAAAGCATTTTTGGTTCCTCATACTTGATGTTAATTAACATTCAGTCTTGTCACAAAAAAAACATGAGCATGGGGTTTAAGGGTTTGCAGGCAAGGCTAAAATTCACACACACCTCAAAAGGTTTTGCAGTGGCCAAGTCAAAGTCCAGACTTAAATTTGATTGATAACAGGCCATTCATGCTTGAAAACCCTACACTATGGCAGAATTTGAACTATTCTGAAAAAACGAGCAGGACAGAATTCTAAAAGAAGAGTGGAACAGAATTCTTCCACAGTGATCTGAAAGACTCCTCGCCAGTTGCTGTAAAGGTCGGCACAAACATTTATTAGGTTTAGGGTGCAATTACTTTTTCCACATAGGTCCAGGTAGGTTTGGTCAGCTTTTTTTCCGTTTATAAATGAAAACATAATTTTAATACTGCATTTTGTATTTTCTCGGGTTATTTTTGTGTAATATTAAGATTTGCTTGATGATCTGAATCATTTAAGTGTGACAAAGATGCCAGAAAATTAAATACAGGAAAGGGGCAAGTACTTTTTTGCAGCGCTGTACATTAAGTTTATTCACAATTGAATGTTTGGACATTTAATTTATTTACATTGGATTTATGAATACTGTATTCATGTGTACCAAATTTATGAACAATCGATTTACAGTACCAGTCAAAAGTTTGGACACAAGTTTGGATTTATTTTTTACATTCTAGAAGAACACATTTTTCATTTTTAAAAACTATAACATAAGTCTTATCACATTAGTTAATTAGGTAACAGGAACAACAATACTTAATTGTTATTTTAAGACATGAAGGCCGGCTGTTCTGGAACAGTATTGTGTGTCGAGTGCGTTTGTAAACCCCATCAAGCTCCATGATGAAACTGTCTCTCATGAAGACCTTCCCAGGAAAGCGAGAGCAAAACTTACTGCTGCAGATGAACTTCTTCTCATTTAGAGTCACCAATTAACAACCAGCACCTCAGATTAGAGCCGTTATGAAGCTTTACAGGTCACAGGAAGCATATAGGCATATAGCATATATACTACATTCTTCTATTCCATACCTACAGTCCAAACTACATGGACATGAGAGCAGTTGTATCTGCACAGGACGAATATGGCTCAGGCTAGAGGTTTAATTGATTCTGGCTGATCAGGTGTTCGGTGTGTATCTGAGACTGATGGAGATTTTGATGGTACACGGTGGATTGTGACGAGTTTTGTCAGAAATATGTTGGGTAAATAGACAGAAACGTAAAATATTGTCTACCATATAATCAGCAAACTATGACAATTATGCACGTAAACATCAGAAAAGACAGTAAAAGCCGTGTCACTAAGAAATGCTGCCTAACAACCTGAGACTGCATTCTTCTGTTCCTCCTGAATTACAGATTTTACTGACTTTAGAAGTTCCTGGGACTGACCAGTGGCAGTATATAAGTGAAAAGACAAGGCTGTGGATTTTAAATCTCTCTGTAGCAAACTTATCAAGTAACACAGGTGAGTATTTATTTGAAGGGAATTAACATTATTAAAAATAATTTGTTCTTCAGATTTTGCATAATTACCTGTATGGTAAGAACATAATAACTGTGATGTATTTTTACACTTTTATTTTTGTCGTAAGAGTGGGTCCTTTATCGAAGCAGAGAAAGATAATAGACAACTAATGAAACACCGCCCGAATATTTTTAAATTCTTTACATTACTTAACATTTGCTTAAAATATTTTCAGGACAGTTAATTTCAGTTATATTAATAATTAATCAGAGTTGGGTTACACAGCTGCCTGCAATTGATTTTCTATATTTGAATTTATTCAGATTATTAAAACCACCTGCATGTAACCCCACTTGTTACAGACTTGAAGCAAATCCTGCATGCACACTTGCACCTTTAACATTTTTATTTTCTGTAATATCGAATTATGTTTTATGTCAAAATACTAACTAGGCAGTTGTCTCAGTGTTATAGTTTAAAAAGAGTTGCTTAAATAATTCTGCATTAACCTTTTATGGTTTTTGGTTCGACAGAATCCTTACAGATATGGTGAGTTTCTACTATTTAAGAACCATTAATGTAATGTATAATGATTTAAACACACTGGAAGTCATCACCGGTGTTGGTTCCTCTGTTTAGCTGCTGCTGCTGCTGCTGCTGGTAGTGCTGCCCCTGCTGGTGCACTCGGCTCCAGTCAATACACAGTTCCTGCCACTGGACTGTGAGGACATTTACCGAAACGGCTCCACCCACAGTGGAGTTTACACCATCTACCCCACCGGGTCTGCAGCTGGCCAACCTTTACAGGTGTACTGTGACATGGCCTGCGCTGAAGATGGAGGCCAGGGCAACCGAGCATGGACCGTGAGTGAAACCTGTTGCCTGAAACTGTCACATACTGACTGCTAGGTGTAATAGCTGTTACTTGTACACTTCATTTAAACTAAAAGATTGATAAAATTAGCTTAAAGCTGAGAATTTACCACTGCTGTTGGATAAAGCTAACTGCCAAGAAAATAAATGTATACCATCCATCTACTGTATACTCCAGGTGATTCAGAGGAGATTTGATGGCAGTGTGAATTTCTATCGTTCTTGGGTGGGTTACAAGAATGGCTTTGGGACTGTCAGCGGAGAATACTGGCTGGGTGAGAGATGAAAATCACTCAGGATCTTGATTTATAAATCACACTGCTAATTTACCTTCCAGCACAAAGTTTTTTGCCAATCCCATAAAGTTTCAAAGCACTGTAAATGATTTTTAATACAAAAAAAAAAAAAAAAAACATTTTACCAAACAGACTGTGTTGACTATGTTTTTTTTTTTTTACCTTCCAAATTGTATTATTTTCTTATACTGTAAGTAACATCATCACTAGACAATGAGCTGTTTATGCAGTTCGGATAATATTTCAGGTTTGGATACGATCTTTCTAATGACCTCCTTGGAGAGGTATCAGCTGAGAGTCGACGTGGAGGATTTTGACAGAGGCAGAGCCTTTGCTCAGTACAGCTCTTTCTACATCGACCCCGAGTCCAACAGTTACACACTGCACATCAGCGACTACATCAATGGAGGAGCAGGTGATCAAAGCACTACTGGTTATGGTTTACCAGCAGATATTTATGTCATGTAACAATTTTAAAAAATATTTAAATTATGTACTGTTTATTTGTTGATTAAAAAGCATTATCTACACAAGTTCCATAAAGAGGCATTCATGACATTATAATCTCCTTAATATTAGGCAACATACTGGATAATGGTGTCAGCATAATTAAAAACATTTTTTAAACTTAATCATTCATGTTGGTGAATAAGTGTGTAAAATTTTATTTTATTTTATTTACACTTATATAGAAATGTATTTATTATCACTTTATTTATTAGGAGATCCTCTGAGCAGCATGGACGGCAGACCTTTTTCAACTTTTGATCAAAATCCATACGGCAACTGTGCAGATAGTTACATGGGAGGGTTTTGGTACTTCTGCTGGCCGAGTAACGGCATCGCCAACCCCAACGGCCTGTACAAATGGCACAGCATTTCCACTTCACCAGCAGACAATTCGATCCTGTGGACCTCCTGGAAAGCAATCTCTTTGAAGACCATAACCATGAAGATCCGACGGATGACTATGAACGACATTCAACAAGTTTAGTGTGTCACTGATTACAAACTAGGGGCACGTATTAGTTTTTTTCTGCACTTTTCTTTGACATCTTTATATACTGATGTCTACTGAAGAAAAAAAATGCATACTTACATACTTACTAACATCAAGTGCAAATATAGCAATCCAAGTCTGAGAAAGAACAGATTGTTTTTTTGATGTTGTTGTTTGTTTTTTAAAAAGATTATTAAAGAGATTTGTATACTTATGGAAGAAAGCTCTGAATGTTCATAGGTTTATTACCCTGTATGGAGAAATGGCCCAGACAGGCAAAGGTTAAATGGGAATATGTGATGGAAGGAAGTTGATGGAGATGGAGATATGATCCTAAAGTGTGATAATCAGTGTACTCTGTCATCCAACTGGATGTAAATGTTTTAATAAAATTTTAACTTCAGTACATTCAGGTGGTATTCAAGTATTAGGTGTAATAAAAAACAGCTAAAAGACTGCGCTGTGATTTTATTCCCACCAAATTAGCCTGTTTCAAACCAAAGTACACCAATGCACAGTACGCCACTGGGATTGTGCTTGTGCTCGGGTGCATCCCATGGGTGCTTAATTGTATTGCGATCTGGAGAAGGCCAGATCAACAACTGTGAACTCTTTGCCTGCTGGCCCCTGGTGTTCTGGTGTCTTCCTATCATGACCAGCATTGACATCTTTAGGCAATTTGTACCGCATTGGTGACGAATAAAGGTATATCTTATTTTATCTTATCTTATCTCTTCTTAAAGAACACAATGTGTTTTATAATTAATTTCAGTCCCCAATGTGTGGCCCTTGGCTTAAATCATAAAATGGTATGGTCCCCTGCGCCAAGCCCTGCCCTAAAGAATGCTTTGTTTAAAAGATCATTACACCACTTCATCAGTAAATGGTGCACACACTGTATGCCTTTGTGGATCACCTGAGAAACATCTAGCCTCAGGTGAATCTATATCCCGAACCTCACCTATTTTCATGGACTTTGGGTAGTGACCAAAAGGTTGTGGTCAAGGAAATATAAGTGGCAGAAATAAGCTCCACCATAGGATGGGTAGGTTCAGCCTAAAAGTTCTGATGAGGAATGAGCTCACACATCCAGGTGGAGCTTAAAGTGGAGTAGCTGCTCCCCCACATTGAAAGGAGCCAAGTAAGGTGGTCTGGACATCTGGTAAGGTTTCTGGCAACCTATGGAGGTGTGCCATGTCTGAATGGGAGAAAGCCTAAGGCAGACCCAAGTCTAGATTAAGAGTTTACATTCATCTAGCAAGAGAAGGTGGCTAGAGAGAGGGAATTCTGGATATCTCTGCTCAGACTTGTGCCCCCATGACCCAGACCCAGTCATGAAAACCCGGTCAGGAAAGCGCTTCCACTCCCTGAAGGTCAATACAGGGAGACTGAGGAGGATCTTCTTCCCGCAGGTGATACGGTCTCTCTACCAGATCGCTACACTGGACTAAAACCCCTCTGCATTTTTGCACAACTCAGAGAAATGGACACTTATGGACATTACTCATCTGTTCACTCATGCACAGTTGCAAAGTTGCACATACCCCGGACACTTATGGACATTGCACATTTGCTATTTTTGCCTACATTTGTACAGATAAGTTTTTATATTTCTTATCAATTTCCTTAAAATGTTATATTTTGTTCTATTTTCTTATGTCTCTTTAGCCAAACTTACTCTTATTTTATTCCACTATTTATTTCTTGTAAATTGTTTTTTACATTTTTTTAAGGTCACGGGCTGTCGTATAAGCATTTCACTGCATATCATATTGTGTATGACCGTGCATGTGACAAGTAAAATTTGAATTTGAATTTGCTAGGTAGTGCTAGGAAATTGATGGATAGGTGAATGGATGGCTCCATGGATAAAAGTACAAAATAACTTTTTTTCATTTACTTAAAAAAAATTAAGCTCGTCTTAGGTCAGGTTAGCTTTTAAGTCATAGTAAAATACTCTAGATTTTACTATCTCTCCTGCTCTCTCGCACACACTCTCTCTCTTTCTTTCTCTCACTGCTTGAAACCATCTCCACTTCTATTGTGCTATTTATAATACTATAGTACCACAATTCCACATTCTGAATACCTATTTCTCATTGGCTCCATCCATTATTCTCCACTTCTGTTGTTCTTCATCATGTATTAGTTTATGTGGGTACAATTTTAAAGGTCGATGTACTCAAAGATGTTAAACAGTGCACACTTATGATGATGAGAGCACAGTATGATATGATATGATATGATATATGATATGATATGATATGATATGATATGATATGATATGATATGATATGATATGATCTGTCATTATGTACAGATCTTGCATCGATCTACGAAGTTGTAGGCTTACTGCATATGTAATTCTATTAACAACAGGATTTTCCTACTATTCTTTGTTTAATTTCTTGTTTGACTTTAATCCAATGATGGCAGATAGGTATAATTATGACTGTGTTACTGTGGCTCAACTAGAGAGAAAAGAACATTACCCAGCGCAGGATAAGATTAGATGTCATTGCTTATCTCCAAAAATGTTCTCCCCGTGTCCAAAAACATGAAGATTAGGCCGTTTGGCGTTCCCAAACTGCCTGTAGTGTGTGTGTGAGTGCATGTGTGTGTGTCCTGCGATGGATTGGCACCCTGTCCAGGGAGTACCCCGCCTTGTTCCGTCTAATGGGATAGGCTCCAGGCCCCCCGCCACCCTGAATACAGGGTCTAACTTAATTAAACAAGGTATGGCCATCTGGAGAAAAAAGAATGCTTTGTTTAAAACAGCATTATACCACCAGTAGATGGAGCACATACGCCTTTATGAATCACCTAAGAAAAGTGAATCTGTTGTCCTGTTGCTCGACTGTTATTCAGTAGTTTTTGTTTGTTTGTTTGTTTGTTTGTTTGAATGTTAATTTAAGTAATTGAGTAAGTGGTTTGTAAGATGTGAAGTGGTTGTAAGGGGGTGGTAAATGGGTCATGTGATTTGTTTCTCAAGTCTGACTGTTTCTCAATCCCGTTGGTACACCACCCTGTGCCCTAAGCCAGAGCCCTAAGCACCCCCACCCGCCACCCCCATGATGACACAATGGGCCTCATGTTAGAGTATAGGCGACTTCTGGACAGCTCTGTGGAGTCGTGCACCAGAAACCATCTGCTCCTGAACATCATAAAAACCACGGAGTTGGTAGTGGACTTTAGGTATAAAACTGTGATTAAACCTGTTACCATCCTGGGCGAGGCGGTTGTGGGCGACTACAAGTACTTTTGTTTTCACTTGGACAGCAGATTGGACTGGAGGATCAACACCGATGCTGTGTACAGTATAAGAAGGAGTTGAGCAGACTTTCTTTCCTGAGGAAGCTCAGATCTTTCAAAGTGTGCAACAGGATACTGGAAAAGTCTTATCAGTCAGTTGTGGCCAGTGCGCTTTAGCGCAGTGATCTGCTGGGGGAGCAGCATCAGTGCCAGGGATGGAAGCAATATAAACATAAAAATAAACATCTGTAAGGCTAAGCACATAATCAGATACAAACTGGACAGGTTGGAAACAGTGATGGACAACAGATCACTGAACACACTCCTGTCAATCATAGAAAATCCATCCCACCCACTACATGACTGATCCAAGTAGTAGTCAAGTCAAGTAGTCAAGTAGGCTTTTATTGTCATTCCAACCATATACAGTTAGTACACAGTGAAACGAAACAACGTTCCTCCAGGACCAGGGTGCTACATACATGCAGCAACATAAATTTACAACACAAATTTTTACATTTTTAAGTTAATCTAAAAGAACTATCAAATTTCTATACAAAAATACACAATAGACAAAGTGCACGTGCAAATGTGCAAACAAAGAGGTACATGACAGACCTTTTATTTTTTGATGAAGTATGAATTGAGGTAGTGGGAAGAGCAGCAGTAAACAGTTTACATTTTGACAAGAGTATCGTGTGCAAATAGCAGTCAAATAAATATTGTGCAAAAAATTGCGAAGAGCAGCACAGGTAGGTAGGTATGAGCAGATTGAGATGGATGTGTATCAGTGTGATTGTGCATGTGTGTTTATCAGTTCAGTCCAGATGTTATTTAGTTCGTCTGAGTGATTTGTGTGTGTGTGTGTGTGTGTGTGTGTGTGTGTGTGTGTGTGTGTGTGTGTGTGTGTGTGTGTGTGTGTGTGTGTGTTTATCTGTCCAGTCTCTTTGTGTTAAGGAGACGGATGGCTTGCGGATAAAAACTGTTTCTCAGTCTGGATGTGAGGCCCGAATGCTTCGGTACCTTTTTCCAGATGGCAGGAGGGTGAAGAGTGAGTGTGAGGGGTGTGTGTGTGTGTGTGTGTGTGTGTGTGTGTGTGTGTGTGTGTGTGTGTGTGTGTGTGTGTGTGTGTGTGTGTGTGTGTGTGTGTGAGTGTGTGTGTGTGTCCGGTCAGCCACAATGCTGGTGGCTTTGCGGATGCAGCGTGTGATGTAAATGTCTTCGATAGAAGGGAGAGAGACCCCGATGATCTTCTCAGCTGTCTTCACTATCCGCTGTAGGGTCTTGCGATCTGACATGGTACAATTCCCAAACCAGACAGTGATGCCGCTGCTCAGGATGCTCTCAATAGTTCCTCTATAGAAGGTGGTGAGCTTCTCGCTGTCACAAAGAACGGTTCAGAAAATCATTCCTACCATTCGTCATCACACTGTACAACGACTCTAGAGTTTGTAACAGATGATTATAGCAATTTATACACTTATCCCATTATTCACTGTCACTTTACCCACACATACACATACACATTTCATCTTTTACTTATCCAGAATTGCCAGTTTTTTTCTATATAGAATCTGTAATATTGTATTAATTTATATTAGTTATTATATTCTGTTAGTTCAATTACATTCTGCCCTCTGCCCCCTTTTTTCCATTCCCCTTACTACAGTTTGTGTAACCTGCTTCTGCTGCAACACAATCATTTCTCACGGGATCAATAAAGAATATCTATCTATCTATCTATCTATCTATCTATCTATCTATCTATGTAAAAAAAGGAATATCACTGAATAATCATGGTAATATCATCATATTCATAAATCTTCATACGAAAAGAACTTTGGAATTGTGCCAAGAGGCTAGCAGGCCGATATAAAAGGAACAGAAGCGTTGTCTGTGTATCAGATTGCAGACAACTAACACACCTTCTGTACACTAGGATTAGCTCAGGTGAGTGTCACGTCAGTAATGGAGAAATATATTGAATAATCAAATAACCTTTAACATTTATGCATATAACTGATGTCGTACACTTAAATAAAAATATACACAAAATAAAAATGTCAAGAGTATTATAATTAGAATCAAAATAAAACTAATTCAAACTCCATTACAACAAACATTTAATTATAATGCTGATTATTTGCTTGTTTGTTTTTTGTTTTTGTTTGTTTGTTTTGTATTTTTGTCTTGTAAAGAAACTTCCCAGAAATTTTAAGAACTTCTAAGCATTTTTCCCTTATATTGTTTTATTAAATTTTATTATATGTCCACACTCTAAAAAATGATTCTGTGGCCTTGTAAATTTCATAGTAATAAAAGAGTTATGTTACCTTAATGAAATCTCTAAAAATCACATACATGATTGTTTGAGTTCGCCAAATCAAAATAAATGCCTAAAAAAACAGCTATGAATTTTGTCTTAGAATTACACTATAATTTACGTTTATTTCACTAATAGAAATTGGTGTTCGACTAACTGAATTATATTTTTTACATGCACTTAATATTTTTGTTACATTTCAATTAAAATATTTAGCAATGGAGTAATTATACTGATTAGTTTTCAGGAACTACAATCATCACTCATTCCAACTCAATATTCTTTATGTTTAACAACAAAAACTTAAATAATTGAGTAAATTGCCCTGCGCAAGTGCTCATGGGAAGTCTGGTGTCGCGAGGACACACTGCTGTGGGAACGGACGAGAAGCGCCTGGAACATTCCTTACAATTCCTGGTGAGTAACATGTTAGTGAAATAATGACTCTGTCTGCGTTCATACACAACTTTATAGTGTGTAAGTTACTGTTCTGAATCCTGTCACAGCCGCTCCAGAGCTAACGATAGCTACCTAGCAACAGGCCAGTCCTGGTGTTCACTGTCATTTAGCTTGTTTGCTCCAAACACCAAACTGCTCAGCTACAGCGCGGTTAATACAGATCATTAAAATCTGGTGTGAAAGGAGAGATTTATTCGTTTAACACCGAGCAGCGTGCGCCTGCATGTCGTGCTTTCCTCCGGGTTTCTCGCTGTAGGCGGCCGCGGTTTGCCGCATTATTTGAATTTCTCCCGTCAAGTGCGGTGTTTTTGCGCAGCCGCCCGCCACTGAGGCGAGGATATAAAACTAGCGTGTTCAGATAATTAACGCGTTTGTAACGGTCCACCTCACACACACTGAACCGCGAGTCTGCGTGTTTCACTCCGACACTTTAAGGAGGAAACGCAGACCAGAGCGAGTTTGATTAGCAGTATAATGCTACATAGCTTTGTTTAAACAAATAGAACCTCAACTTTTTAAGTTTTTTTTTTTTTGTATTCAAGTTAAAGTCATGAGTACATGATGTTCTAAAATGCATTTGCAAATGTTCTAAAATCAAGTGCAAAAGTACTACAAGTACTTCACAAACCAAACCGTATACTTAAACATGACTGAATTTTAAAAATAAAATTAAAGCTGTGAAATATAACTATTAAGTAGTAAAACATTTCTCTCAGAATTCTATTTGGGAGAATTTTAATTGGGAAATATGTTATGCATGTTGTGATGTGTAAGTAAAAGAAACTAAAACGATTTTCAATTGTTTTATTTTGTGTGTGTGAAACATGTTATATATTTTCAATATCTCTTTCACAGCACCAACACCAGTAAAGAAGAGAAGTTGAATGGAGATAAAACACGAGGTAAATGTCAACCATTTTAATGTTACAGAACTATTAAAAGTGCAACCATTGAATCAAAAATATAAATTAAAATGCTTTAAATATTTCACTTTATCTAGAATACACAAATTGTACCCTGAATATACTGGATTTTCCATTAACTAAAGTAAAAAATTGATATAGTTGATGGTAATGCGTAAATAAAGTTGGTTATCATTTTTGTACACGGGACAAAGACATGTACAACGGATGTTCAGGTCAAAGCAGGACCTTTGATTGTGCTGAATAACAGAACACGCTTATAAGAGTAAAAGCTTTCTATATTTCTCTCTCTATTTTTTCTCTATATATGAAGTTGTGCATGGTTCTGCAAGAGCAAACTGCCTTTGGTGATCATAGCAGTCCGTTTTTCGTAAAACCATTCCACTGGAATATTCACCGGAATGACTGTAATGGGCTCTGTAAAATCAAATTGGTTTTACGTCTTTGTTTCACAGAAAGTCCCGCTTTGACTTGAACACCACTCGTAGATCAGTGTGATTTATTAGTCCAAAAAGTATGTATTTGAACGGAAGTACTATTTTACCAGTCTGCTAGGCTTTATAGTAACAGTCACTACTTGTACACTATTGTTTCTTTTTTTTAGGTGCCAGCTTACGGGATGGCAGTGTGAGCTCTGCACATTTGTTGCATCATCAAAAGGAACTTCGATCATTATGGAGTAAAGCATGGTACCGCTGGTCATGGATATTTAGTGTCCTGTCTTCATTTAGACTGTATTTCTACTTTAAGACCTGAGAAGGTCTGCACACACATTTTGTATGGATCCCACAGTTTGCAGGAAACTGAAATGTGAAGGTGTGCAATGTTTCAGATTTCAAATGTGACTCATTAGATTCTAAAACAAAAGTCTACTTTCCACATATTAACTGTATAATATTTGTGGCAGAAGTATCGTTTGTGAGACCTGTTGTGTTTTCTAATAAGATCAATTCACCTCATTGTTTATGATCTTGTTACCTGTCATTTGCAAAGTAAACCAAGTTTTAGTGAGTTTAGACTTCATGTCTTTTCAAATTTGTTGAATAAATGTTTCATTAAAATGATATTGTGTGTATCGATTCTTTGTCTATAAGCTGGAGTCATTAGATACAGTACATTGACCTGAATTAAAATACTCCTTGAGTAAAGGGTAAATATAGTTTTTAAAAAATTAAGTGTAACATATTAATTCTGTGATGGAGCAGTTTGAATTAAATTCAGTTAAAATATTTAGTAAATGTAGCACATTTGTTTGTTAAATAATAGTGTAATTTTCAGTTTCTTCTACCTTGCATTTCAGTTATATCTACTCAATTATTTCACACATTTTCACTTAGGGTAACCATTGCATTAACTAAATTTTGTACATCATTGTATAAATATAGTTATTCAGGTCTACTCAGTTTTTTTATTGACGTTTACTCAATTCATGAAGTATATTTTAAATGATTTTGCAAGTTTTTATATTTACTCAATATTTTTAAGTGTAAAAATGTTTCACCAAAAAAAATGAGTACAGCACAGTTTTATTTCTTAAAGTGCAATCAAAATGTGCAAAATTAATATTTATTATTATTATTATTACAGCTTCAGGCCATGTTGCTGTTTCTGGTGCTGGCGTTGTCCTCGTTGGTCCACTCGGCTCCTCTCATTACCTCGTCGTTGCCACTGGACTGTGAGGATGTTTACAGCCTAAAGATAAACTCTACAAAGAATGTGTCTGTTCCCAGTGGTGTGTACACCATTTACCCATCAGGGTCCTATAACCCTGTGAATGTGTACTGTGAAATGGGTTGCAGGGACAGCAATGGACATGATAATGGGAGATGGACGGTGAGTAGGACCTGTTTAATGCTGTTTGAGACCACGGTAATGGTAAATAAATGGTTAATAATAAATCACCTGTACACCATGCTGTACTCCATCAACCAGGTAATTCAGAGGAGAATCAACGGCAGTGTGAATTTCTACCGGACATGGGAGACGTATAAGAATGGATTTGGTAATATCAGTGGTGAATACTGGCTAGGTAAGAGAACAATGTGGTGTTTTCTGATCATAGGAACATAGTCAGTTTATCACAGCAAACTTGAGCACCTGCATCTAGAGCAGGAACCCCTTTAGCTGTATATTATATATAGCTTATATATTTATGTTGTCGGGTTATGTATGTATTGTATTTATGTATAACGAAAGAAAGAAAGAACAAATTGAATGAATGAATAAGCAAAGAAGGTAGCTCATTATTCTGCAGCTTAGAATTTAGTGCAATAAATTAATGTAAGCACTACTTAATTAATAAGATGATATTATTATAAAGTATCAAGTGTTGAAATAAATCTATCAGGGCCTAGTATACTGCCAATATATAGCTACATGAATAGTAATAGTTGCTAATAATCACATTAATCATGCATTATTCTCTATCTTAGTCAATATATAGTCAAAATATATATATATATATATATAATTTTTTAAATAAATTCCAGGTCTGGAGAACATCTTCATGCTGACCAACAGTGAAAAATATCAGCTGAGAGTGGACATGGAGGATTTTGAGAAAGGCAGCGCCTACACCCAGTACACTTTGTTCTACATCAACCCTGAATCTGATAATTACAGGCTGAACGTCGGAGGTTACATCAATGGAGGAGCAGGTGAGGAAATCAATAAAGACCAATTTCAACACTGACATTACACGCAGACATTACTGCATAATACAGAACTGTTCATAATTCATGGGAGAGTAACAATACATTTAAATGACATGATACTTTAGACTGGACTTTTTTTACACTGAGAGGAGACGCGTCTTATTCAGACATTCCAGATATTCAGACATTTTCACATTACAGGTTTGATTAGCTTGTCCTTCACACATTCCTATATGATGTCTGTTTCAGGTGATGCTTTGACCTATGTGAATGGTATGGCTTTTTCAACCTTTGATAAAGATGTAACAGGAAGCTGCGCAGAAAGTACCTTGGCAGGATTCTGGTACTATAACAGTTGGTCATGTGGTTATGCCAACCCCAACGGCATGTACAGATACGGGGCTGTGAACACAGCATATGCATGCATCATGTGGCAGCCCTGGAAAGGTTACTACTACTCTCTGAAGACTATCACGATGAAGATCAGACGGATGACATGGCAAGATCTTCAAGATCTCTAGCTTCACTAGAAGAGTAGAATACAGAGAAAGAAGTCTAATATCTCTAATATCTCTGTATTACTTCCATTTATTAAGAGAATACTTTTTTTTCTGGTACAGTTTTCTAGTACAATATGTTAATTAAATGTTTTATTGTTTTTTATTAATATCACTTTGCAAAGTTCACCTTGATATATCTCTTGTAAGAAATTTAACTTCTATAAATAATGAAATAAACTTTCAGTAAATGAATTCTTTAGTGAATGAAGTCTTCATTTCTCATTTTGTAACATTTGTTATATTCACCTTATTTACTGAATTATAAAATTATAGTCACAAATGCATTGGGTTTAAAATTAAATAATAAAATCACTTTGATGTGTTAATAAAGATTTTAGAAATTATTCTGAAGACTTGAGAAATTAATATTATTCACTGTCTATTTTCACATTTAAGAGTAATGTGCTGCAGCAATTCTGGGTCTTTTTTCCTGCTTAATATCCATAAAGATGACATATGCTTAATTGATTATGCAGATGACTCACTGCTGTACATACAGTACTGTTCTCTATGTTTATGGATAAAAGTTCATTGCTTATACATAGAGCGTTCATTTCAAACTGTGACTTATGCTGAAATTTCTGATGAATGAAGGCGCTACAACGTTTACAGAAGACTTTAAACACAGTATGATGATGACACTCTTAGCCACAGCAAAACATTTTAATTGTGCAAACATTTTAAAGAAGACAATATGTTGATCCCAACCGAGGTGGCTCGAAGCCCACTGCAGTCGTTCCCATAAATTTTAGTGAGTGGACCACTAGAGACCTTGTTATGAAATTTACATAACTTGTTGCCAACCTCCAGAAGATATGCAACTTCCACATTACAGAAACTTGACTGTTTAAAATCTGTTTAAAAACTCTCAACATATTTTGTATAACTATACAACTTATTAGGCAAGAGACATTTTTGATGTGTTCTATTAAAAATGACTGATTTTTCATTATTGTTTATGGTCAATCTAATTGAATTGATCTTGTGCCATATCAGCGAGAGTTAAAGCGGTGACAGTGTATTAATAAACGTTCAATCGTCTTATCATCAGAACAGTTTCCAACTGGGCTTATTTAGAATGTAATATAACAACTTCATTTGACACAGCGTACAGCTAGAGGAGAAACACTGATGAGCCATGTCACATCCTTCATGGTATCCTTATTTAGCTTAAATATGTCAGTTAAGTGGTCATTTACATTTATTTGAGCTCTTGATTTTTTTTTTTTTTTTTTTTTTGTATAAAAGCACAATCATCTTGATTAAGTGCTTCGGGGAACTGTAGTGCTTCTTCACAGTGCTCTCTTGAGATAAAATCAAAGGCTTTTTTTTTTTTTTTTTTTTACATAAAAGTCTTTGTTTAAAGCATTTATAGTTATTTCTCAAGGTTGCCTCACATGTGTGTCTGTTTGTTCTATTTCTATAATTTGGTTCATAGTGTTGTTTATTTACTTATGGAAAGATTAAATTATTACTAAAGATTTTAATATTACACAAAGGTAACCCGAGAAAATTCCCCCATTCGGAACACCCTGCAACATCACCAGCCAAGACGTCATGTTTCCATGCGTTATCATAACATAAGCACCTCAGATACCTGCTGCTGCTGCTGCTGTGAAAATTTGACATTACGGACATTAAATATTGAATATTTATTGAAATAAATTATAATTATAAAACATACTACTGAAATGTATGTAAATTGTAAGTAAATTAGTGATTAATAATAAAAATGTAATAAAGATGTACAGAGATTTATATATATATATTTTACAGGTTACTAGCCTATACAGAACTGAGGATTTCTTGATTAAAGTAAATTTTTAATTGATGTCGCCTTTAATATGATGTCGTCATTGATAATAATGATAATAAGTATATAAATCCTTATTCAAGCTTCATTTTTTGTTTTTTTATGCTCCAGCGCGACGCAATGACTGATGGGACATTTTTCATTCACTTTTCCGGTGACGTGACGACCTGATGTTCACTCGTTCCCTAGACTGTTACCTTTGAACTGAACAGTTTTGCTACGGGATTTGGAATCACACTTAACATGGCTGAACACCCTGTGCAGTATACTTTGCAGGGTACTTTGCAAGCGTCATGATTTGCTGTGCCACATTGATAGCCATCTTGTCTGGAACACTTCCTGTGGCCGCCATTTTGACTTTGAGATCCAGTTGGACTTTTTGTCAGAGGATCAAACAGAATTTTCCTGATGTCTTCTGTGCTTCATTCCTTGCTTTTGAAAGTACACAATTGGGCCACCTGCTCCTGAATCCCCTGTCTATGTTCAAATCCCATGAGGAGCTCAAAAGTCTATTTTCTGTCTGATCCATTCTCCTTTATTTAAAATAAGTTCAAAAGTGTTTCTCTTTTTTGTGAATTTAATATCCCAGCCTTTACCCTTTAACTGGGCATTGCTTGACAGGTGTACCACACAACCCAGGCACCCAAGATGATGACTGTGTGGTCTCTACCAGCATTCAGGAGGCTGTCTGCAATCCCTTCCAAGAATCTACAGTGTCTCAGGAAGTGCGCCACTTGTCCCAGTTCCTAGTTTCTTGTTGCCAGATCTAACACCGAATTTCCAAGCATGGAACCTGCCACAGTTATATATACTCCCTCGGTCTCCATATCATTAATACCAACTTTACTCAGTGGGAAAAAAAAATTAAATTCGAGAAAAACCACCCTCTGTTCTGTTGTCTCCTGTTTTGGGTTCCACCCGTCTCCCTCCTTTCTGACACCAAGAGCACAACGAATCATTAACAGCTCATAAAAGAACACAGAACAGCATCTAAAAAAGCATCTAAAAAAAAACTACTGGCCTCACAGTTAAAGTCAGTATTCATGATTCAATTCAACAATACGAAAGAGACTGGGGGCAAATACGGCACCCATGGGAGACTTCCGAGGCAAAAGCCACTGCTGACCAAAAAGACCAAAAAAGTCATGTTTTTAATCTTGTTTATGCCCAAGAAGTTTCTGTGGACAGATGGACAAAAGTTGAACTTTTGGAAAGGCATGTCAACTGTTACGTCTGGCATAAAACTAACACAGAAAAAGACATCATAATAACATGGTGGTAGTATGATGGTCATATGGTCTGATGGTCAGGGACCCGGACAACTTGCTATAATAAATGAAACCATGAATTCTGTGCTCTACCAGAAAATCCTGAAGGAGATTGTCAACAGTTCATGATCTCAACCACCCGTTGGTTTAATGCAGCAGGACAATGATCTGAAACACAACAGCAAGTCTACCTCTGAATGAAAAAAAAAAAAAACAGAAAAAGGTTTGAGTGGCCTAATCAAAGTCCGGACATAAATCTGATTGATAACAGGCTGTTCGTGCTCAGTGAGACAAGCGATGTGAAGGACTCATTGCCAGTTACAGCAAACACTTGATCGTTGTTGCTGTAAAAGTCGGTTATTTAGGATTAGGGTGCAATTACTTTTTCATATAGGTCCAGGTAGGTTTGGACAGCTTTTTTCCCTTAATAAATGAAAACATAATTGTAACACATTTTGTGTTTCCTCAGGTTATTTTTGTGTAATAATTTACGTGTGACAAATATGTTAGAAAAAAGAAGGGGGCAAATACTTTTTGCAGCACTGTACATTAGATTTATGCACAATTTAATTTTTGAACACTTAATTTATTTACATTGGATTTACAAAACCTGTATTCATGTGCACTACATTTATGAACACTGGATTTATGAATATTTGATATACATAGCAGTCAAAAGTTTGGACACAATTTTGGATTTATTTTCGACATTCTAGAACAACAATCCATTTTTCTTTTCTTTTTTCAACCCTAACCCTAACCCGAGGAGAAACAGTGTGGGAACACAATTGCTTGGAAAAATACCACTAAGCTGAGGAGACGCACCAGGGCATACCATAATAATCACCCAGTTTTACTGGCATCTCTGTGGTAATCATGTTACCACATTTTAACATAATTATGTTGTGATGTTTTTTTTTATTATTATTTTATAGTTAAACCGATGTGCCCTGCGATGGATTGGCACCCTGTCCAGGGTGTACCCTGCCATGTGCCCTAAGTCTCCTGGGATAGGCTCCGCCCCCCGTGACCCTGAATACAGGATTAAGCGGTATAGATGATGAGTGAGTGAGCGAGTGAGTTAAACCGATGCCAACATTTTAAATCTAATAGGGCAGCAAATTATTGTCAACCATAGGAGCTCGAACAGTCCAAGTGTGTAAATTCTTTTTTTTTTTTTTAGTTTAAAAACACTGTTTATACTGCAACTATAGTTTTGTAGTTATAAAACATGGATATGCAGCAGTTGTTGTCATGGTTAAAAAGCAATATAATTAGCTGAAAACATCAGATGAAAAGATATATTTTAAAATGCTAAGGCAAGGCAAGTTTATTCATATAGCACATTTCATACACAATGGTAATTCAAAGTGCTTTACATAAAAGAGAAGAAAATAATGATAAAATGAAATAGAAAACAATGGCAATAAAAATAAAGGCATGGACAAGTTTCTCCAAGTCGTGATTGGAGACAAAACGTCTCATTCTTGCAATGTTTTTGAGATGATAGTATGCTGATTTAGTTACTGCTTTGACATGACTACTGAAACTAAGGCCTGTCTCCAGAATCACCCCAAGATTCTTAACTTGATTTTTAGTTGTCTAACCCCTAGAGTGAAGGTCTGCATTCACCTTCAGAGCTTCATCTTTGTTTCCAAATGCAATGACTTCAGTTTTCTCCTTGTTTAACTGAAGAAAAACTTGGCACATCCAACTGTTAATTTCATCAATGCATTGGCAGAGGGAGTCTACCGGGCTATAATCATTTGGAGATAAGGATAGCTTATCACATAGCTGTGATAGGCAGTTTGGTTCTTTCTCATTATCTGACTTAGTGGGAGCATATACAGGCTAAACAGGAGCGGTGCAAGAATTGAGCCTTGTGGGACTCCACATGTCATGGACGTCCATTTAGACTTATGCTCTCCTATACTAACATAATAACCTCTCCCTTCTAAGTATGACCTGAACCATTTGAGTACCATCCCAGTAAGTCCGACCCAGTTTTACAGTCTTTCTTACTAATAGTATGTTATGATCGACAGTGTCAAACGCACCACTAAGATCTAGCAGTACCAGCACTGATATCTTGCCAGAATCAGAATTTAAACGAATATCATTTATTATCTTTATGAGCGTTGTCTCTGGACTGTGATGTGCTCGGAAGCCAGATTGAAAACTGTCCAGGTATCCATTTGAATTTAAGTGGTTGTTCACCTGATACAAATCAACCTTTTCAATAATCTTGCCTATAAAAGGAAGGTTTGATATTGGTCTGTAGTTATTTAATAAGGTTGCTCCTGTGCAGCACAAAAGACACGGGTGTTCACCTGGCATTACAGACATGTTTTGTCCCTCCACTAAGATTGTCTTCCAAATAGATTGAATGAGTCTCAGTTTCCCCTCACATGGTTTGTCTGCCTCACTGATTGGAAAGTAGAACAACATTGTTTGATATGTGTTTTTACACTATATGTTGATTTTGATTCTTTAATATTTCTGCAATCCTCTGTTCTTTATTCTGTTTTGAATGTTGTTGTTTTTTACAGACAGATTAGTGGCATCGCTACGTTTGATGATGTTCCTGTTTTGGTATTGTGGTGCTACGTAGGAATCATTAACAGGAGGACACTGCTGCTTTGTTCCACTTTGCTTTAAAGTCTTGTTTCACTTTGCTTTAAAGCTTTGTTACACTTTCCTTTATGGCTTTGTTTCGTTTTGCTTTAAAGCTTGGTTTCACTTTGCTTTAAAGCTTTGTTACGCTTTCCTTTAAGGCTTGGTTTAACTTTGCTTTAAAGCTTGGTTTCAAGGCTCTGGTTTGCTTTAGAGTTGTATTTGCTGTTTTGTTCTATTGCTGCTTTGCTTTAAAGCTTTGTTTCAAGGTTTTGAAACAAACAAGGTTTTGATGCATTTGAATGCAGTACAATGCAGCTGTATAGATTCTGTAACGCTGTCCATTACAATTAAGAACTAGTTTCTAGGAACTAGAACTGTAGTTTAACTGCAGTTATACTGCAATTTTTTTTTTAAGTACAATGAAGTAAAATGCAGTTGAGTTTAAATGCAGTTGGAACACAGTTGTATTAAAATATGATTCTGTACCTTTGCAGTTATTGAACAGTTCACTGCTAAAATAGTGGTTCAAGAGATATAGGATCCTACTAAATGCCTAATTTCATTAAGGTAAAGTGATTCTGAATCCTTGATTTATTAAAGAATGCCATGGTCATCTTATTTTAACCAATTTTAACCTTAACCCATAAGACATTTAATCTTCAGCCAGAGTTTGAATTATGGAGTGCGCGGTGCATGCTGACCGAAACACCAGCTCATAAACGCAGAGACACAGTAACGATTTGTGTATGTCGTTATTATGAGACATACACAAATGCCCACGTTTAGGAAAGCATTTTTATTTAGATTATAAATGACAATCCTGCATTTATTTGCATTTTAGGTGTGACAGCTGCCACTGTTCTTGTACGGCTCTTTGTCAGGGTAAATCGTTCAGTGACAAGTCTGTAAATATTTATGTAAAACATCTGTATGAATAAATTGTTTAAATGTCTATCATGAGCTATTGATCAGTGATTTAACGGACTCTGTTCAGATAAGGCTCATTGCTGCGCTGTTTAGGGGGGAGGGGCATGTATAAGCACAAATATATACTTGCTGAATAAACACTGCATTTATTTAAAGTGAAATTTTTTAAAAAGTGAGCAGCTTAATTTCAGCCATTTATGGTCAAATAATTATTCAATGCGGGACACAAACAGCAAAAAAGCATGATTATTATTATTATGGTTATTATTATCATGCTTTTTTGCTGTTTGTGTTCAGCATTGAATGATTATTTGAAACTGAAGCGCTGCGTGTGGTATTCATGCCACAAGTCATTTTATCATACAAAGATTATTACGTTGTGCTCGAACCACTGAGCTTCTGCGGATTCCAACATTGAGATTGTTACCGTTTTTTAATCACAGGAATGAAAGAGATGGAAAGTTTCCTTATCATAAAATGCCTTGTATTGTTTTTAATCGCTCAATACACAACCCATGATTTTTTATGCTATTTTACAAATGAAATTATTTTATTTGGTTTATTAATTATTTTTAATAAAATCTAAAAAAAAATGTATGATATTTTATAAAAACACAGAAGAAAATTATTGTGTATAGAGTGATTAAAACAATACAATTCATGTTATGATAAGGAAAATCAAAATTTCTTCCATTCCAGGGATTAAAAAAGGTAACAATGTCAATTTTAGAATCTGGAATCCAGAAGATGAAATTTACACAAATTTAAAAAGAGGCCTGAAGCACTGCAGGTCTTCAGAAGAGCCTCAGATCCAAGAGGGTCTTAAAGTGGGGAGGGGTGCGTTTTAGTTTTTCTGAATGTAGAGGTGAGAACCGCTGATTCACACCTGGGGTGGGGGGGTTATTTACATTTGAATATTGAATGTTGAACAACCCAGAATAAATAGGAATAAGAGGCTCTGATTATACTGCATAAATATTATTTAGTACAACAAAATTCCTCTACGCTCTGGAAAACTGTGTGTGTGGTTGAGTGCTGATTAGACTAGGTAGGACATTAAAGAGGATAATTACAACACCCGAGCCCAAACCTCATTTAAATTTAATTAACAAAATATTGTACGTAAACAAAAATAGCCCACAATTAATAAAGCATTTTTATTTAGACTATAAAAATAATCCTGTATCTATTTTTAGGCGTGCCAGCTGCCACTTTTTATTTAGACGTTTTCAGTACAAATCTTATAATGCCCTCATGACATCAAACATTCGCCATCTTGCCATCATTTTTACTATTTATATGAACTTAAAATACATTTAAGAACAAGAACAATAATTTTTTTTTTTTATATTATTGATTAAATGTGTGCTGGAAAAATTGCAGATATCAATCTGATATACATTATGCTGGAGAAACTCCCAGGTGGGAAGACACGGCTTTGTGTAGGTAACATCAAAGACAAAAAAAAAAACTTTAAAACAAACATCAACAGCCTCCACCAAAGAATGTGGAACACAGAGTACAGGATGCGTCACACAGCCGCGATATATTATACTATAACCGTATTATACAGAAGAATACCATTTAAAAACACCCAAAATAAAATACTTAAGCTGTTTTAACAATTACAGTGACATCACAGGCAGCGGCAATTTTCAGTAATACTTTCTGAGGTGAGGCTGTGTTGGGCGGGGGACATGAGGCATATACATGGGCATTGCCTCAAGCTTAAATCTCAGAAATTGTTGGGGCAATTCTTTAAATAGATGCTATCTTTAATAACCGATGGAGGTTTTGAGCTGTACACACATACATTCTCGCCTAAACAACTCTTAAAACTACACTTTGTGACACAATAACAGTAATATTTTGCAGGCCACTGGAACAAACCAGAGAACAAATAATAAACCAGGTATTGGGTCAAAATAAACCAACCAGGTGTTTACAGAAACAACCCAGCATTTTTAGAGTGTATTTTTTCAGTGATTCTAATGTTCTAGTCTGAAAGTTTATTTTTCCAGTTATTAAAAGTTTGATATCTTTAAATGTATTTTTTTCTAACTAATAACAATAAACCGATACAAATAGAGACTATATAACAGTTAACTAGTGAACTTGATTGTCTGCAAACTAAAAAATGCTGGGTTGTTTTTACTACCCAAACGCTGGGTTGCCTCTGTTGGGTAATTTTTCTGGGTTATTTACAGTGAATTGGGTACTTTTTGTTTAACCCAGCTTGCTGGGTTGGAGTTGGGTTAGCTAGTGACAACTAACATCACAGACATGACCGCCCCTCCCCCAAAGTTCACCGGTGTAGTCAGTGGCTGTGTCAACTTCGTGTCTGTTTTTGGGCTGCTGATGAGGGTGCTTCCTCCTCACGCATTTAAGAGGAAATGTAAACGTTAAATACAAGGTCTGTATACAAACTTTCACTCACCTATGACTGAATTTGTTCGCTGTATGTAACATTTATTACTGTTACCGTGTTAACATTACACTCAACTTTCAGCCTGGTCTGTGCTATAGCATGCTAGTTTATCTGACAATGGCTACTAGCTAGCCAAACCAAAGAACCCCACCTGTGTATGAAAGAAACTGCAAAAATGTCTGAGCTTTTTAGCTTTCTTTGTAGAATGCTTTCAGGGTGTATGAAGATGGTGAAGTGATGAATGAAAGCTAAACTGTTAACTGTAGTGCCAGCATGACGCTAGCATTTAGCTAGGTTGCTAGCATTAGTAACCACATATAAAAAGCTGAGGTGTTACAAAACACAAATCTTCTTACAATTATACATACTAGCCAACCGTCTCGAATTTTCCATGAACTTTTACTTTCTTTAATTTCTTTCTTTCTAAGGTTGGAGCCGACACTGTGGAATATCTCCAGCAGGCTGAAGTGTCGAGGCCGAACCCCTACATCCTGATGTTGGGAGATAATGACCAGCACTGCTCTCAGGCATTAGTGCTTCTCAGTAATAGTATTGTAATGATGTCGCTGTTGAACGTGTTTTGTATTATCTGATCTTGTGCTTTTGAAAAATAAATATAAATATTTTTTCTATGATTTGTACAATTAATTGGGTGTTGTTTATTGCATATATGTATGGTTTGCAAAACTTAGTGTTTTCTTTTGTAATAGACCAGTATATCAAAGTAATTTAACTGTTTAAACTGTTTTACCCATAGACATGTAAAACATAAAAATAATAATAACCTATTAGTGAGGTAGAATTAACCCAACATTATAGTTAAATATGACCTAGCATTTGAATTGAATATTTTACCCATCTTGCTGGGTTAAATTAACCCAGCATGTAGTTGGTCCAATATTTATCCAGCATTTTTTAGGGTGTGTCTAAACAACATTTAACCAATGTTTTTTTTTTTCTAAACTCATTATTGTACAGTAAATGTCAATAGACCTGGCTCTGATTTTTCATGTTTGTTGTATAAAGTACACAGACGGGGAATTATCATCACTGTAGTATTTCTTCGATACAACATATGACTTTTTCATGCCTGTTTACCTGGTGTACTCTGAGGTTACCATGGAAATGGTTACTATTATACAATGATATTCCTTTTAAATGAAAGTTCAGCCCGCAAGAGAAATGCACCAGAAAACCCAGTGCACAACAGTTCACCATGCACAGAGTCCAGCAGGTGAGGAGTTCACAGATCCCAGTCCCATTGAGCACCCATACTGTAAAAAAATTAAATCTTGACTTAACTCAAAATTTCAAGGCAACTTGCTGCACAGCTTTATTGAGTTAAGTCAACAAGTTGGGTTAAAAGTGGAGTTAACTCAAAAAAGCTGTGCAGCAAGTTACCTTAAAATGACACCAAGTAAACATAAACCAGATTTTCTACTGTAATCTGTCATGTACAGTATATCAAATTCATGTCACTTAACACAACAGCACTATCAGTTTCATGAATAATTTCAGTTCCCCAATGTGTCCCCTTGCCTAACTTTATTAAACAAGGTATGGCCATCTGGGGAAAAAATGCGCTCGGCCCTGCCCTAAATAATGCTTTGTTTAAAACTGCATTATATCACTTCACCAGTAGAGCACATACGCCTTTGTGGATCACCTCAGAAAAGTCTCAGGTTGTCCTGTTGCCCTGTTGCTCTACTATTATATCTTCTTTTTTTTTTTTTTTTTTTTTATCTGGAGGTGGTAAATTGGTCATGTGATTTTGTTTCTCAAGTCTGTTTCTTAATCCACAGGGTACCCTGCCTAAATTTCCATTGATTGAGGACAACTACAAGTACCTGTGTGTTCACTTGAACAGCAATTTGGACTGGAGGACCAACACCAATGCTGTGTATAAGAAGAGGTTGAGCAGGGGTGGAAGCAAGATAAATAAAATCATCCACAAGGCTCGACACATAATCTGACACAAACTGGACAGATTGGAGACAGTGAGGGACAACAGATTACTGAACAAACTCCTTCCAATCATGGAAAATCCAACCCACCCACATGGTCAAATTCAAATTCAAATTCAAATTTTATTTGTCACATTCACAATCCTACACAGTACGATATGCAGTGAAATGCTTAGGCAACTGCCCTGACCTAAGAGAATAAAATTTAAAAAAAATATAAAATATAGAATATAAAATATACAGAGGCCTATACAGAGGCAGCAGAGTTAATACGCTAAAAAACTGATCCAGCTTCGGAGTCACAAAGAACACTTCAAAAAATCATTCCTACAATTCACCATCACACTGTATTTATTTGATATAGAAATCATTTTGTAAATGATGTGTGTGTGTGTGTGTGTGTGTGTGTGTGTGTGTGTGTGTGTGTGTGTGTATATGTGTATTCTGTGAATTTTTGTTTGACTTATAATAATGTGGCTTCCTGTTTATGTGATTAATATACTGAAGTACTGAAATGCAAGTTCCGCAAGATGAGAAAGTGTAAAAGTCAATATTCACAAACTCTAGGTTGAATTGGCACTTACCTGAGCAAGACATTATCTAATTGTCCTGCTTGTTTATTGATCTGTAGTCTAGCCTGTGTATCACAGGCTCCTGTTCCAGTCAGTAGACGCCTAGGCCTATAACCAGTAACGCATCTACAATGCAAGACATTAACAAAGAGTTCGGGTAACTTAGTTTACTATATAGTGTATAGGGATGTTGTGCAGAAATGTTTACTAGAGGACTTGATATTAAGAGGCCTGTGCAATGAAGAGTGTTGAATAAGCTTCATAATTGTTTTAGAAATGACAATACAGTGGAACCTCGGATTGCGAGTAACTCGGTTTACGAGTGTTCCGCAAGATGAGCAAATTTTTTTTATACATTTTGACTTGAAAAACGAGCATGTCTTGGTTTACGAGTGCCGAGAATTTTTGACACCAACACACACACACACACTCTCTCTCGCCTTTACACCCCCCTCCCCGGCTTCACACAGACACACACACTCTCCTCTACACAGAAGCTCTGCTCTGTCGCAATTCTTTTCAAAGGTAAGGTGCTGGTTCATTTGTTTTTGTTTGTTTTTTTTACTTTACAGCAGTGATTCCATTAGTCTGCGCTCATGTGAGTGTCATTAGAGATTTCTTTTTTTCCCATTAAAATAGTGTTTCCGTTGTGTGTGTGTTTGTTGTGAAACAACTTATTTGAGTTTTCATTATTTCTTAAGAGAAGATTTGATTTGGTTTACGAGTGTTTTGGAATATATGAGCCTGCTTCCCGGAATGAATTATGCCCGTAATCCACTGTGCAGTATAATGTGTGTGCTGCCTCAACTCAAGTGATGGTGTACTCCATCCATCTCACCAGAATATGTTCAGGATTCAGTATTTAGACAGAACAAAGTCAGGCAAACTGCAAAAGCCAGACAAACGACAGTAAAACTCAACAGACAAGCTTGTTTGTTTTTTTTAATGACTGGGTGAAAACCAGTTCACGAGTGTAGCGACACTAAAATTGACACAGCGGATTATCCAATCTGCACAGAACTTGGCATGTTTTAGTGCCTGAGCCCACAAACTCACTTAAAAGTGGATTCAGATAGAGTTTAAACAGTCTGGAACATTTGATAAAGGTAAACAAGCTTTTTGGCACAGAGATGTATTGCTTAGCACTGTGGACTCACACCTCAGGGGAATTGAGGATTCAATTCCAACCTCAGATCTGTGTGAATCCGAGTTTCTGTGTTCTCCCCATGCTTTGTGGTTGTCCTTGAGGTACTTTTGTTTTCTCCCATAGTCTAAATACATGCAGGGTAGTGTGTGTGTGTATGTGAGAAAGAGAGAGAGAGAGAGAGAGAGAGAGAGAGAGAGAGAGAGAGAATGCATGCTTACATGCTTGCATGCCCTGCAAATAATTGGCACCCCATCCAGGATGTACCCTGCCTTGTGCCCCAAGTCCCACGGCTTTGTACAGAAAATGTAACAGAAAATAAATTAGTACTGTAAGTGTGTGAATACGCAAAATCCACTCTTGTCTGTGTCTTTTGACATAGTGGAGAGTAACCAGTGCCTTTGCTTTTCAATGTTTTCGTTTGTTTGGTTGGATGGATGGATGGATGGATGGATGGATGGACATGGAATTGTTCTCATAGCAAGATCACTGGTCCAGGCCTTCTCCTATGAAGATGACAAATACTTTGGCGGTTTAGGTTTTGGGTGACTTTACAAATATTTTCATATTCCCAAAACAAGTTTAAATGTTGAGCTGCATGTGTTTTTATGCCCATGTCTGATTTCACTTAATAATAATGCTTCAGCCAAAAACAAAGCAGCAGTACTGTTATATGAGTACCTAGCATTAGATGCTAATTGACATTGATGTGGTTATGACAGTAAAAAGAAGTAAAAGCATGGAATCACTCAAAGTTGAACACAAAATTTTAAATTATCATCATAATCATCATCCATCTCAGCCTGAATTCCTTGTGATATTGACTTCAGTAATGAAAAACAATAGTCACCCAGTGTCTGCAATTGGCTGATAAACATAAACTGTTAAATGGGCAAATTTTCCTATTGCCATCTCAGGGAGTTTTTTTCTTGAGATTGTCGTCCTCTGCTTGCTCATCAGGGACGATCTGATAAATGTTGGCATTTGTGTCACCATTTGTACAGACTTTTGACTAAAAACCATCAACAACATTCTCTCCAACAGTATGTAAGCCTACTAATTCTTTTTTGTTGTTTCTTTGTTTGTTTTTAAGAAAATAAAGGGTTTTTTTTGCAGTGAAGTTGTTTCTATGTCTAAAATTTAAGTTAAGAATCAACAGATTTTAATGATTTCATATTTAATATCATGAACAATATTTTATCTAGGTATTGTAAATTATATAAATAAGATGTTCCCTGTTTGAGTATACTGTAGGTTTTTAATATATTTTTTCTATATTGTCCCAGAACAGAGGAGCAGATGTGCAAAACACCACTAGTAATAATTTACCGGCACATGGAAAGTACATGGAACATTTATGATAGAACCACATTTGCACAGGATTCCAAAAGATTCTCAAATGTTTGACATGATACTAAAACCTTCAAAGTGTGTAGTTTATACAACAATCAATCCCAGATCATGTTCTCATCACATTGTTCAACCGCGTTACTTTTTGTTCGTGTTAAGGTGGGGTTTAAACCATGCTTCAGCTCTTTCCTCATGAATAAGTACAGAATTCTCTCACTCACAATTTGGGAACGCCAATCTGCCTAACCTACAGGTCTTTGGACTGTGGGAGGAAACCGGAGTACCCGGAGGAAACCCACCAAGCACGGGGAGAACATGCAAACTCCATGCACACAGCCTGGCCGGATCTGGAATTGATGTGTGAACTTTATGTTTCCTTTGAACATTTGATTCCTTATTCTTTTTCTCTGCAAGCCTAAAGACCACATTAATCCGACTGTATCTTTTACATGCTCCCTCCTGAAAGGCTCTACCCACAATTGAGGTGGAATGTCCTCGTTGGAGTTAATAAAAGAATGTGCGTTTTTTTTTTTTTTTTTTTTTTTCATTCCAGAAGATTCTATGAGTGGGAGACCTTTCTGCACTACAAATCAATATACATAATCAAGCTTTGCAACCACTTATTTCAAGAGTAGTGGCAGCTTCACAAACCCAAACGGCCTCTGTGCAAATGGGAGAACAATGCTGTTGGGAGAGTTAAGCCGCTCTGTAAAGCCGTCTCCAGCACGTCACAAAGACTTTCACTGGGGTTTAGGTCTGGACTCAGTGGTGTTCAGTTCATGTGTGAAAATGATTCCTCATGCTCCCTGAACCGCTCTCTCACACTCCGAGTCTGGAACACAAAAAAATATATTTCAGGAAATAAAACTTGTGGAGCTCTTGAAAACAAGTTTAATTGATTAAAAACGGTAAAGAACAGTGCGCTTGAGCGTGAATTATTGAGAATCATGTCAGTGATCGAGGTGTAATCTCAAATAAACAGCAACATCGAGGTCAGCGTCCTCATGGGATATACTGTAGAATAACTGGCTGATTAAGAATGGTTCCATGGTCTGGGCTCGACACTGAGCTCGGGTTACTGTCCTTCCCATATACCTTTTTTCTTCTAGAGAATCTCATCTTATCCAGCTTTTCAAAAAAAAAAAAACCTGTTGTCCAGGAAGTTCTGGTGTTTTTGTCTGCCAGGAAAGGATCGGCTCTGAATCACTGAACTGGATATTGATATAGAGTCTTTATTCATGGAGGGGTGCGAATATAAAAGTGCTGAACTTCCTCAGTCTGATATGAACCTGGACACAGCGTACAGCACAGGTGGGTTTACTGAAGAAACAGCCTGCAGGAAATCATTCATAACACAAGTTGTATACAATCATATATATACTGTATATACTGTAGATAGATATACTGTACACCCTTGACATGCTCATTGTGACTCTCTGTTTCAGATGTACGTGTTTCTGTCTTTTGCACTTCCCCTGCTGGTCCAGTCCTACCATATTAACCAGAATTTCTTCCCGGTGGATTGTCAGGATATTTTCACCAACGGCTCTGTCCACAGTGGAGTTTACACCATCTACCCCGTAGGACCCAAGAGAGCACTACAGGTGTACTGTGATATGGGCTGTGCTGATGACAAAAGCAACGAAGAAGGGAAATGGACGGTATGTGGAATTACTTATGATTTTTTTTTTTAACGAATTTCCATATCCCATCATTATTGCCTGGTCTTCCTCTTTAATTCTACCTCTCAGGTCATTCAGAGGAGAATGGACGGCACTGTGAATTTCTACCGGCCGTGGGACGTGTACAAAAGCGGCTTTGGAGACAGAAATGGCGAATATTGGCTAGGTGGGGTTTTATTACAGGTATTACTTTGGCTGCTGTGTTTTTCTAGAATAAATAAGTGAATTTGATGTTAAAGTAAAATGTGCTTTTTTTGGACAAAAGGTCTTGAGAATATATTTCTCATCACTTGGAGGGAGAAGCACGAGCTGAGGGTGGACATGGGAGATTTCGAGCGTGCAAAAGTCTACGCCAGATACTCGTCTTTCTACATTGATTCTGAGTCGGAGAAGTACATGCTTCACGTCACTGGATTCATCAACGGAGGGGCAGGTGAGATACAGAATCTCCTAAATTCCACACTGCCTTCTCATGAAAATCAGAAAGCAAACCACTAACAGACTCTTAGTAATAAGAGAGATGATATAGTCAGACGGTTTGTGCATGAGCTGCATATACGAGGCCTGATTCCTAACTCAATGTGCAGTGAAAATCAGACACACACAGCCAGACATTTCTCTATAGCTAGGTGTTGGTCCTGTGTGTGTGTGTGTGTGTGTGTGTGTGTGTGTGTGTGTGTGTGTGTGTGTGTGTGTGTGTGTGTGTGTGTGTGGATACATTCAAGCTCAAGCTGCTGAAGCTGTTCAAATTCTGGCAAAAACACACGTCTTATCTTCATCTCTATAAACTTTTCATGAATAGTAGGAACCTTTCCACTGGTTCCAGGGGATTCCTGTATATGATGACAAGGTTTGTATTGATTGTCATCTATAAACACACGGATAAAACTTCATTCGGGAAGAGAAGAGAGTTTGGTGAAGGTGGAATTAAGGCAGAAAAATTAAGGCAGATAAAGTTATTGTTTGGGCTTAAGTCAATAATAAACTGAGATGACAGAACTAAACATGTCATGTGAGTGTGAGTGGTGTGTGAGTGGTGTGTGAGTGGTGTGTGAGTTGTGTGTGGGAGCAATTTGAGTAACAGAAAATGTGCTGTTGTTGCTTCACGCCTGTTGTTTCCTTCACAGGAGATGGTCTGGCATATCACAACGGGAAACAGTTCGCAACTTTCGACAAAGACATTAACAACTGTGCAAAGACATATGAAGGAGGATTTTGGTTTGACAACTGCCTCCACTCCAACCCCAACGGTGTGTATAAATGGGGAACCGTGGCAGCTGCATATACAGGAATCCCCTGGAACCAGTGGAAAGGTTCCTACTATTCACTAAAGTTTATAGAGATGAAGATAAGACGTGTGTTTTTGCCAGAATTTGAACAATAACTTCAGCAGCTGGAGCTTGAATGTATCCACATACACACAACCACACACACACACACACACACACATATATATATATATATATATATATATATATATATATACAGGACCAACACCTAGCTATAGAGAAATGTCTGGCTGAAGATTATCACCGCATGAACCCTGATTTCAGATATGTCCAATAAATTGATATTTAACTAATTGTGCAATGTTTCATTTCATAAATACAAATCTGTAAACAAACATTCCAGTACTGTAGAGTATATGTATGATTTGGCTGAATGTGCGCTATGAGTGTACGCTATCATTGTGGAAAAGAAAACAAGTTAGTAAGATAAAATTAGCTAAAGTTAGTAGCTTGCTAGGCTGTTAATGAAAGGTCAAGGTTCAAACGATGCTAATGTTAGCAAGTGAAAGCCAGCACCATGTACGGTATGAAAGTTACACCTGCATGGGGTGGGATACACTGTAAAGCACTTATAGCCACGGAGTCAGCACCGCAGGGGCCACATCCGCCCCAACACCCGACGACAACCCCACCCGCAGTCTAGCAGACTTCTGAATGAACCAAAGTGAAAGAAATCAATATTCTCAGTAAACGAGTGCTATTGCTTGTTTCTGATGTTCAGGAATGGCAAATGTATTACATTACATTACATTACATTACATTTCCATCATCTGACTAATAATCATTCTCTCACTGCTATCACATTACATTTCTTTGTCACATGTACCTTACACACACACACACACACACACACACACTCTCTCACTCATTCTCCACAGCGCTTCCCGTACAGGGTCGCAGCAGTCTGGAGCCTCTCCCAGTGGACTCGCTGCACAAGGCAGGGTTCACCCTGGACGGGGTCCCAGTCCAGGGTATTACTATAAGTGAAAGTAGGAGTGAGAGGTTACAGTATTGTGTCAGAATTTGGGTGAACTGAAGTTGTTAAGGAATTGCTTTTAAACAGCCTGAACTTTTAAGGAAGTCTTACAGTTTGCAGAGAACACAAATATTTGTTAAGAAAGGAAGCAGAAAATGTAATATCTCTTCCACAGGACGAAGATTAACTTTATTATTAAATTTCAACAATAATGTGATGTGCATTGTGCATTTTATTTCTCACAACCTGTGTGAGATCTGTAAACTGAACCACCTGAGGAACTCCCTGACACACCTGGTGTTTAAGGGCAGGAGAAGCTCAGGGGTTAAGACTACGATCTGGAAGGTCCCGGGTTTGAAGCCAAGCACCACTGACTTGCCCCTGTTGGGCCCTTGAACGAGGCCCCTAGCCTTAAAGTGACAGTATAATGAGATAAAAATGTAAGTGGCTCTGAATAAGAGCATCTGCCAAATAGATTTTATCTTGTTCATTATTGTCTCACAGCGGTAACTGTGGTTAAAGTGTCAGCAGCTGATTAAAAGTAGCACTGTAGCAGAGCTGCTCGCCCACCGTTGCTAACGCATTAGCCTGGGTATGTCATATTTAGAGTACAGTACTGTATGTAATGTCTATGTACAAATCAATATGCTAACCATTTGCGCCCTCTACTGGCTACAGGTATAAAAAGAGAATATTAACTCAGCTGTACCTCAGCATATGAATTTCATCTGTGAATTTTTGAAGGAGGGAATATTCTTAAAGATTAATTTTAAAGCTGAAATTTTGTATTGTGAAACGCGTGTTCCCATAGCAAACAGTGTAAAAGCTGATAATCTGTTCCAGCCACCCAAAAATATTATCAATATAACCAATTTCCAACACTATAATCATATTTTGCATATAAAATCAATTAATACATTTATAAAAATCATTTATCGTAAACTTGCTTCACTTGACTTTCCACTGATGCAAACAAGTTTTGACCTTAGACGGCACCTGATTCGGCTCGGGTTGTTGACTAGAAAATGCTTCATATACCGAAGGAAAAAAAGGTGCCTCTGTACTTTAAAGAATTGTACTATTTATTACTTTTTTAAACCTTTAAACTTTTAAGTAGGCGGCACAGTGACTTAGTGGTTAGCACCTAGTGAGTCGCCTTGCACCTCCAGGGTTCGATTCCTGCCCTGGGATAGATTGGGATGCCATACAGGGTGTACCCCATCACGTGCCCTACATCTCCTGACATAGGCTCCAGGCCCCCTGCGACACTGTACACAGGATACACAGGTATAGACGATGAGACGAGTTTCTTAAGTTCTCTAAATATATTAGCGTCAACATAGAGAGAAAGTTTACTAACGATGAACTTTAGGAATTATTTGGAATTTGGAAACTATTCAGCTATGATATATATTCATTCATTCAATCATTAAAATACATATGGAATCTTAAAACTATGGAACTCCAAAGTGTTCAAAATTAAATAAATAAATAGTACATGGTGAAATAAATAACTCTATGAATAAATAAGACACAGATATGTAATATGAGAATGATATTGTGAAATAATGGAACACATTTTGAAAAAAAAAAAGCTTATTATTGTGAAAAATATTGCTCTCTGCTATATAAATGTACTTATTATTATGAAATAATATTTCATGGTCATTATTTTTCCCAATAACAGAGATTATTGCAGAGGCATTTTATTTAATTCCAGCTGTTTTTACTTAAAAATGTCATTTTTTCAAAGTCAGTATTTATTTAAAAATCCCGTTTTTCCCGATGGCCTATTTACTTCATAATGCGACTTTCAGCAGAATAAGTTGTTCTGTCAATCAAGAGCGATAGGGCGGAGCCAGCTGTGTGATTGGTTGCTCCTTTATTCAGACGTAAGTATCAGCGCATGAAGTATCGATGTAGGTCTAATGGTGCAATACGTGTCCTGTGCAGTAGGTGGCAGAACAGTGTCTACTGCACTGTAAACCCTAATAAACACATTGTGTAAAGTTAACTTAAATTATTGCAATTAAGTCAAATTAATAGACTTTTTGGAGTATTTATGAGTTTGTAGAAATGACACTTTTCAGGTTAGCTGAACAAATTTGATATTTTATGTAATCGTAAGTACTTGAGTAACAGTAACTGTCACCTTAAACTTCCACCAGTGTAAACTCTATAGAGCACTGGTGGCTCAGTGGTATGTGTTTCGTTTCCCAGGCTGGATTGTCTGCAAAAATTTATTTGATTTGCACAAGTTCAACAAACTCAAAAATTGATAGTTCTGTTTACTTAAAATTGGAAACATCATTACTTAAAAAAATTGATGTAACTGATTACCTCAAATATTTTGAGTTTTGCCAACTTAATCAGGTTTACAGTGTGGTAAATCATCCCTCTCTATCTGATCTGCTAAAATGAGCAGAACTGACTGAAGTTCACACCAGTCCGCCTCTTCCGTGACTTTTGACGTAGCACCAGGGGTGGACTGGGACAAAAAAGTGGCCCTGGACTTCCTGGCCCACAGCAGCCCACCACATCCCACATCACAATACACTGGCTCAATAATGTGGAGAATTATTTTTAACACAACTTAGTAGAATAAAAATATAATTCAATACAGAAATAAATGCTTTTTAAGCATATTATTTGAAGAATCACTGAACATATATTGGGTCATATTTATAAAACAAAGGAAAGAACATTATAGTTTTATATTTTCTTTATCTTAAAGACAATATTTTAGCTAGTCAGGGGGTATCATCTTGATGCAGTCACTGTAAGATATACCACTTATCAAGTGCAGCAGGGTCAGTGATGATGAACCAGTGCCTGCTGATGATGACCCACGCCTCTCCCCTGATCCCAGAGCCGAGGGAAAAGAATGGGAATCAAACTGAACAGGTCATCTGGAATAAAACCAGTAGCAGCATCAGCTCATGCTACACTCTAAAAAATGCTGGGTTGTTTTTACTACTCAAACGCTGGGTTGCCTCTGTTGGGTAATATTTCTGGGTTATTTACAGGGAGTTGGGTACTTTTTGTTTAACCCAGCATGCTGGGTTGGAGTTGGGTTAGCTAGCGACAGCTAACATCACAGATCAGACCGGCCCTCCCCCGAAGTTCACCGGTGTATTCAGTGGCTGTGTCAGCTTCGTGTCTTTTTTTCTTCCTCCTCACGCATTTTAGAGGAAATGTAAACGTTCAATATAAGGTCTGTATACACACTTTCACTCACCTGTGACTGAATTTGTTCACTGTATGTAACATTTATTACTGTTACCGTGTTACACTCAAACTTTCAGCCTGGTCTGTGCTATAGCATGCTAGTTTATCTGACAATGGCTGCTAACTAGCCAAACCAAAGAACCCCACCAGTGTATGAAAGAAACTGCAAAAATGTCTGAGCTTTTTAGCTTTCTTTGTAGAATGCCTGCAGGGTGTATGAAGGTGGTGAAGTGATGAATGAAATCTAAACTGTAAACTGTAGTGCCAGCATGACGCTAGCATTTAGCTAGGTTGCTAGCGTTAGCAAACACATATAAAATAGCTGAGGTGTTACAAAACACTAATCATCTTACAAATATACATACTAGCCAACTCTCTCGAATTTTTCCATAAACTATTACTTTCTTTCTTTCTAAGGTTGGAACCAACACCGTGGAATATCTGTCAGTCGAGGCCGAACCCCTACATCCTGATGTTGGGAGATAATGACCAGCACTGCTCTCAGGCATTAGTGCTTCTCAGTAATGTACCGTAATGATGTCGCTGTTGAACTTGTTTTGTATTATCTGATCTTGTGCTTTTGAAAAATAAATATTTTTCTATGTTTTGTACAATTAATTGGGTGTTGTTTATTGCATATATGTATGGTTTGCAAAACTTAGTGTTTTCTTTTGTAATAGACCAGTATATCAAAGTAATTAAACTGTTTAAACTGTTTTACCCATAGACATGTAAAACATAAAAATAATAATAACCTATTAGTGAGGTAGAATTAACTCAGCAGTATAGTTAAATATGACCTAGAATTTGGATTGAATATTTGACCCATTTTGCTGGGTTAAATTAACCCAGCATGTAGTTGGTCCAATATTTATCCAGCAGCTGGGTTAAAAACAGCCCAGTTTGGGTTGTTTTTAACCCAGCATTTTTTAGAGTGTAGTAATTATTGTAGTCAGTCTTAATTAAAAATAATATTTTCTCAGCCTTATTTTGAATTAATATTGACTACAATAATAATTTAAATGAGTAACTAGTTCACTAGCCCGAGCTAATGCTGCCTCTGATTTTATTCCCGTTTACCTCTTCAGTTGATTCCCATCCTTTTCACTTGTCTCAGGTATAGAAGGGGAGAGGTGCTGCTCAACATCATCACTGACCCTGAGGCTGCTGGATCCAGACTCGCTGTCTCTGACCGTAATGTTAGAGCTGTCAGAGGCTGCGCAACTGCAAAAGGCAGAATCTGCTAATCTGAAAAATTTCACAGCATCTGCTTTTAAAGCTTTTTCTTCTTGTCGCGTAAACTTTCAGCTCCACCTTTTCTTCTTCTTTTTTTTTCATTTTCAGCCATGGCAATTATTAATTCTTTGCTGTATCGATATCTCTCCCTCTGTAAATAAAAGTTAAAGGCTACGTGTTTCAGAACAGGTAATGGAATAGAATTACAATACATTCACGTTCACACAAACTGGGCCGCTTTGCGTCAGATAGCTGGAGGAAAAAAGAGCTCAGAGCCAACAATAGCGTTCAGCACAAAACCTTTATCAGCCTGTTTCACAACATTATATTACAAAACATAAAGTAAAAGTAAAGGAAAAGGGTAAAACAATCGAGCGTTTTGGGGGGGAGCAGCACACCTCCGCAGTGCGCGCACGCACTCCGCAGCAACTCTTACAGGGTAACATACTGTACATACATAATACAACATACTGTACATATACATAATACAACATACTGTACATATACATAATACAACATACTGTACATACATAATACAACATACTGTACATATACATAATACAACATACTTTACATACATAATACAACATACTGTACATACATAATACAACATACTGTACATATACATAATACAACATAGTAGTGGCCGTTACAAAACACACGCTCTTTGTCGGCGGCGACCGTACGATCAACACTCATCTATCTGCGTAAAAGAGAGATGCAATATTATGGTTCCGTCATTTTTACAATAAATTTACATACTGACTGGACCGGCCCGCGTTAGCCAGCGGCCCACCGGGAAAACGCCCGGTGCTCCAGATGGCCAGTCCGCCTCTGCCTAGCACGTTGTTGCTAGCTGTAGCGGCGGTCCGCGGAGCAGGTATCCAGGGAAACTAATCGAGGTTAAAGGATCAGTCAATAGGCGCGCAGGTCCAACCCACTGGCACTGATTGACAGAACGACTCATTCTGCTAAAAAGTCGCATTATGAAATAAATAGGCCATCGGGAAAAACAGGATTTTAATCCCGTACTGACTTTGAAAAAATTACATTTTTGAATAAAAACAGCTGTAATTAAATAAAATGCCTCTGCAATAATCTCTGTTATTGGGGAAAATAATGACCATGAAATATTATTTCATAATAATAAGTACATTTATATAGCAGAGAGCAATCCTTTTCACAATAATAAGCTTTTTTTTCAAAATGTGTTCCATTATTTCACAATATCATTCTCACATTACATATCTGTGTCTTATTTATTCATAGCGTTATTTATTTCATCATGTCTTATTTATTTATTTAATTTTGAACACTTTGGAGTTCCATATAGAACAGGTTACTATTAATAAACTTTTAATATAATCGATTATGGAAATTATGCAATAGATTGAAGCAACACTGATGTGTCATTATTATATGTTATTGCACCCCCTTGTGGTGAAGGATATTCATAGCATAACTCTGATAAAAGAAAAAGTTCTACTTTCACTTTCTTGAAGGAAAAAGATCACAGTGACCTACTATAATGAACATACACTGCGATACAGCGTTTATTCACGATTAACCAGACGCAATAGCTGTATGCTAACATTAGCTACATCATAGTTACATCATGATAAGGTGTCACCGAACGAACTAATCATGCAAATACTTCATATTAAGTAATAATATTATCAAATGTTTAAATAATGTTTTTAAAAAACAACATTTATTATTATTATTATTATTACCATAATCCAACCAAAGTGTTTAATTCTGTACTGTGTGTTTTTGATCCCACATCATCTGATCTGAGCGGTTAAAAAGCCCCTTTCAAGATGGCGGCGCTGGTCACGTGCACGATACACGATGACGTGTACACTAGCCCGATTCTAGGAAGCGTAATTTATTTATTTCCACCCGCATTCTGTTACTTCCGGGTCGTACGAGCCAATCGCGAATAAGACGGAGGCGTTTCGACGATTCTCGCAAAGCACGTGGGGACACGCGAACCAATCACAGTGCCGGGGCGTGTTTTCCCAGAAAGTGGTTATGAAAAAAAAAAAACGACGTCAAGGAAGTGGGTGCCTGGTTAGAAGTGGGAAGTTAGTAAACTGCTAGTTAGCGAAAGTGGCCACGAGTACGAAGTTTGTTTTTAGACGTGAGTGAGCTCAGTGAGGTGAACTCAGAAGATTACCGACGGCGATGTTGCCCCGAGTTGTTTACGCGCTACTTCCGGTGTTGGTGTGTGTGAGCGAGGCCAGGATACACCACCTCACTCTGAAGGTAAGGCTATGCTAACTTGTGCTAAGCTAAAGAAGTTCTAGCGCGAGCACGGAGAGCGCGCAGAGTTTATTAAACAGGACACACACAGTCACAGTTCATTAACCTGTCCGTCATCACACTGGCTCACACATTAAACACGCTGTAACGCGTCATAACGCGCCTTCAGACCCAAAGTGTGTGTGTGTGGTATGGTATTAAATAAAACTAAAAATACTAGAGTGTGTGGTGTAAAGTTACTCAATAGATTCCTGGAAAGATGGTGAAAACACCGAAATGATCATATATGACGTAATAAATATTTGTTGAAGGGGGCGTGGCTTATGGCATGACGATTGACGGCACCAGCCAGGTGTTTCTCTCTCTTTTTTTTATTAGTGATGATTTCGTGGATTATATTTGTTGTTGGTGTTGTTGTATAAATAAAATAAAGGTTTAGTCAGAACTCACTCTCAGTGATAAATCTTATGAAAGTTTAACATAAAAAATCACAGAAAAATGTCTGTCTGTCAATGTTTATCTTTTTGCGTGCATGTCTGTCTGTCTGTTTATCTATCTGCATGTCTACAGATCTGTCTGTCTTGTCTTTTTCTGTCTGTCTGCATGTCTTTCTGTCCCTCTGTCTGCAGTCTGTCCAGCCAGATTGTGTCACAGCATCACGCAAACTGTCTAGAAAAAAAGTATTGAGCTTTTCCTCTCCTTCTGTATTTGCCTGAATTCGAACCTGTGCCATAAATCAAGTCAACCTCTTTAGTAAAAGTGAAGTTTTACACGTCAATCAACAGACCCAATCATCACGATAGTTTACCCGATAGGTTACAGAGTGTGCAGAAGACACAGAGACAAGCTTCTTGTCTGATCTTATCTGAAAGTAAGGAGCAGAAACGCGTTTAGATGAGAACGCTACCTCGTTGTGGACGGGACTCGCTCTAGCCAATCACACGCTTCCTGTGAGCTCGTACATGTTGATAGGTGGAGTACGCTGCCCCGGTGTTCCGGATGATCGGCGCCACCTGGTGACATCAGATCCTGCCGAGTCGGGGCTCTCATCGGGGTCGCACATGATCGCCGCAGAGACACCCGCACACGGGGACATGCCGCATGGCATTCTGGGTAAATTCTGGGTGTTTTCCCTCTGTTTCAGAATGAGACACGCGTCCTCGTCCACCTGAACACCTTCGGATACTTCGCTAACGGCACGCTGGAGGTCAACGTGCAGGCTCTACAGCTTCCTAACAGCAAGGACAATATGGTGAGAACTGTGTGTCCGTGATCTTTAATAATAACACTGTTCATTCTTTCGTTAATCTGTACTCGAGGTGATGTAATCTCCTGGAACATTTCACGTCCGTGCTCGGATCGAACGCAAGTTGTTAACACACGCCGTCTGGACAAAACCTGGATGTAACTAAGTGAATAGTTGCGAGCGTTCCATTAGATAATTACTGCAGTGATCACTGTGGTTCAGATCTGACAGGTTATTTAACCCTAACTGATGCAGTGATCTCTTACACAACCATGTCAGAAGAGCGTCCTGTGGGCGTGGCTAAGATGTTTTACTAGGGTCAAATTATTGTCCTGCATCAAGCAAAGAAAACAACTAAGGAGGTTCCTGAAACTACTACCATTAGGTAAGGAACGGTGATATCATCATCATCATCATCATCTCCGAGGAAGAAATGTGGACAGAAAAACATCCTGAGTGAGTGGGATGGGAGATCGCTGACACGCTCAGTGACATCAAATCATAAAAATATACAACACTGGAACTCACAGCTATGTTTAATAGTGACAGTAAGAGCATTTCCCCACACACACACACACACACTCATCGGAAAAAAAGGCTTCCGTTTGTTAGGGATCATAAAGACTGGACTTTGGAGCGATGGAAAAAGGTAATGTGACCTGATGAGTCCAGATCGAGCCTATTCCAGAGTGATGGGCGTGTCAGGGTAAGAAGGACCCTCACAGCATCAGTACAAAATCATGGAGAGAAATTAACGTGACTCCGTTCTGACAAAAATTTAATGCTGTGACGTTGCCTCAGCGTACGTGTTCTTACAGTTACAGGATTCAGAAGAAAATTCCACGGTTTGTGATGATGATGATGATAATAATAATAAAAATAAAATTCTGAAGTCATGTTTATAAGCAATTTCCCTCTGCGATTAATAAAGTTCTTTGAATCTTGAATATAGAGTTTGTAATAATATAGAAATAATATGTACCTAATTATTGTTTTCTGTGTGTAGGTGGGCTTCAGTCTGACCAGATCCCGGGTAAACGGCGTATTTTCATACACAGTAAGTGTGTGTGTGTGTATTGTTATATTATTTTTAATTAGAGCTGGGCGATTTAATCGTTATTTTCGATTCATCCGAATTCATGGTTCATTATGTCGATTTTGAAAAATGAAAATCGATTTTACAGTTTCACTTTGGTGCGGCACCGCGAGCTTCTGTAGTTTTGCGACGCCCCTCTGTGACTCACACGTGGGAAATTCGAGATGCAGCATGGCAAGACGCTCTGTTGAAACCAAAGAGCTTGTTTCCAACAGAGGCGCGGTTTCTTCAGGCGTATGGAAATTGTTCGGGTTCGCAACTTTACACATTGAACAAGCCAAAGCCCGGTGTAAAGTCTGTCTGAAGTTTGTTGCTAACTAAAGGAAGCTAATTTACTCAAGCACGACTAATTTCCTCGCGCACCTCAAACAGAGCCACACTGTTGAATCGGCGTCGTGTTTGGCGCTGTGAGATAAACAAGACAAGCGGCAGCGCGAAAACACCGGCTAAAAGCCAGGTGAAAACAGTGAGCACATTTCTCCACTGTATCCCATATGATAAGAGCCTCGATGGAAAGATATTACTGATGTTGTGTCGTGTTATATCGCTAAAGACGTTATGCCCAGATACACAGTTTTAAAAAAATGCTGTCAGGCTCCTGTTTGATTTTATTCAGCATGTAAGTGGCATGTGGTTTGCAAAATTGTTTAAGTGATTTAATATATATACTTTTAATCCAAATAAGCAGTTCATGTTTGGTTATATTGTTTTGCTTAAATAAATGATAATTTAAAAAAAATAATAATCGTTTTGAAATCTAATTTGGTCTAAATAGAATCGGAGATTCAATTTATAAGGCATATCGCCCAGTACTATTTTTAATAGTATAAATCCATTTTCATTTCATTAGTGAAAAGCAAAACCATGTTTAAAGACTACATGACGTGTGTGTGTGTGTGTGGTCTGCTGTCACAGACCGAGGACATAGGACAGTGCTCTCTGTCCAAAACCAAGAGCGAGGACAATCTGGTTTTGTTCATCATCAACACAAGCGAATCGAGGTAGGAGGTGTGTGTGTGTGTGTGTGTGTGTGTGTGTGTGTGTGTGTGTGTGTGTGTGTGTGTGTGCATGTGAGTGGAGAGAGAGAGACAGACAGACAGATACGGATTATGTGTTATCTGCTCTGGCATCCCTAATAGGTGTGTGTGTGCGTGTGTGTGTGTGCGTGTGTGTACACTCAGTGTCACTGTGAAGGCGTTTGGTGAGAAGGACAGTCTCTTATACAGTCAGATGACCAGTGAAGAGAAAGGTAAGATTTACAATCACACGCAGTGTTGCAGTTCCTCTATGATCCTACAGGTGGCACAATTTAGACCGTTCTCGTGTGGGAGCGAATTATTAGCCGAGTCTGTTTTGAATGGTACCCAAGTTGTTGGCTAAACACAGAATCACAATACAAATGCAATCAACACCAAGGCATCACGATTATATCGTATCAGGTTGTCCCTGGGGATGTAGGTGACACCGTGCCGATCCTGCATGGGTTCACCGAGTACTACAATAGAACGTGTTTGAGTTTGAATCCCATTGCATCTGCCACTCCATCTGTGGAGTCGGGGAGGAGGCGTAAACAAACCAAACGTTGGGTGCGTACCTAGTCTCATGCTGTTTGTCATAGCTCCACGAAAGCGGTGTCAAATCATCCAGCTTATTCGTGAATGGAGTGCTATGACTAACCCTGCGTTCACACCGAACGCGGCGAGAGCGTCAAAGCAGCTGGAAGTCATTAATTTTCAATGTGAGCCGGCGGCGAAGAGCGGCGCGGCGAAGAGAGTTGAAATCAGCTCAACTTTAGGGTAATGAGCTATGATGCGGTTGAGCGGCAACCAATTAAAAGGGAGGTCCTCCGCTTGAGAGGATTCTGAGGAAAGAAGTCCTGTAACTTTTGTTCCGGCTATATTAGTTCCTAAGCAAAATGGAGGAGAACTTGATTATTGCGGTAGCGGCTGTTTATTAATTATTAATGTTATTTTAATTAACGACAAATCTAGTAAGTGATTCGAATGTTATAATAATAAGAAATATAATATAATAAAAAGTATATATATTAAATTAGACTAGCAATTCACAATGAACAGAAGCCACATCATACAAATGGCTTATAATTTATTTCTACAATACAGTTCTTTCTATAAATCAATTTCTTGTTTTCTTCAACATTTTGGTCAGTCGCCACAAGATCAACAAGCTTGAATGCTTTGCGGCCCATTTAAATACAAGAAAGGCATTTGGTCTACGTCAGAGCGGCCAACAGTGGCGACTGGCGGCGGCGGCAGGGCGGCGAGAGCGAAATTTGACACTCTCGCCACGTTAGGTGTGAATGCAAGGCCCGACGTGTGAACGCAGGGTAAGGGGTGGGCGGTAAACTGGCCAAAAAATCCCATAGGCTTAACATTGAGACCAACTTTGATATATTCTAGCGCAGGGCAAATAAAAATTACCACGTATGAAGAGTTAGTACATCTTATACCCCGCAGGAGGGTATAAGTTGTACCCCTGGTGCGCAAGAAGGTACTCCCCATTGAAACAGAAAGCAGTCAACCAATCAGCCTCAGGCAACCAATCAGTCTTTAAGGTTCATTGTGAAGCTGCTAAGCCACATTCTAGAGCATCTTAGCATCTGATCCCTTACACTGTCATTAAAAGGCACAGGGGCCCGAGTTTTGCCACGACAAGCACCACTCACGGTTTCTTCAGAAAATGTACCTGTCTAGTTATTATTTTAAAAGTTTGAGAGAGCCGTCACCTTGTGCGGCTTTGGAGTACATGCAAAAGTAATGTAGTAGTCTATGTTTTATTATGAAAGTGCAGTTTAATGTATTATTTTTAAAAAAACTTCAATTTCCGTGTGCTGTATACGATAGTGCTTTAAAAAAAAAAAACACACACAATCGCCAGGTCTGACTTCGGAAAATGGAATCAATCGAGAAAATTTGCACTTGGTGCATCTCAAAGGTCAACACATGAAACACCTTACAGAACATGGTTCTTCTTCTGGCTCCTGCACCACATCTCTTGGAACATAGTCATGTGATTCTGTTTTAGGGTAAAACCAGACCAAGTTTATGAACTGGTCTGGTTCAAAAGTAAACACTTATTGACACTTATGCAAACCAGCTACAGATTTGTAAATGTTCTATGATATAAGCAGTGCCCTTACTTTTTTGGTCATATTATTTCTCTCTGAAGGTTGGAACTAAACTTTTGAAGCCTGTAATTACTTCACTTTTTAGAGTTATTGGGATACCTCATTTACCCAGGGCAGTTGATGTTCGGCTAAAATAATCCATTTAAAACTAACAAGAATCTGAAGTTTTGAAGGTGTGGGGTTTGACTAAACTAGAGGTTTATTTGAGATTCTATTAATCTTTTTTGTTCATTTAGTTTCACGAAAGATGAAAAGAGAGCAATCTAATCCAGCTCAACAGCTCAACACGGGGCAGCCATCAGGGTCCAACACAGGGAAGTCGCAAGACGGGAAGCCATCAGGGTCCAACACAGGGAAGTCGCAAGACGGGAAGCCATCAGGGTCCAACACAGGGAAGTCGCAAGACGGGAAGCCGCCAGCGGCCGACGCGGGGAAGTCGCAAGACGGGAAGCCGCCAGCGGCCGACGCGGGGAAGTCGCAAGACGGGAAGCCGCCAGCGGCCGACGCGGGGAAGTCGCAAGACGGGAAGCCGCCAGCGGCCGACGCGGGCAAGTCGCAAGACGGGAAGCCGCCAGCGGCCGACGCGGGCAAGTCGCAAGACGGGAAGCCGCCAGCGGCCGACGCGGGCAAGTCGCAAGACGGGAAGCCGCCAGCGGCCGACGCGGGCAAGTCGCAAGACGGGAAGCCGCCAGCGGCCGACGCGGGCAAGTCGCAAGACGGGAAGCCGCCAGCGGCCGACGCGGGCAAGTCGCAAGACGGGAAGCCGCCAGCGGCCGACGCGGGCAAGTCGCAAGACGGGAAGCCGCCAGCGGCCGACGCGGGCAAGTCGCAAGACGGGAAGCCGCCAGCGGCCGACGCGGGCAAGTCGCAAGACGGGAAGCCGCCAGCGGCCGACGCGGGCAAGTCGCAAGACGGGAAGCCGCCAGCGGCCGACGCGGGCAAGTCGCAAGACGGGAAGCCGCCAGCGGCCGACGCGGGCAAGTCGCAAGACGGGAAGCCGCCAGCGGCCGACGCGGGCAAGTCGCAAGACGGGAAGCCGCCAGCGGCCGACGCGGGCAAGTCGCAAGACGGGAAGCCGCCAGCGGCCGACGCGGGCAAGTCGCAAGACGGGAAGCCGCCAGCGGCCGACGCGGGCAAGTCGCAAGACGGGAAGCCGCCAGCGGCCGACGCGGGCAAGTCGCAAGACGGGAAGCCGCCAGCGGCCGACGCGGGCAAGTCGCAAGACGGGAAGCCGCCAGCGGCCGACGCGGGCAAGTCGCAAGACGGGAAGCCGCCAGCGGCCGACGCGGGCAAGTCGCAAGACGGGAAGCCGCCAGCGGCCGACGCGGGCAAGTCGCAAGACGGGAAGCCGCCAGCGGCCGACGCGGGCAAGTCGCAAGACGGGAAGCCGCCAGCGGCCGACGCGGGCAAGTCGCAAGACGGGAAGCCGCCAGCGGCCGACGCGGGCAAGTCGCAAGACGGGAAGCCGCCAGCGGCCGACGCGGGCAAGTCGCAAGACGGGAAGCCGCCAGCGGCCGACGCGGGCAAGTCGCAAGACGGGAAGCCGCCAGCGGCCGACGCGGGCAAGTCGCAAGACGGGAAGCCGCCAGCGGCCGACGCGGGCAAGTCGCAAGACGGGAAGCCGCCAGCGGCCGACGCGGGCAAGTCGCAAGACGGGAAGCCGCCAGCGGCCGACGCGGGCAAGTCGCAAGACGGGAAGCCGCCAGCGGCCGACGCGGGCAAGTCGCAAGACGGGAAGCCGCCAGCGGCCGACGCGGGCAAGTCGCAAGACGGGAAGCCGCCAGCGGCCGACGCGGGCAAGTCGCAAGACGGGAAGCCGCCAGCGGCCGACGCGGGCAAGTCGCAAGACGGGAAGCCGCCAGCGGCCGACGCGGGCAAGTCGCAAGACGGGAAGCCGCCAGCGGCCGACGCGGGCAAGTCGCAAGACGGGAAGCCGCCAGCGGCCGACGCGGGCAAGTCGCAAGACGGGAAGCCGCCAGCGGCCGACGCGGGCAAGTCGCAAGACGGGAAGCCGCCAGCGGCCGACGCGGGCAAGTCGCAAGACGGGAAGCCGCCAGCGGCCGACGCGGGCAAGTCGCAAGACGGGAAGCCGCCAGCGGCCGACGCGGGCAAGTCGCAAGACGGGAAGCCGCCAGCGGCCGACGCGGGCAAGTCGCAAGACGGGAAGCCGCCAGCGGCCGACGCGGGCAAGTCGCAAGACGGGAAGCCGCCAGCGGCCGACGCGGGCAAGTCGCAAGACGGGAAGCCGCCAGCGGCCGACGCGGGCAAGTCGCAAGACGGGAAGCCGCCAGCGGCCGACGCGGGCAAGTCGCAAGACGGGAAGCCGCCAGCGGCCGACGCGGGCAAGTCGCAAGACGGGAAGCCGCCAGCGGCCGACGCGGGCAAGTCGCAAGACGGGAAGCCGCCAGCGGCCGACGCGGCCAAGTCGCAAGACGGGAAGCCGCCAGCGGCCGACGCGGCCAAGTCGCAAGACGGGAAGCCGCCAGCGGCCGACGCGGCCAAGTCGCAAGACGGGAAGCCGCCAGCGGCCGACGCGGCCAAGTCGCAAGACGGGAAGCCGCAAGACGGGAAAACAGGAGTAGCGAAGACCATACACCTTAATGAGGTGTGTATTGGTCAAAGCTGTAAATATGAAATGTTTTGATTTTTAGGTACATGTGTAACATTTGACTTCCACTCTTAATCAGGTGACAAACACGAAAACAGTGAGATTGGTCCTGACCCAGCATGAAAGCACCTACAACTTCACAGTAAGTCCACCATGCTGCTTAATCCCAGAATAATGGAACAGTAATTGTTCTAACACCCTAGGGCAGAAGTGGGAAAAGCAAAAATGTGCCACTTTTTCAGTCTATTTACAAAAACAAGCAGATTCCCAATTAAGTTGCGTTAAATTTAATGTTAAGTGAGTGTTCCCTGCATGCACACCCTTCTAGAACCTACAGCAATGTGACAACAGGTTAAAAATAACCAGATAAAGTGAAAAGTTTTGCTGTCAGCTTCCTGGTTCTTTAGAGTTGGTTTGAAGTCTGTGTGTGTGTGACTGACTTCAAACCAACTCTATTTAGTGATCAGTTAATCACATGTTTTAAACATAAATGTTTTCACTGTGTGTAAAGTGATGAAAATAACCCCATGAATAAACTCTCTGTCTCAGTTTCATATCACTGTAGGTGCTGAGGATCAGGGCCTGTACAACCTCAACTTTCATTACTGCTCCAACAGCAGGCCTGTTTCTGACAACCCCTACTTGCTCAGTGTAAGAACACAACCTCTAGACACCACCGCACAACAACTACACAACCTCTCTGCACCACCTCACAACTAAACCACCTCTACAATAACCTCATTAAAAACCTCTACACACCATTCCACAACAACTACACAGCCTCTATACACCATGTTACAGAAAATCCACAACTTCACAAAAACTATGCAACCCCTCCACATGAAACTCACTACACATCTCCAGATGTGCAACTACACATCTGTACATGACCTCACAACTACACATCTTGTACACAGCACATTAACTACCCATATGCTACACACATCACAACAGTTACATGACCTCACAACAACTAAACCTGGATTCACAGCCTCAAAAAAAAAAAACTTCTACAAATCACTCATAACAGCTGAACAACAACTTGGTAACTTCTGTGCGCAACAGCAGAAAAGTAAACAGGTTCTAGATGGAAGTAAACACGTTCACACAACACTACAACAGCTGAACACACACACACACACACATTAGAACAATGATGTGCAGAACAACAACAGCAGAACAGCTTAACAACCTCTGTACACACATAAAGCAATACACACAACGCCAGACCTAATAAACACTCTCTACACAAGACATCAGAACAGCTAGACAACATCAACACACATCATGACTTGATCTCAGCAACCTCTAGACACCAAACAAGCTTTACATTGATCATCATTTAAACATCCTGTGTGTGTGTGTGTGTGTGTGTGTGTGTAGGTGGAGATCACAGAGAAGAACCCCGATGGCTTTCTCTCGGCTTCTGAGATGCCTCTACCGCGTCTCTACATTAGCATGGCTGCTCTGTTCCTAGGAGCGGCCGTCATCTGGACATCAACACTGCTCAAACACAAGTACAACACACACACACACAGGACGGTAAAAATAAACATTTCACTTGCACATGGCCCTGTAACCATCTGTGGGTGTATGTGTTACAGGTACAGTGTGTTTAAGATCCACTGGCTGATGGCGGCGCTCGCCTACACCAAAGCCGTGTCCTTGGTCTTCCACAGTGTGAGTTAAACGCCCCGCCCCCAACCATGACATCACTACTGCTTAGCATTCCCTGGTCTCTTGATTGGTTAAAACCCGTCCTCCATCGTCACTCTTATCATCATCATGTTCAACAGCGGAGTGATGTTATGATGTCATGTGACATGCCGATGCTGATGTTAAGTGTAAACTCATGTAATGACGTACACATCGTTTGTGTGTGTGTGTCTCAGATTAACTATCACTTCATCAACATGGAGGGGCATCCAATCGAAGGCTTGGCTGTAATGTACTACATTACTCATCTGTAAGTGTGTGTGTGTGTGTGTGTGTGTGTATAATATATATATAGAGAGAGCGAGAGAGAGAGAGAAGAATAAACAGTTGTTAAACCGTGACTGTGTGTGAATTGTCGTAACATATCTGTTTGCAGCCTGAAGGGGGCGCTGCTGTTCATCACCCTGGCTCTGATAGGAACAGGCTTCGCTTTCATCAAATATATCCTCTCGGATAAGGAGAAGAAGATCTTCATGATCGTCATCCCTCTACAGGTGTGTGTGTGTGTGTGTGAGAGAGAGTTTCATGGACCTTTACTGGTCATTAATAACAAATAAACAAATAAGAAATTTAAAAAGTCAATTAAAGTTTAAAACTTATTGATTGCTTTTGGTTAATTGATGATTTGACTTATTAATTGTCTTTTATTAATGAGTTATTGAGTTGATTGAATGTATGGCTTTAATCTGGTGAGTGTTTGTCTGGTTGTTGTTCACTTAATTGATTTAAATGTGCTTGGTGTTAATTGACTTGTGATTCATTAGTCTGCCGTGTTGATTGATTACAGATTGAGGTTAAGAGATTGATTAGTTGTCTAATTTTCTCACAGATTGATTAATTGATTGATTAATTGATTGATTGCATGTGGCGGTGATTAACAGACTGATTGATGTGCAGGTGTTGGCCAACGTGGCGTACATCATCATCGAGGAGACCGAGGAAGGCTCGAGTGAGTACGCTCTGTGGAGGGAGATCCTGTTCCTCGTGGACCTCATCTGCTGCGGAGCCATCCTCTTCCCCGTCATCTGGTGTGTGGGTGTGTGTGTGTGTGGGTGTGTGTGTGTGATTCTGTAATATGTATCTGTAGCTTTAAATTGTGTGTTATGTTGTCGCAGGTCGATTCGACACCTGCAGGAGGCCTCCAGTACAGACGGGAAAGGTGTGTGTGTGTGTGTCGTTTATCACCAATACTCTAAACGTAGATCTGCTGAAAAACGTTCTGTGGTATTTCAGTCTGTAAGAATGTGTGTGTGTGTGTGTGTGTGTGTGTGTGTGTTCTGTAGCTGCTGTGAATCTGGAGAAGCTGAAGCTCTTCAGGCATTACTATGTGATGGTGAGTGGCGTGAAAATAAATAAATAAACACACTAAAGCATCTCGTCCAGCGGTGTGTTCTGTAAATATCTGTGTGTTTGTGATTGTTAATAAATGGTAGTAAATGACGATACAGAATGAAGTGTAGTAACTTGTGTGTGTGTGAGAACAGATCGTGTGTTATATCTACTTCACGAGGATCATCGCTATCCTGCTGAGAGTCACCGTACCCTTCCAGTGGCAGTGGTGTCAGGAGGTGAGCTCTTCCGTACACTTTTAATGATGTCATCAGCCGATTTTAATCGGCCGGCAGTAAGTTTACCTTCGTCTGGTGTCTCTCTCTGTAGTTCCTGATAGAGGTGTCCACGCTGGTGTTCTTCGTGCTGACGGGTTTCAAGTTCCGGCCGGCGTCTAATAACCCGTACCTGCAGCTCCCTCAGGACGAGGAGGACCTGGAGATAGACGAAGTGTAAGACACAAAGAACACACACACTGTATACATGGGGGCCTTGTGGGACTTTATTCGGTAGTGTAGAGGGCCACTGGCCTGGTAATGTATTTTTTTTCTGGTTTCCCTGGGATGTTTCCCCTCCACTAGGCTTTCCTTTGTTTGTTTGTTTTTTTTTCTGGTTTTATTAGATTTCTTGGGTTTTCTGGTTCCATAGTTTCCATGGATTTCCTTATTCCGCTAGTTTAATAGATTTCTGGTCCCACCAATTTTCCTTGTTCCACCAGGTTGCTTTGTTCCACTCAGGGTCCTGGTTCTACCAAGTTTTCTTCTTTTCCTGGTTCCACCAGGGTTCATAGTTTCCTCTTTCCATTGGGAATCACAGTTTTTTCATCTGGTTCTGTTCAGTTTCCTGGGTCCTCTTGATTTCATAGATTTCTGGTTCCACTGAATTTACTAGTTTTCCTAGTTACACTAGCTTTAATAGATTTCTGGTTCTCCTAGGTTTTCTGGTTTTCCTGGTTCCATGAATTTTCCTGGTGCCTCTTGGTTTCACAGATGTTTGGTCGCACTGATTTCCTCAGTTTTTCTGGTTCAAACAGGGTCCAATTTGTTCCCTATTTTGTTAATGTTCACTAGTTTTGCTAGGTTTCTTAGATGAAATTTAAGCTTTCTGGTTCCTTCAGCATTCTTACTTTTTTCTGGTTCCACTGGAAGTCCAGGTTCCTTCAGTGTTCTGTGTGTATCAGCACCCTCACCAGACCGAGAGTTCTCCCAACTACCTTATCTTATCCATAAGGTAGACCAGTTCTACCGTTCCTCTGTAGATCCGTAGTTTCAGGAGAGTTCCTAGTTTTATTAGTTGCCCTGAGTTTCTTTACTCTTGTAGTTCCTCAACTCCCTTGTTCCTCTCTGATAACTCTACTAGTTTCCCTAACTCCACATTGCAGTTCTTCAAGTACCCTTACCTGCTCTAGCTTCCCTTGTTCCATGAGAACCCCTAGCTCCCTTCAGTTAACCTTCATGTTACTTCCTCTGTTCTAAAAATGTTAAGTGTGAAGTTGCAGCTTTACCTGTGGTGTTTAGTTCTGATACGTTAAATAAACACAAACACGTCGCTGTAAAATAACTGGACTCATCTCTGTGTTTGCAGCGTGACGGAGTCCGGTATGTTGGAGGGCGTCACAAAGGTGAAGAAGACGTCCAACGGCCGAGAGAGACATAGAGAGCCTGCCTTGTGATGAGGACACTCCGAGGGGGGAGGAGCCTGGACTGTTAAACTTCACCCCCTTTTATTCAGCCATTCCGCCTATAGTTGCTTCCAAGACATCTATAGGAGCAATCACCTATGCAAAAGAGAGAGTGTGTGTTTGTGTGTGTGTCCAAAAGAAAGAGATAAAGGAAGTTTGGAAGTGTTTCCTTATAAGGAAATCAAATTTCTCCTTTGAAAAGGGGGACCTAGGGCGGGACAAGGGGCACACCAGGTTAATCAGCTTTTTGTCACTTTTGCACCATTAATCTGTCTGGTCTGTCTCACTCTCTCCTCCTCCCGTCTTTTCCCACTAATCCAAAGGTTTGCAATCATTTAGAAGACAATATTATTTCCTCAAAGGAACAGTTTAGCCAAACAAACAAACAAAAAAAAAAAAAAAAAACATCTCCAGTAGTCCACCCGCCCAGGTCTGACCTGTGCCTCTTTATCTCTCCCAAGGCTCTGCGAGGTGAATGTGCAATAGTTTATGCACACAGTGCTGAACCGGAGGCTACGCACTTCCTTTAACTCTTAGCATCGTTAGCCTTGCAGCATTGTGATGGACATGAACTGGGTAGATGTTTAATACTTACTCAGGGCTTTCCTGCACCTGTATGTTGCTCTTAATTGTATCTGATGGTTTCCTCTTTGTGTCTGTTTTATTTAACAGATTCAGCATGTTTTTTGTTGTTTTTCTGTAAGCATGTTTTGAGAAAAAAAAATTTTTTCCCAGCAATCTTTAAACCTGAGGTCTGAGGAGACGATTTAGTTTCTCTGGTGTGTCGATCCATATCTTCGTTACTTTACTGCGTTTGACTCCTCGGTCTGCAGGAACTGGTAGCAATGTAAGGTAAAGTGCACACCTGCTGATTAGCAAAATACATCTTTTAATAAATCAGCCGGGTGTCAGGTGAGCGCGGTGGAGTGCTGGAGATGCGATTCTGATCAAGTTGTAGGTGTTGCGTTCTTTAAAATAAATACTAAACAGTATTGAACTCTGAGCTAGATTAGATCCAGATCCAGAATCGGAGGGATTAAGGATGTTCTGTAACTAGGGAATCAGGTTTGATTGACAGCAGGTTAGACCCACCTCTTTGTGTCTTTATGATTATATTTTCTGAAACAAATTAACTTGGGAGAAATCCTACAATTTGAAATTGTGTCTCTGGTTTTACTGTGAGAAATGTTTTTTTTTTCGCCAAAAAAAAAAAAAAGGTGACCGTTTGGATCATCCTTCGTCAACGCTTTTAATCCAGTTGTCTTAATTTCATATTTCATGAGAATGAGCAGCACAGTGTGCCCCAAAGTGGAAGCAACACTTAGGCTTTCACCCACACGGTCACTTCCTCGTGCAATAAACAGCCTCATTATCATCGCTGACTAGCCTTGAAAACCTATTTTGTACATTTCAATCACCTTTTTAAATCTGAGCTGACCAGCATAAACGCTTCAGCTAGATGTTTTTGCTCAATCAAAAAGTTCTCTTTTCGGCGGAGAACACGAACATCTCATGGTCTTGGTGAGCATCTATAGAACATCTGCAGATGTTCAGAATCATATGCTTTGAGATCTCCTGACCAGCACTGTAGACATTAGTACCGTTGTGGAGTTTGGAGACGTGTTCAATTACGTTATTGCGTTATTGATTCCGGTACAGTTTTGTTGATCTGAAGCAGTGATGTTAGTAATTTAACGCCTGTCTGACGGCATACTAAATGTTTTGTTACATAATGAATATCTTGATTATAAAACATCTGAATCCATTTGGGACTGAAAATAAGTCTGGATCATTGTGCATAATTGAAATCACATGGTTAAACATTAGTGAACTATAAAAGTTAACTGAGGCCGTGTGTAACGATCATTCTAATGTTGCCCAAGGTTTGTTAATGCTAATAATCTGGAAGTGGCGGCTAACACAGCTGTGAGGTTGTAAATGTTCTCAGCATTCTCACTCCTTAATATAGCTATGATGTTAGTAAACCCGTATGTTACTGTAAAGACATTTAGAAGTGTTTGTTCATAAGTTTGGTTATTAGTCATGTTTTTGTATCTGTTTTCCCTTTTGTTATAATTCTCTTCATCCACACTATGCATCTCCTGAGTAACGTCCTCGCCTACCGTTCAGATGATCCAAGATGGCTGCCATTACGGGGCGTCAAAAGGGCTGTGAATTTTGTATGTTATGCAGACTTGTTTTTATCCTCGCTAGCTTATCATGATACTCTTTTGTTCCAGTGTGAGGATGACATTTATTAAAATAAAAGGAATTGAAATAAGTGGTGTCTTTTCAAATGTTGATTTACATTAGCGCTCGTACATCATCAAAACGCTGCCAAATGAATAATGCTAGTTAGCAACTCACAAGTTTGCAAGTATTTTGTTGATCATGGCCCGTGTTCACGAAGCTTCTTAGAATTCTCTCAGACCTCCCATCTTGGCTTTAAAAGTCCTAGCTGGGAGTCCTAGACTAAAAGTGATTTAGGAAACTTTTTAGAGCAACTCTGTGTAAGGAAAGTAGAAAAACTTTTATCTTAGTGAGGGGGCGTGGTCGACCCCGTTGCTAGGGATGATGCAGCAATTCAAGGACTGTGATTGGTTAATAAAAAAAAACAACCTCTGCAAAGGTCTTGAAATGAGCTCTTTGTGAAAACAGAATACATGATAATAGAACAAACAGTAACCTTAGACGAACAGATGCAAGACAAGCCTAAACTGAACTCAGAAACATATATAACAAAACTAATGAGCATAGCTAATTAGCAACCTCAGTTCAGGTGAGCGCCACATCACCTGACCGAGGTGCATTCTGGGGATTAGAGTCCTTCACAGAAAAGAACACAAAGAACACAGAAAAAACAAAAGAAGTCTCTGGGCGCTTTGGCGCCCTCTAGGGGTAATCGCTGACATTACCTACCCCAAGCCCCCCCCCAAAAGGCGCACCACCGGGGCGCCAAAGGAGGACCCGGACACCCTCCCCAAGGTCCCAGTACCGTCCTCCCCACAGCGAGGCTGCAAGGGATCTCCCCTTGGAGTGGAAAGGAGATTACTCCAAGGTTGGTGCCAAGGTCGGATGGCGGAGCGGGCACGGCATCCTTGAAGAGGGGCGACGCAGCGAGCACGGCGTCCTGGAACCCGTGCGGAGGCAGGAGCACGGCGTCCTGGAACCCGTGCGGAGGCAGGAGCACGGCGTCCTGGAACCCGTGCGGAGGCAGGAGCACGGCGTCCTGGAACCCGTGCGGAGGCAGGAGCACGGCGTCCTGGAACCCGTGCGGAGGCAGGAGCACGGCGTCCTCGACGATGCAGGACGGCAGAGGAGCTGGCTCATGCCTTTCGAGGCACTCTGGCAGGTCTGGGCCCACAGCGGGGCGGACAGGAGAATCAGGGCCTCCACTGAGGCGGACAGGAGATTCGGGGTCTCCACTGAGGCAGACTGGAGATACGGGGCCTCCACTGAAGCGGATAGGAGATACAGGGTTTCCACTGAGGCTGGCTGGAGTCTGAGTGTTGAGCTTGGTGAGCTGGTTCTGGAGCAGTGCGCCCATCTCCAGCAGGGCTTGCATCCGTTCTTGATCATTCAGGGACCTGCACACATTGATCTGATGGATGAGCTCACCTGCCAGCTTTTGGAGCACTAGCCTCCGCCGTTGATGCTCCTCGCTCCCCTCCTTTTGAGGACACACAGACTCCTTCCGATGCGTTCCGCCGGCAGTTGCTCCACTTGCTCCGGCGTGCCCCCAGTAGTTCCGCCGGAGGGCAAGCCGACTCCCCACGAATGTCGCTTGCCCTTGCGTCACGGTCATAGCCCCCCCCCAAAAAATTTCCCAGGGGAGATTCCTCTGCTATGGTACTTTTTAGGTCTTGCATTCTGTCACGGTTACTGCTTGCCGGACGAAAGAGAGGCATGATAGCAGAGGTGAAGTGAAATAAACGACTTTATTAAAGCACGAAACAGGGAACCAAAAGAACAGACATGAACTTAAACCAGGATAAACTATAAACATGACAAACTAGACATTACCAACAGACTGAGAGATAGAAAGGCTAGGAGACAGACAGACAGACTAGGAGACAGACAAACCAGGAGCACACGGAGCCAGGAGAACATGGAGCCAGGAGGAACACAGAGCCAGGGAGAACACAGAGTCAAACAACATACCAGAACAAACAGTAACCTTAGACGAACAGATGCAAGACAAGCCTAAACTGAACTCAGGAACATATATAACAAAACTAACGAGCACAGCTAATTAGCAACCTCAGTTCAGGTGAGCGCCACATCACCTGACCGAGGTGCATTCTGGGGATTAGAGTCCTTCACAGAAAAGAACACAAAGAACACAGAAAAAACAAAGGAAGTCTCTGGGCGCTTTGGCGCCCTCTAGGGGTAATCCCTGACATATACAGGACACACACATACACACTCACACAATTTGTGAACGGCAGTCAGCATGTTTGGTCTGTGGGAGGAAACCCACCAACGACAGGGAGAACATGCAAACTCCATGAGGTGGAAATCAAACTCACAACCTGGAGGTGTGAGACGACCAAGCTAACCACTACACCACCGTGCCACCCAATTTTCATCAGGTTTAATACATTTGTTTTATGATTTATAGGTCTAAATAGTGTTTATTGGTTGTTTATGATGATGAATACAAATGATATGAATTAACATCAATGTTTAATTAGTCATTATTGCACTGGTTAAACCCACAGCAGCGCTCCACAACAAACCTGACTTTATTCATGCAGTGTTTTTATGCCTTAATCAAAGCAAATAAATGTTTAATGTCAAAGCATTTTCCTTATTTATTAATGAATTTGCAATGATTGAGACAAATTCACCCTGAGAAGTTATATACTAGTGTTAGTACACGGCATTAACAGTTAGAGTTTGTAGAAAGAGTTAAAAGGTTAAATCTAATAATAATCTGCTGATCTTTAATGTAATGAGTGATATTATTATTATTATTATTATTATTATTATTATTTGAGGTTGAAGTCCACGTCCACGTCTGTGTGTCTCTCTGTACAGCAGAACTCTCTGTCTCACTTATTAATACACAGAAATCACATTCTGTAAGGTCGAGTATCTGACGCCTTGTTTACACTAAGTTGTACTTCTTTGGTGCTCAGACAAATACACTCCCTGTTCGGTAATCGGAGAGAGAATCACAGATGAGAAATGGAAAAAGTCGATCAGATAAACATGAAGTTTCGTCTTAAAACGACTCCGGCGTGTTAAAATTCACTTATACCACTTCAGCGCTGTTATTTCAGCCAAAGTGAGAATATGAACTAATCCCAGTCAAAATATTCACTTTATCTTTTCTCATTAATATCTATTGCTGCAGGTGTTTGTTTACATTGAGACAGTAGCGCATTAGTAGATTATTATAAAGTAGATTATTAAATCCCACACATAACTGTTCATAACATCACTTTTACTCTACATTCAGATTTCACTGATGGTGCAGATTAAACTTCAGACTGAGATCTGAGGACTGCAGGAGATTCAGTAAATTCTGTACAGAGATACAGACAGTAATACAGACAGATGTGGAGAAAGAGAGTAATGTTTGAGTGGTTTCTGGTCCTCCAGATGAACGAGTGAGTTCTGACCAATGTTCAGACTAAACCTCTGTTTAATTTCTATAAATTATTATTTATGATTAAATAATAGTTTAAGCTTCATGAGGAGTGTCTGTGTCTTTAACTGTTCATCATTCACTTAGGTGTGTGTGTGTGTGTCTGTGTGTTTGTGTGTGTGTGTGTGTGTGTGTGTGTGTGTGTGTGTGTGTGTGTGTGTGTGTCTGTCAGGTCCTTACCTGTTGTTCTCGTGTGCGCGCTGTAGCCTGGTGCGCGCGCGTTAAAGCAGACTCTGGTTCAGCCTGACCGCATCACCATCATCATCATCTTCATCACTTCACTGAACCCGAAAGCATGTGAGTATGCGGTGGTTTTGCGGTTTAATCCTGCGCCTAGCAGCCTGTGTGTGTGTGTGTGCGTGTGTGTGTGTGTGTGTGTGTGCTTTTTATAGATGTATAATATGAATGTTGAGATATTTAGAGGATTAATCAGTAAATAACCCATCTACAGTACAGTATGTGTGCATTAGTTTAGTGATTTACCAGCATGATCTGATTAATATTCATCAGCACCCACTGAGTGTTTAATCCAGACTGTGGATGTTTTATAATGAACAGATCAGTGTTACCGCATGCAGAGTGGAGAAAGAGAGAGAGAGAGAGTTTCTAATATTAGCTCTTCTCTCCCGCACTGCAGCACAAAGCGCAGCTCCTGCATGACTCTGTGACACTGACACTGCTGCTGCTGCACCCTGCTCAGGGGAGCTAACTGGGTTAGGGTTAGGGTTAACCCTAGTGCATGCTCGACAAGCCAGACTCATTTGCATATCAAAATGTACCAGTAATGCAAGAACTAAGCTTTTTATGTAACTTTTATGAGTGATTAATCAGAATCAGAAAGAGATTTATTGCCAAGTACGTTTGCCCATATAAGGAATTTGTTTTGGTGACAGAAGCTTCCAGAGACGGTGACTTTAGTGATGCACAGTGAGAGTGTTGTCCTTCTCAACAGATCTCCGACCGTGTGTTACGTTTCAGAAGGTTTCAGAAGGGCTCAGCAGCATGTGACTCCAGGTTTCATTTCAGGATTCATGGCTGTGTGTGTCTCTGGGACAGTCCGCAGTCATGGTTTTTAGAAATCAGACGTCTGACTTTCTAGGATTTGAAAATCTGAAAACAACAAAACACACAGTATTCATTATTATTGCATTTCTGTGTGTAATATTCACAACCTATCATTCACAATTCTATCAGGAACACAAAAAATATCAAGGGACAATCGAATCAGAAAGTAGACACATTAGCTGTCATGAACAACAGACATCAGTGACTAGTAGTTTGGAACAGTGGTGGTCAGTGATTAGTGGTTTGGAACAGTTTGGTAGTTTGGTCAGTGACTAGTAGTTTGGAACAGTGGTGGTCAGTGATTAGTAGTTTGGAACAGTGGTGGTCAGTGATTAGTAGTTTGGAACAGTTTGGTAGTTTGGTCAGTGACTAGTAGTTTGGAACAGTGGTGGTCAGTGATTAGTAGTTTGGAACAGTGGTGGTCAGTGATTAGTAGTTTGGAACAGTGGTGGTCAGTGATTAGTAGTTTGGAACAGTGGTGGTCAGTGACTAGTAGTTTGGAACAGTTTTGGTCAGTGATTTGTAGTTTGGAACTGTGGTGGTCAGTGATTAGTAGTTTGGAACAGTTTGGTAGTTTGGTCAGTGATTAGTAGTTTGGAACAGTGGTGGTCAGTGATTAGTAGTTTGGAACAGTTTGGTAGTTTGGTCAGTGATTAGTAGTTTGGAGCAGTGGTGGTCAGTGACTAGTAGTTTGGAACAGTGGTGGTCAGTGGTTAGTAGTTTTGAATAGTTTGGTAGTTTGGTCAGTGACTAGTAGTTTGGAACAGTTTTGGTCAGTGACTAGTAGTTTGGAACGGTGGTGGTCAGTGATTAGTAGTTTGGAACAGTTTGGTAGTTTGGTCAGTGACTAGTAGTTTGGAACAGTGGTGGTCAGTGATTAGTAGTTTGGAACAGTGGTGGTCAGTGATTAGTAGTTTGGAACAGTGGTGGTCAGTGATTAGTAGTTTGGAACAGTGGTGGTCAGTGACTAGTAGTTTGGAACAGTTTTGGTCAGTGATTTGTAGTTTGGAACGGTGGTGGTCAGTGATTAGTAGTTTGGAACAGTTTGGTAGTTTGGTCAGTGATTAGTAGTTTGGAACAGTGGTGGTCAGTGATTAGTAGTTTGGAACAGTTTGGTAGTTTGGTCAGTGATTAGTAGTTTGGAGCAGTGGTGGTCAGTGACTAGTAGTTTGGAACAGTGGTGGTCAGTGGTTAGTAGTTTTGAATAGTTTGGTAGTTTGGTCAGTGACTAGTAGTTTGGAACAGTTTTGGTCAGTGACTAGTAGTTTGGAACGGTGGTGGTCAGTGATTAGTAGTTTGGAACAGTGGTGGTCAGTGATTAGTAGTTTGAAACAGTGGTGGTCAGTGATTAATAGTTTGGAACAGTGGTGGTCAGTGATTAGTAGTTTGGAACAGTGGTGGTCAGTGACTAGTAGTTTGGAACAGTGGTGGTCAGTGATTAGTAGTTTGGAACAGTGGTGGTCAGTGACTAGTAGTTTGGAACAGTTTTGGTCAGTGCTTTGTAGTTTGGAACAGTGGTGGTCAGTGATTAGTAGTTTGGAACAGTGGTGGTCAGTGATTAGTAGTTTGGAACAGTTTGGTAGTTTGGTCAGTGATTAGTAGTTTGGAACAGTGGTGGTCAGTGATTAGTAGTTTGGAACAGTTTGGTAGTTTGGTCAGTGATTAGTAGTTTGGAACAGTGGTGGTCAGTGACTAGTAGTTTGAAATAGTTTGGTAGTTTGGTCAGTGACTAGTAGTTTGGAACAGTTTTAGTCAGTGATTTGTAGTTTGGAACAGTGGTGGTCAGTGACTAGTAGTTTGGAACAGTGGTGGTCAGTGATTAGTAGTTTGGAACAGTTTGGTAGTTTGGTCAGTTACTAGTAGTTTGGAACAGTTTTGGTCAGTGATTAGTTTGGAACAGTGGTGGTCAGTGATTAGTAGTTTGGAACAGTGGTGGTCAGTGACTAGTAGTTTGGAACAGTGGTGGTCAGGGATTAGTAGTTTGGAACAGTGGTGGTCAGTGATTAGTAGTTTGGAACAGTGGTGGTCAGTGACTAGTAGTTTGGAACAGTGGTGGTCAGGGATTAGTAGTTTGGAACAGTGGTGGTCAGTGATCAGTAGATGGCAACAGTGGTGGTCAGTGACTAGTAGTTTGGAACAGTGGTGGTCAGTGATTAGTAATTTGGAACAGTGGTGGTCAGTGATCAGTAGTTTGGAACAGTGGTGGTCAGTGACTAGTAGTTTGGAACAGTGGTGGTCAGTGATTAGTAGTTTGGAACAGTGGTGGTCAGTCATTAATCACTGGGAACGAATTAAACAACTGAAAAAACATTCTCTTAATATTCATAAATGATACCCAGAAAATAAAATGTGTTTACTGTGCATAAAAACCAAGTGAATATTCTGCAAGATTCTCGATGCCCTCTGAATGACCTCTGATGATGATCTCTCTCTCTCTCTCTCTGCACAGGTTTGTCCTCAGCTCTATCGTGTCCTTGGCTCTGCTGCTGGGGGCTGAGAGTGAAGTGGGGTAAAGTCCACATGATTCTGCTTTCCATGCATTTTGCCTTAATGCCATTTATTTGTTAATGCTAAGTGTGTGTGTGTGTGTGTGTGTGTGTGTGTGTGTGTGTGTGTGTGTGTGTGTGTGTGTGTGTGTGCACTCCCAGCCCGAGTACTTCCCCAAGCTCTTACTGTACCGAGCCTAAAGAGTGCCTGCAGTATGAGTTGGTGTGCCAGACAGAGGAGTATGAAGTAAATCCACGTCTTTATTCACTGTGTTCTCATGTGTGATGTTGCGGTAAATGATTTATAACTCGTACATGATTCCACTGATCTCTGTGATATCTAGTATAAGTGCTCTGCTCCTGTAGATGTGATTGACGCCCCTCATTTTGTTGTTCAAAATTAGAAATTAGAAGTGTGTGTGTGTGTGTGTGTGTGTGTGTGTGTGTGTGTGTGTGTGTGTGTGTGTGTGTGTGTGTGTGTGTGTGTAGGTGCGACACTACCCTTCCACTCGGTGGGTGTCGACTGACGCTGAAGCTTATCTCATGGGCGTTGGAGCAGCAATGGCCTTCAGACGCCTCTACCAGTACTTCACTGGAACCAACCAAGCAGGTGTGTGTGTGTGTCATAGATACCCAGTCTCAGTGAAGTAGAGATTCAGTCTTTATTAATCTGTTGAAATATGTGATGAGACTGTGTGTGTGTGTGTGTGTGTGTGTGTGTGTGTGTGTGTGTGTGTGTGTGTGTGTGTGACAGGTATTCAAATGGAGATGACCGCTCCAGTTCTAGTTGAAGTACCAGAAGAGATTCACACATGGGAGCCGGCGCTCTACACACTCAGCTTCCTGCTTCCTTCATTCTTCCAGCATGATCGTCCTTCTGCACCGACCAATGACAAGGTGAGAAACCCAACAGACCAATAAACAGACCAATGACAAGGTGAGAAACGTGAAGTGTAAAATGCCGAGTCCAGTGACAGGCTACAGTAAGGTTGGCTGCAATACCATTTTGTTCACAAGATTTTACACTCATTAATATTTATTAATAGATCATTCATAGCATTATTTAGTGTGTGTGTGTGTGTGTGTGTGTCAGCTGTATTTTACAGAGATGCCTGAGATGGATGTGTATGTGAGGAGTTACGGTGGATGGATGCTCTCGGTCTTGTCTCGACTCCACACACACCTGCTAACCAAAGAGCTACAGAGAGTGAAGGCTAACTACAATCGCACACACCACTACTCTGTGGGCTACGACAGGTATATATGCACACACACACACACACACACACACACACACACACACACACATACAGACACATGCACACACACATACACACAATAAATGCCAAGCATGCACATTATGCATTCAATGTTATGTGTGTGTGTGTGTGTGTGTGTGTGTGTGTGTAGTCCTCTGAAACTCTTACACAGACATAATGAGGTGTGGTACGTGGTGAACGGTGAGCCTGTGTGCAACGGGACGATACATAAACCCACTCAGAACACCACTGATGTCACTCCTACTGCCGTCACTCCTTCTTCTCCTGCTGCTTCCGTCACTCCTGCTCCTCAATAATCAGGTAACCGTCCAGAACGTCAAACGTCTCTACCGTCTAGCGCTGACCAAACAGGCCTGATTTAAAACTAACCCGGCCACCTGGGAGACAGTTTTATCAGTTTCCAGCTGACAAAAAGACAGAGATTTGTGTTTAGCATGGAGCCGAGGCTGATCCTGATCAGAGACGAGCTCCAGACGAGCTCCTGGTGGTGTCACTGCTGCTTGTGTAGTGAACGTTTTATCTCAAGCAGCATCACCATGAAGTAAATGTTGGGTAAATTTATCACAATAGATATCCCAGATACATCATGTACTTATGTTCTGTTTGCTGATTTGATTAAAGACGGGTTAAATTGGCGTGGGATTGTAGTAAGGTTTTCATTAGCGTTATTAAGCTTATCATGGTGTCAGTTAGCATTTATTACATTTTTATTGGTAAATCAATTAATTTTCCCCTTAAAGCTTTAATTAGCCGGAATTCTTCCAATCTAGTTTTCTAATCACTAAGCGCCAAACGGCTGAACACACCGACGTGAGCGTACACACAGTGACCTCAGACACTCATCAGACAGACGCCGCAGCAGAGCAGCGAGTGAATAGCGAGGTAGGGTCAGGTATTTAATAACAGGATGTAAACTACCCTGATATTCAGCTTAATCCATGTAAACTTAAACAGCTGGATCTTGATGAACATCTGTAATACCCAATGACTGATGTTTTTCAACACTTAATCAATTTAACCCGTCTTTATCAGGTTTCTCGCATGTACTTGTGTATTTGATGAACTCCATGGGGGGGGGGTAAATTTAGCCAGCGTGTTATTATTTGGCTCTGTTGGGGTATTATGAGTGACGGGTGTGATCACTATGAGAGCTGTGTCAGAGAGTAAGAGCCTTAAAATGCTAAATATTGTCACTCGCTAAATGCACATTCTGGTTCGGTTCATTCCACACTGCCCTCTAGTGGTCATGTACGTAAACGCAGTACTGTGCAAGAGTCAGAGCAAGGGTGTCTTTAAAAAAAAGGGGGGGGGGGGGGGGGGGTTAAAATGTTATAAAGCCCAGTGTACAGCAGTTAATGAAACAAAGTCAGGATTTGGTGTGACGATGCTCTTTAGTTTCGGGTACAATATGTGTAGTTTTATAAGGTAATTAGCTGTTTATTTTTACTCGGCATCCTGCAGATCCACACACAGTTCTGCGAAGTTCGACTCTCACATCTGCTTCTTTTTTGCATGCAAAACCCAGGAGCTTCCTTTTTTTTTTTTTGTCTGTAAAGTGGTCACTTATATCATGTGCTGCTTTTTGTTCTGCCATACAACTCAATGATAAACTCCTAAAATAATTAGGAAAGTTTGTAGAACAAACCCAGGGTGCATAAGACCTTTACACAGTACTGTATTACTGTTCTGAGGTTCTGGTTCTGTACTGGGGTCCGGTAACGTTTCTCTCTTGGTCCTTGTGAGATGATGTATTTCACAATTCCTACAAGGCTTTTAAACCAAAAATACACTCAAACACACACCTCAACCTATTACTATTAATCTCCGTCTATTATTACAGTATCTATTACAGTTATGTGTATCTAATAATATCAGTCACATTTACCCACTTAAACTGCTCACCTTTCACTTTGTCTCTTTCTCATTCTTCCCAGGAGGCACCAGTGGGATCAGTCATGTGATTCTGCATGTGTTTAGCAGACACTCTACGCGAACACACTGCGAGCTTTTGCATGAGAAGGCTACACCGCTATATATATTTTCACCAAAAGCTTCTCTCGAACATCGAACTAACAGGGTAAAAATAAACACTCGTCAGCTTGAGCTCAGTGTCTCAGGCAGCGTTTAGAAGCGTTGATATAATCTTAACTCTCAATATCTGATATAATTCTGATATCATTTCATAATCTTTATCCTGCTTTCACTAATAAAACGTTATGATCATGTGCTAATAGCTGCACTGAGATATCTCATATGATTAGTTTTTCATGTATTTAGGTTCCAGGTTAGATTTAAACCTCTTGCTTGTGTATTAGTGATCAACTGAGTTCTAATCATTCCAATGAGTTCCACAGAGATGCGAAAAAATCTGTTCCTGGTCAATATATGATGAATCTTCTGTAATGAATGACAAATAAAGAAAAACCTGAGAAATCCAGACGTCAGCTTGATGCTATGTTCCAGGCTAACACATTAGCCATTAGCATTACTTTGAAGTTTCCTTTTTTTTAATGTTTCTTTAACAAAAAAGTTCTCAGACACTGGTGTGTGTTAAATCTCCAGCTGAAATACTGCTGAAATAATGCTTTTATTTTATTTTTTTTTTACTATTATTCCTCACACCCCCTTTCACCCCTCCTTCAAATGGTTTCGGTGTCTATGAGCTCTTCTTATCCTGTATGAGGTCACAACATGGAGAAATTTTTTTTTTTTTTAAATGCTTGTTTAAATCCTGGTCTTTGCAACAACAAAAAAAAGAAAGAAAAAAACAAGATCGGAGACACGTTTGACTCTCTAAACATGACAAAAATAGGTGCCTTTTAAAGGAGGTAGAATTAAATAGAAAAGCTGAGAAGTCCACGTGAAAGTCAAATGCTTTGATTTATTTGATGTTTACAGATGGAACATTGTACAGTTTCCAGTGTCACAACATTGGACGCAATTCTTTATATGTATAGAGCAAATATCGTGGAAGTGCTAAGTAGGTACTGGACAAACACATTTATCAAGCTGACCTTTACAGCAAAAATATTCCAGTCTTTGCAGATTTCTTCCAAAAATCTGTATTTTTTTATCCTAATCATAATTACAAGGATTTCAACCCGGTACCATACGAAAACATGACTTTCTCCCATGTAGATCATGAAAACAGTTCTAGCTCTGGCAGCACGGTGATGTAATGATTAGCACTGTCGCCTTGCACCTCCAGGGTCCCGGTTCTCTGTGTGCATGGAGTTTGCATGTTCTCCGCGTGCTTGGTGGGTTTCCTCCGGGCACTCCAGTTTCCTCCCACAGTCCAAAGACATTCAGATTAGGCTAATTGGCATTCTCAGATTTCCCATAGTGTTTGAATGCATGTGTGTGTCCAGGGTGTACTCTGCCTCGTGCCCTAAGTCTCCTGGGATAGGCTCCAGGGCCCTGCAACCCTGAATACAGGATAAAGCGCTGTAGACCATGAGTGAGTGAGTGAGTGAGTGAGTTCTTGCTCTTTGTTAATGTATGATTTGGGAAATTGTGTTTCTTCTTGTTCTTAAGGTTTTCTTGTCTCACTGGCAAGATCCTCTGAACACTGTTTCCTAAAAATACAGAAACCTAAACATTGTGTTTTGATGTTTAATGCTGTAAAAGTCCCAAGAAGTTCATCAGGAGTTAAACACACAAACATATTCAATTACTCGAGAGTTTAAACTGGAGTTTTTTTTTTTTTTTAAAAGGCCAGATACAACTATAAATACATTCACAACAAACATAAAAGATTTTAAACTTGACCTCAGATCAGGTTTCTGTGACAGAGAATTATGGACGTGTGAGGAATCTGACTTTGTGCATCAGCTACCTGAAAACAATCCTCTCATGCAGTCGCTGTCTGAAGAGAAAAATTCATAACAATCTCAACAAATTGGCCACAAAATCCTAAAGTGGCTGAATTAAAGGCCAAATGTGATTGTTAGGAAATTATTAGCAGCAATGTTTGGTTGTTTATTTATTATCCGACAAACGTCTAAAAAAATCCAAACTAGTCTCTCTTTATAAGTGCTCAAGTGGTACGACTCGTACCTTCTTCCTCTCATTTACATGCAATTAGGGAAGTTTTATATTTCATAAGGAACACTATTACAGATTTGTTTATTCAGAAGGTGAGAAATTAACTCCAGCCCTGCATGTTTTCCAATGAATCAGGTGTGTCAGTCAATGAGAAGCTGGAAGACACCATCGTGTCTTCTTAAGATTACGATTCTGTTATTTGTATATGGTTCTCGTAGTGGTTCTTACTGTGGCCTCACACCTCCAGAGTCAAGGGTTTGAGTCCTTCCTCGGGTCTGGGTGTGTGGAGTTTGATTTATGTGGGTTACTCAGGGTATTCTGGTTTCTTCCCACAGTCCAAAGACATGCAGATTAGGCTGATAAGCATTCCCAACTTGCCCATAGCGTGTGTGTGATGAGATGCCCTAAGATGGATTGGCACCCTGACGAAAGAATTCCATTTAGAAAGCCGGGGTCAGAGTGCAGGATCAGCCAGTATACAGCACCCCCTAGAATAGAGAGAATGAAGGGTTTGCCTTAAGGGCTCAACAGCGATAGCTTGGCGGTGTTGGGGGTCAAACCCCTGACCTTGTTTTAGCCTAATCATTTGATCCACCACTGCCCCCAGGATGGGGGTGGAGTGGGAAAGACAAGATAAATTGGAATTTTTCATCTTCTGACACATTAAACAGTGAGATCCAGCAGTAAGTAGTGCAGAAATACTTGGGAAAACAGGCAGGGCTGTGGCTCATGAGGACCAGGTTTCACCACCCTTGGTTTAGATGGTGTTCAGGCAACAATTCACCCAAACATGCTGGATGATAAAAAGTTCCAGGTTCGTTATTGTTCATAGTTCATCGTTATCCTCGACACATTCGGATCCATTAAGACAATCCAGACCCATTAACATCCCAATCTCAATCTTCTCCTGTTTCTGAAAGCTCCATCTCCTTATTTAGGAGCGGCTGTTTTCTTGGGTGTGCTTTGTTTCTTGGTTTGCCACAAGTGGCCCGGAATTGTGAATGCGTCCACGCTCATGCTCACGGTGCGAGAGGGCAGCGTGCTGAACTGCTTCTTGTCAGAGTTATACTTGTAAATGGCCTCCACTGAAGAGCACGGGATGGCACGTGGGCCGACGCCGCACAGTCTCTGCATGTCCTCCGACTGGCCATCCAGGGTGTAGATGGCTCGGAACTGACAGTTGGAGTCACGGAGAAGGATGAGGAAATGGTTAGCAGAGCTTTTCTCCATTTCCTAGGGAACAGGAAAGATAAAATAGACAGGAAGTAAAAAAAAAAAAAAGAGGTCAAAGCTTTTATTTGTCTTAGTTGCAATTATTATTGATTTGTCTAGTCTCAGACAAGTCAGACAAGTGATACACAGTCTGAGACACCTAAATTTATATTTTTTAAAAACGAATGCTAATGTGGAAAAGGCTGCTGTACCTCAACGATTTTGTTCTTCTGGCTCTCGTTGACCTTCCCTGCGAGGCAGCAGCGTGAGAGAGCACTGTGGATGATAAACTTGTTGGATTTGAAACTCGGCTCTTTGAACAGTTTGGGTCCTGCGAAACAACCCAAATACAAAAACAAGTGTTTAGTGAGGTCTAGGCCAGATATTTATAGTTTATATCTGTTGTAATGACAGTGATGTAACTGAGCAGAGGCGGTTCTGGGGTTCTGAGCAGTTGATCTGCAAGTGAGCAAAGCTCCTGACCCTCAAACTGGTGGTCCGACCTGGAACTCATTACGGGCACAATCTGCGTATGAATGTAATCACTGGCCATTATAGATCCATTCCCACGCTTGATCAGATCCAGGTCCCATTTTGGTCACTTAGTAGGTGTAAAATTACTGATTGTAGCCCATATGTTGCTTTGTATAAAGTATTGGCATCCACTTTATGACCCATAGTGGTTTATTCTCCTCTCACCATCAATGCTGGGTTAAAAAACCAGAAATCTGCACTTGCCACCAAGGTGGTGTATCTGATAATGTGGTCAGAATGACCTAAATCAGGTAGGTAATTAAAGGCACTAGCTGCCATATTGTGCCCTGGCTAACTAGACATATCCTGCACCACTATTCCAAAATCCACTTGGTAGTTTTATAAAACAGATATTTAGGAATGGACTTAACCTTTTTTAATTATTATTTAAAATTTTCTTCTGACGTTTCCAGTCCTAGCCGATCACATCACATAAAAGCACTCCCCCATCAAGGTTACAACTGCCAACCAGGGAGAACGAAGACTATCGCGTTTCTTCTGAGCCATGTGATGACAGACGACTACACTGCTAACTCACGCAGAAGTACAGTATTATCCGCTCATTCCTGCTTGCGTAAGCAAAGCACCCATTATTGGCGATGATTGATATGAGAGCACTACAGTGCCTGCCATCCCACCCCTCTGAGAGAACTTGGTCAATCAGCTGTTTCAATTCTGGTAATTTTTGATAGAACGAGCTGGTTACTCCCAGTAGTGTCTCATGCGACTCATACTAATTGTACAGTTACTTATGTCTAGATGCTAATCATTCTTTCATTTTAGCTTACAGTGTGAAATGTGCTCGAGAACAGGACCTGAAGAAAAAGTATAAATACATATACACTCTGCTAATCCATGTCCTCACCAGTATATTCTGTTATAGATGCTGGAGAAGAAGCATTAGAGCCATTTTCCCAGTCCTTGTCTCCTTCCTGATTGGGAAGCCGACCAAGTGACATCAATTTAGAGGGGGAGTCTGAGGACCTGCGAGGAATAGAAAACAAAAAGAGCGAGAGAGAGAGTTTGAAAGAAATAGATAATCCAGGAGAGGGTGAATATCTCAGATGAATGAGATGGGTACCTGGTGGGTTTGTCTGGAAGCAGGGGGCCATTGGGCTGAACAGGTTTCTGCAGTTCTACTAAAGGATAACATTTAGAAGGAGAAAAATAAAACAGTAGAACAATGAGCATGTGAGGTATAGCAGTAGCTGTTGGTTTGTTTAGGATTATTTGTGAAAATCCAGCTTTGAAAAAAGTTTTCAAAACTTTTCATCGAACTCTCAGTTTAAGGAACCATTAATGATTTATCTGGAGAAATGATTTATCTGGAGCAACAGCTAGAGTAGCATATGTTTTATCGTTGTGTGTGTGTTGTTTGTGCCTTTTTTCTCCTTGCGTGGTGAGTGTGTGTGTTGTTTCTTGTGGCTGCGTTGTGCCGGTTTTTGCTTCAGGACTCTCTCCAGGTCGGCCATTATCTTTAACTGATGCCGTCGTTCATACTCCGACTTGGTGAACCCGCCACGCCTTTGCGGTGTCCCAGGGGGTGTGGCTTGAGGTGTCCTAGGAGCGTTTGAAGTCTGGGGTGGCAGGGCAGGGGCAGATGTACTGGGCAGAGATTGTGATAGGGGCGGGATCAAGGATGGGAGGAGACTGTCTGTAGAAGACAGATGGCTGCAGGATGAAAAGAAGTGGTTAGTGAGTGTGGAGTATTTAGTGTGTGTGTTTGTGTGTGAGTGTGTGTGTGTCTCACCCTTGGTTCTCCTGATCCTGTCTCTCTCTCCGTTTCTTAATCTCATCTGCTCGTCTCTGCTGTCGCTCTAGCAGCAACGCTTTCTTCAGAGCCATTTCTTCCTCCGACAGACCCTTCTCCTGCACACACACACAATAAAAATGTAAATCGAATTAGATCCATTTCGCATCATTCTAAAAACTCATCATTTCCCCTCTACTTTACCTCTCTCAATTTTACCCTTTCATTCTTTCTTTCATAATTCATTTAGAATAAAGTCTAAAACTATGATAAAATTTAAATGAAAATGTTGATATCGTTTCATGTTTTCTAGACATACCAGCACAGATATGTACCTTATTAAAGAAGAAGCTGACCCCTACTCTGCTCTCTGTCTCTGTCTGGTCGCTCATGGAGTCAGATGAGAAGACATCAAGCTGCTCCTGATCTGTCTCTCCTTCCTCCTGCCTCTGAGATGCACTGATGAGCATGTCACTGAAAAATGAGCACTCAGAGGGCGCTCCAGAGCTACTGCCACCACAGACGCTCACAGCACACTCCACTGGAATGAGACCAACGAAAGCTTATTGAGCTTGTGCTAGTTATCAGACAAACAAGGTGTCAGACAAATAAATTATACAATCCTACGTATATTCACAAGAGTGGATATTTACCAGCAGGGGGCTGTTCAGGGTCAGTAGGCTCCAGCTCGAGGTTGAACAATGGAGTGTGCTCATCGCTGGACCCAGACTCAGACTCCGCACTTTCTTGAGCTGATTGTGGTTGGAGTTGAGCTTCAGGCTCCTGGGGTGTGGGTGGACCTCCAATTCGAAGGGAGGAGTTAGTCTGCACCTGACACTGACTGGGAGAGACACGGCGAAGGTGGGGTAGAGTGTCGACATTCTGTTGCGGTGAGAGGATGCGCGTGAGGGGCTGGAAATTGAGGTCAGATGGACGGGTGGAGTGTTGCCTTTTGGGGCTCCTAGGAGGGGTGGAATTGTTGCAAAGTTTACGAGTGGAGGGTTTGGAAGTTTTGGGTGATTTAAGGTCACTTTGACGTGATGGTGACCCTGAGGGTGAAAGCTCACGCGTAGATTCACGTGAAAGACGAGGGGGTGTGGCTGAGATTTTTGGACTTGCTGGTATTACCCATGCTTTGCTTGGAGATGAGGTGGATTTAGATGGTGTGGTTTTGGTGGATGAAGGTGCAGAGGATTTATTTCCCATCAGCTTCTGCTGCTGTTCCGTGAGACGCTGCATGTCCTTCTGTAGCGCCTGCAGGGCAGTGGTTAGCTTGGACACAGCTTCGTTGTATTCTACCAATGGTGGCTCTTTCTCTGGCGCCTTCTTTGGCTCCACCGAGAATGTCACCTGTTTCTCCAGTTTGGGTGGCGCTATAGAATTTTGTTGTCCATTCTTTTCTGCCATTTCCTCCTCTTTTTTCTTCTCTTTCTTTCTCTTTTCATCTTCTTTCTCCTGCTCTTCTTCCTTCTGCAATGCTTCCTCCATTTGAGTCAGCCTTTCATCTAGACTTAGTGAATCTGCCACATCTTTGACCACATTTCCTCCTTCCCCTTGTTGCCGCTGCAGTTGAAGGAAGGCACTCTTACCGAGTCTCTGTCTGTGCTTGGTAAAAATCGCCTCGATGCGCCTCTTCTGTGATTCAATGGCTTTGCGTTTTTCCTCCAGTTGTGCACCTAGTTCTTGAGCCTCCACTGTTCCAGCAGGGCTCATCATTCCTGGGCTTGAAGGTTCTTCTGATCCTAGAACCCTGGAAGCCACTGGAGACTCCGGAAGCCTTTTTCTGCGCTCAGCAAAACTTGTCATTTGGCCTCTTCTAGGTCCATTGATGGGTGTTCCAGGATCTTCTGGAGTGTCAAAATCTCCGGAACAACCTGTCGGCCTTCTGGCGCTAATTCCTTCCCTGCCGATTGGTCTGTACATCATCCCAGAACGGCATGGGGCAGAGCTACTCAGTCTGGTCTTATCATTATCAGGGGAGTGGAGATAAAAACCTGCCGGTGCCCCTTCTGGACGCTGTCGCGGTTCATTTTTCACTGTGTGAATGACTTGCAGTGCCTCCTCAATGGCAGGCAACTCCCCCAGTGGTGCCTGGCCAATCAGCTTACTCAGATCCTCAGGAGGAGTGTACAAAGCAGGGTTTGTTGCCATGGTCAGACTGTCAGTGCTAGCTGAGCGGAACAGAGGATTACCCATGACGACGTCCACATCACTGTCCAGAGGAAAAGGAATGCTAAAAGCCACAGCAGAGAGAGGACGACTAACAGAAAGAGATAGAGATAGAGATAGAGAGAAGGCTATAACAACAAAATTAAATCTGGTTCTCATACACATTTATGAAGGATCTCAATAAACTCAAAGCAGATAACCATCTTTTGCAAAAAAGAAGAAGCAGGATACCTGAGCTGTTTTTTAGCCCAGCCTCGATCCTCTGAATGCACCACAAAGCAAAACAAAAGAAGTTATTCATGTAAGCAGGGCCACATACTGTACTGTACATCTTTTTACCTTACTGTGTTTATTGTGCCGTGCTGCCTTACCTGTTCCTCCACCAGAAGATACAGGGGATGACAACGATAAGAAGGGCTGCTTAAGCAGGAATGGTGATCCACTGTGACAAAGCAAATCACGGAATTACACAACATAAATAAGACACCAGTTCATATCGATAAACATGTTAAAAGATGCTGTTAATTTAAGAGTTACCCATTGCCATTGATAGGGCTGGTGCAGTCCTCCAAACCTGAGGCATCTAAAGAAAACGGAAGTACAAAATATTTGAGTGTATGGAAGTAATTATGTCATCGGTTTGGGTTAGGATTTGGCTTCTAACCACAATAATTTCATGTAAAAACTAATTTTTTTAGTTTTATGGTCTTAAATGGTACAAATTTATAATGTAGAGATCATGTTAGAGCGGTGGCCTTCTGGTTTATGCTTACTATCTTATCAAAGGTTGGGCATTGGTATTCTGTACTTTTTCCTTCATTTTATGCACAATCCTACTACATAAACAATTCAGGTCTCAGTGTTTCATCTTTGCAAATATTACCGCATAAGCATGCCTGTACCTGTTAGGTCAAGAGTGTGCACCGGCTTGACGATATCAGGTTTCTTCACTTCAAACACAGCCAGGAGCTCAGCCAAGAAGCACATGATATTGACCTAAGTAACAAACAATCAGTAATCTCAGTCATAAAGAAATAATAATGAAAAAAATGAAAAAGAACAGTTTTGTAAAATTTTTCTCCTTTGATCTCACCCGTAGTATCGGTGGGGCATATAGTAGGTCCTCCAACAGCAGGGGGCAGCAGCCTTGCAGGTGGTCATTGCAAAACTCTCTGATCAACTGTAGATTATACAAGCTGTCTGCTACTGACATGGTGTCCTTCAAACAAACGTCTAAAAAAATCAGGAAATGACAACACATTTATGCACAAGAGCTGATAACTGGTTGTTTCATCAGAGTCAAAAGAGCTGGAGAAGTCCAAGCAGCATTTCAAAAACTGCAATCTAAATAGCGTGGTGCTTGTGATGTCACAACACTGATTCATCTGTCAAGTCTCCAAAATTTGTCAAAGCAGCTTTGTTTGCTATATTGCTCATTGTAACTGATCTCTTACCCTCTAGGGCCAAAATCTGGGGACAGTAGAAGTGTATGGTGGCAGCGATGGCACAGCCATTGGACAGATCTTTCACTCCGGACACAACTGAAAAGGTGGGAGTCTGTTTAGACTGCACCTTGTCCTTCCTGTAGCGGATCTGGGTTTGGGGTGGAGGGAAAGAAAACAAGATGGACAGAAACAAGAACAGAGATATTCGGATAAGGGGTTGATTGGGGTCCTAAACCAGGCATCACCTGAGTGAATCAGATTCATTTTGACTTGTTCAAACCTGATTTACTGGCTCCATTTAAAGAGCTTCTCATGCAAATGGGGTTTATTTTAGAGCAGAGTTAAGATCAAGACTCAGTCCCAAAAGCCAGAACTCATTTTAAAATGTTACACACATTTGCACATCTATGTTTTGATATTTTTGCTGCAGGGTGTATATTACCCATAATGCGTGGCGAGTTATATTGAGGGGCGGCAGCTTATCAACATATGAGCATAGATATAGACTTTTGTAAAGTTTTGTAGTCAAATAACGATTTAGCATATATGCTGTAGCTAGCTATGCTGTTTATTTAATCAGAGCGCAGGGTTATTGAGCTTTTTTGCATACTTGATTGTGAAGCAACATAGTTTGACAAAGAAAGCCATGTTTATTAACATGAGTGAAAAGTACTTGCAAGCTTAGCATTGCAAGCTTGATGAATTTACTGAGTTTATGAATTCATGCTCAGTAGCCGTCATGGTCACAGTGGTTTATATTACTTATTTGACCATATTCGAGCAAAATCTAGGGCAGCCTTTCATAAACTCAACAATGGCATGTCCCAGTTTAAAAAACCTTCCATGAACTTTAATCACAATTCTGATCAACAAAAGAGACTAAGGGCGATTGGATTGATTTGTACCAAGCCATCAGTGACAGATGATCTAATAGTGCTCTCCAGCATGACTGGCTTCAATATCTGACTTGATCCACGTCTGACTTCACTGAATCGTATTCGAGATCACCTCTTTAAGCGGACTCGACTACAGTTCCACAGCCATTGCGCTAGAGATCCATTATGTTTAGTGTTAAATGTGTTTAATGCAGTACCGACACACACCTTTATGGACATCGTATAGAATTCATCTAGCGTTTGGGACGCAGCCGTGATCAACCACCTGAGTCAATTAGACCTGTTCAGGAGAACCGACAGTGCAGTAACGCAATGGCAATTGGAATCGCTCCTATGATGGAGAGTTTGCTTTGGTTTTAGCTTAAGCTTCTGTAAATTAAAGCCATTTTATCTTTACACACAAACACATTAATAGATCTACATTAATACAGCAGAACACACTCAGAGATTCACAACACATGTGAAAGCAAAACAACACAATCACTGAAGCCAGCCTACAGGTTGTGTTTTAATTCTATACACACACACACACACACACACACACACACACACACACACACAGCACAGCAGAGAAGCAAGACCACAGCTACAGGGAGGAACTGAACATTAAGTGGAATTTATATGTGCTGTGGAAAAGCGGTAATGTGAAGCACGAGCTCGGTCGTGTTCAGCGGCCGAGCAACAGAAACACAGGCAGCGAGTGAGTTATAGAGATGGGCAAACAAGTGACACGTTTTAAACAACTCCTTTAGGCGAATACAGCAAATCACATGTGCTTTGTTTTAAATGATTCCTTAAAGAGGATGAGACGTATCATAAACTAATAAGTCATCATGACACACACCAAGAAGCACGATGAAGCACTGCCGAATTCAGATAAATGGGAATAATTAGATAGGATTATTGATTAACTAGTGATTCTAAAGAGATTACTAACACCTACACATATTTCCATGACTTTTGGGTCACTTGCACACTTTATCTGCTCAGTATTTACAACCAAGTAGTGAATAAAATGAATCAAAATGCAACGAGTCTGATTCACTTAATAAATGGATAGATGCGATCGTGTCCGATCACTAAAGCGGCCCTGATGCCCATCACTACTGTGACTCAGTGAATGAGTGATAAATGTTTTTTAGGGGAAAAAAATGTAAATTTTAAAATGAAGAAAACCAACTTAACTAAAATCACAGCTTTTCCCCAACGAAAGCTGTTAAATGATAAAGAACAACAAAGTAAAAGACTTTAAAATGGGCAAATAAAAACATCAACAAAATGACTAAGTGATGAAGTAATCATGAAACATGAAGGGAAATGTGACTATAAAAACTGAGAGAGAGAGAGAGATGTGGGACTTTCTATTCAGTACAGCGCTGGAGCTGCCAATATAAAATAAATAAATTATATAGTTAAAGTAATTATATTAATGGTAGTTCATTATTGATTAATTAAATACATCATCTCCAAAATGGCAGCTCTTGTGGGATGTTAACAGTCTGCATGTTCCAACATTTGGCAGATGCCCTTAACCAGAACAACTTATGTTTTAATCTCAATATACATCTGAGCAGTTAAGGTTAGGGGCCTTGCTCAGGGGCCCAACAGTGGTAGCCTGGTGGTGCCGGGGTTTGAACCTGGGACCTTCCAGTCAGCCACCCAAGCCTTAACCACTGAGCTATTCCTGCTCAAAGGAAAACAAACCGGTGACAGAGTGACAGAGTGAGGGAGTGATGGGCTGCCAGGGTCCACTGATGCACATGGGAAATGAAGGCTGGCCCGTGTAGACCAATCCAATAGAAGAGCTTCTGTAGCTCAAAACTGCTGAAGAAACGAATGCTGGCTCTGATAGAAAGGAGTCAGAACACACAGCACTTCACAGTTTGTTGTGTATGGAGCTGTGAAGCTGCAGAGCGGTCAGTACTGACCCGTATCCTCCACCAAAAGGAGTGTATTATGTGGGTGGCCTAAATGTTATGGCAGATTGGTGTATGTATATAACATTTATTTGATTCTTGATTTGATAATGTGTTGATATAATCATTTATTTCATTGATTACACAAAGGCCTACTTATTAAACAAACAAACAAAAAGTATATATTTGAGTTTATTTAACATTTGAATTTATTTAAAATAAAACAATTATTAATAATGAATCAAATTTATAAATTTTACATTGGCAGCTTTTGGAAGGGGTATGTTCATGGTGTGTGTGTGTGTGTGTGTGTGTGTGTGTGTGTGTCTGCGCGCGCGTGTGTGCACGTCATGGAGGTAGCAGGCTGGTGTGTATACATTACCACAGGAGGTTTTTTCCCCGACTCCTTCAAACAAAAAGCGATGGCATGCTGGATGCAGGATGGCAGAGAAAGGAGGACAGGCGTAAATGCCACGGCAACCGTCGCCAAGACGACCAGTTCACACACAGTTACATAAGGAAAAGAAGAAGCAAAACAAACAAACAAAACAAAAAAAAAACAATGGGAAGGGGCGGAGCCTTAGGAGAGATTCCGCATGCTATGCCATCTGCCAAATGTCTTTTAAAATTTGAAAGGCGGAGATACATGAGATCTCTTTTAATTTTAATGGCGAAATAGAAGTACTCTGATTGGATGAAGAGGACTTCTTTATTAACATGAAAAGGACGTTTAGAGACGATAAACTTGATAAATCACAATGATAAAGTCTTCCTGTGAAAAGCCAGTAACCAATCAGAATGGTTCTGGTAAGGCACATGTGTGAAACTCCGCCCTGCTCCTCCCACACATAAACAAAACAATCGTATTCATACATTATCACCTCATTATACAGTAAAATCACATGGTGTAGATATACCCTCATCACACGGTGCTCATACGCACTCATCACACGGTGTAGATTCAATTCAGTTTTATTTATATAGTGTTTCTAACAAGCGTGATTGTAGGAAAGCAGCTTTACACAATCAAAACAATTATTTACATTTGTATGAAATGTGAATGTGTATGGATCAAAATGGTCAGATAGTTCCTAGTACACACTCATGACATGGTGTAGATACACACTCATCACACAGTGAAAATACACACTCATCACGCAGTGTAGATACAAACTCATCACACGGTCCACATACACACTCATCACGTGGTGCAGATACACACTCATCACACGGTGGAGATACACACTCATCAGATGGTGTAGATAAGCACTCATCACGCGGTGTATATACACACTCAACACACGGTGTAGATACACACTTATGATGCGGTGTAGATACACACTTATCACATGGTGCAGATACACACTCACCACGCGGTGTAGATACACACTCATCACAAATTGTAGATACACACTCATCACGCGGTGTAGATACACACTCATCACACGCTACAAATACACACTCATCACACAGTGCACATACACTCTCATCACACGGTGTAGATACACACTCACCATGCGGTGTAAATACACACTCATCACACATTGTAGATTCACACTCATCACACGGTGGAGATACACACTCATCAAACGCTACACATACACACTCATCACATGGTGTAAAAACACACTCATCACGTGGTGCAGATACACACTCATCACGCGGTGGAGATACAGACTCATCACACGGTGTAGATACACACTCATCACAAATTGTAGATACACACTCATCACAGGCTACACATACACACTCATCACGTGGTGCAGATACACACTCATCACGTGGTGGAGATACACACTCATCACACGGTGTAGATACACACTCATCACACGGTGTAGATACACACTCATCACACGGTGTAGATACACACTCATCTCAAATTGTAGATACACACTCATCACAGGCTACACATACACACTCATCACGTGGTGCAGATACACACTCATCACGTGGTGGAGATACACACGCATCATGAGCTGTAGATACACACTCATCACACGGTGTAGATACACACTCATCACACGGTGTAGATACACACTCATCACACGGTGTAGATACACACTCATCACACGGTGTAGATACACACTCATCTCAAATTGTAGATACACACTCATCACAGGCTACACATACACACTCATCACGTGGTGCAGATACACACTCATCACGCGGTGCAGATACACACTCACCACGCGGTGTAGATACACACTCATCACACATTGTAGATAAACACTCACCACGCGCTGTAAATACACACTCATCACGCGGTGTAGATACACACTCATTACACGGTGCAGATACACACTTATCACATGGTGTAGATACACACTCATCACGCGGTGTAGATACACACTCATCACATGGTGTAGATAAGCACTCATCAAGCGGTGTACATACACACTCAACACAAGGTGTAGATACACACTCAACACAAGGTGTAGATACACACTCATCACGCGATGTAGATACACACTCATCACAAATTGTAGATACACACTCATCACAGGCTACACATACACACTCATCACGTGGTGCAGATACACACTCATCACGTGGTGGAGATACACACGCATCATGAGCTGTAGATATACACTCATCACACGGTGTAGATACACACTCATCACACGGTGTAGATACACACTCATCTCAAATTGTAGATACACACTCATCACAGGCTACACATACACACTCATCACGTGGTGCAGATACACACTCATCAGCGGTGTCGATATACACTCATCACGCAGTGCAGATACACACTCACCACGCGGTGTAGATACACACTCATCATGCGGTGTAAATACACACTCATCACACATTGTAGATAAACACTCACCACGCGCTGTAAATACACACTCATCACGCGGTGTAGATACACAATCATCACGCGGTGTAGATACACACTCAACACAAGGTGTAGATACACACTCATCACGCGGTGTAAATACACACTCATCACACATTGTAGATAAACACTCACCGCACGCTGTAAATACACACTCATCACGCGGTGTAGATACACACTCATCATGCAGTGTAGATACACACTCATCACACGGTGTAGATACACACTCATCACATGGTGTGGATACACACTCAACACACGGTGTAGATACACACTCATCACTCGGTGTAAATACACAATCATCACACATTGTAGATACACACTCATCACATAGTGTGGATACACACTCATCACGCATTGTAGATACACACTCCTCACACGGTGTAGATACACACTCATCACGCATTGTAGATACACACTCATCACATGCTACACATACACACTCATCATGCGGTATAAATACACACTTATCATGCGGTGTAGATACACACTCATCACGTGGTGTAAATACACATTCATTACACATTGTAGATACACACTCATCACATGCTACACATACACACTCATCACGCGGTATAAATACACGCTCACCACGTGGTGTAGATACACACTCATCACAAATTGTAGATACACACTCATCACTCGGTGTAGATACACACTCATCACACGCTACAAATACACACTCATCACACAGTGCACATACACTCTCATCACACGGTGTAGATACACACTCATCACACATTGTAGATACACACTCATCACATGCTACACATACACACTCATCACGCGGTATAAATACACACTCATCACGCGGTGTAAATACACACTAATCACACGCGACACATACACTCTCCTCACGCGGTGTACATACACACTCATCACATGCTACACATACACAGTCATCACGCGGTATAGATACACACTCATCACGCTGTGTAGATACAAATACGCAGTGTAAATACACACTCATCACGCGGTGTAAATACACACTCATCACGCGGTGTAGATACACACTCACCACACAGTGCACATACACACTCATCACATGCTACACATACACATTCATCACGCGCTGTAAATACAGACTCATCACACAGTGTAGATACACTCTCATCACGCGGTGTACATACACACTCATCACATGCTACACATACACACTCATCACGTGGTATAAATACACACTCATCACGCGGTGTAAATACACACTCACCACACAGTGCACATACACACTCATCACATGCTACACATACACACTCATCACGCGGTGTAAATACAAACTCATCACGCGGTTTAGATACACACTGATCACGCTGTGTAAATACACACTCATGACACGCTACACATCCACACTCATCTTGCGCTGTAGATACACACGCATCACACGGTGTAGATACACACTCATCACATGCTACACATACACACTCATCACGCGGTATAAATACACACTCATCACGCGGTGTAAATACACACTCATCACACGCGACACATACACACTCATCACGCGGTGTAAATACACTCTCCTCACGCGGTGTACATACACACTCATCACATGCTACACATACACAGTCATCACGCGGTATAGATACACACTCATCACGCTGTGTAGATACAAATACGCGGTGTAAATACACACTCATCACGCGGTGTAAATACACACTCATCACGCGGTGTAGATACACACTCACCACACAGTGCACATACACACTCATCACATGCTACACATACACATTCATCACGCGCTGTAAATACAGACTCATCACACAGTGTAGATACACTCTCATCACGCGGTGTACATACACACTCATCACATGCTACACATACACAGTCATCACGCGGTATAGATACACACTCATCACGCTGTGTAGATACAAATACGCGGTGTAAATACACACTCATCACGCGGTGTAGATACACACTCACCACACAGTGCACATACACACTCATCACATGCTACACATACAGACTCATCACGCGGTGTAAATACACACTCATCATGCGGTGTAAATACACACTCATCACGCGCTGTAGATACAAACTCACCACACAGTGCACATACACACTCATCACATGCTACACATACACACTCATCACGCGGTGTAAATACACACTCATCACGCGGTGTAGATACACACTCACCACACAGTGCACATACACACTCATCACGCGGTTTAGATACACACTCATCACGCGGTGTAGATACACACTCATCACATGCTACACATACACACTCATCACACGGTGTAGATACACAAATGCACTATATTGCCAGAAACATTGGCTTGTCTGCTCAATAGAACAAGGCCTGGATATAAACTTGAGTAACATCCAATGTTTAATCCAGAGGGTTTAATATGATGTTGGCCCCGCCCCCTTTGCAGTTATAACAGCTTCAAGTCTCCTGTGAAGGCTTTCCACAAGGTTTAGGAGTATGTTCATGGGAATTTCTGACCATTCTTCCAGAAGCGCATTTGTGAGGTCAGACACTGTTGTTGGAGAAGGCCTGGCTCGCAGTCTCCGCTCATAATCCCTCCACCACCAAACTGTGCACTTGGCACAATGCAGTCAGACAAGCACCGTTCTCCTGGGAACCACCAAACCCAGACTCATCCATCGGATCGCCAGACAGAGAAGCGTGATTCATCACTCCAGAGAACACGTCTCCGCTGCTCTAGAGTCCAGTGACGGTGCGCTTTACACCACTGCGTCCCATGCTTTGAAGAATTCCCATGAACAAGAACCTTGTGGAAAGTCTTCACAGGAGAGTTGAGCATCAGCATGCGCTGACCCCGCCCTGATCCTGTGATTTTACATGGCCTAACACTCCGTGGCTGAGTTGCTGTCGTTCTCAATCGCTTCCACTATGTTGTAATATTTAGTAATGAGGGAATTTCACACCTGGGCAGGTGTACAAATGTGTGTAGAAGCGATCTGCATGCCTAGGGGCTTGATTTTATTCACCTGTAACCAAGGAAGTGATCGAAACAACTGAATTCAATTATTTGGATGGGGGAGTGAAAACTTTTGGCAATATAGTGGATTAAACAGTGCAAATACACTCACACAGTGCAGACTATAACCTACAGTAGGTGTTAAGTTCAAACTCAGTGTAAAGCATGTGTGTAGAGTGTTAACTGTTAGAAAATATGTGTGTGTGTGTGTGTGTGTGTGTGTGTGTGTGTGTGTGTGTGTGATGTCATTGTTCTTTATCTCATTATTCTCTCATATCAAACACTTCACCTCCTATCAGGTAACCTCGTCTCATAAACGTGACCTTCACATTCATTACATTCTACAGTCCAGTGTGTGTGTGTGTGTGTGTGTGTGTCTGTGTGTGTGTGTGTGGGAGAGAGAGAGAGAGACGGTATACTCACTGGAACCAGCTTCCAGTACCAGCGTGATGGACACTGTTACAGAGACACAGAGGAGAGAGAGAGAATTATTAGGGCTAAAGAAATGAAACGACAACATTAGTGTGTGTGTGTGTGTGTGTGTGTGTGTGTGTGTGTGTGTGTGTGTGTGTTACTCACAGATGGTTGAACAGGTTGGAGATCAGTGCTTCGCTGTGTCTTTTGTCCATCTTCTGACTCTGTGGTCTCTCTCAACTTCTGATTCAGCTGTCTCACACACACACACACACACACACAGTCATTTTAAAGCAAACAGTGATTAGTGCACTACATAGTGAATCTCAGCTGTAGGGAATAGTGAACATGGGGTGATTTGGAACACCTCCCCATTACACCCCAGTGATGCAGGTTCAGATGTTACAGATTCTAGGGATCCAGATTAACCTTGTTGATCCAGAAGAGGAGCGAGTTTTCCCAGCTGGTTTCATCCCCAAACTGCTCCGCCTCCTTGGCCATCTTGACCACGCCCACCGTCTCCATGGCAGCCAATGACATCAGGGAATCGATCAGGGCCAAATGAGCTCCCTGCAACCAATCACAGGAGAGGAAACATGAACAACCAGTGAGGAGCCATTTGACCAACATACCGTACACACACACACACACACACACAGACAGACAGACAGACTCACCATGTTGATGGGTTTGCTTGTCAGCTCGGTGTCTGTGACCAGTGTGTGTGTGTGAGTGTGTGTTGGTGACACGCTGTGCTGCTGGAGGATTTCCAGCAGGTCTCTGTGCGAGTGTGTCTGCGAGTGTGTGTGCCGCTGCAAGAGACACCGATACGCCTGAGAGTACAGCTCACAGGACAACAGGTGGCGCTCCAGAGCCACGCCCACTGCATCACCATCCTGATCAGCAGGTATAGAGTCACTCAGATCTGCTGGAACATCACCTGATGAGAGAGAGAGAGAGAGAGAGAGAGAGAGAGAACATGGTGTCATTTGGTTTATACTTTCATTTACTCTCTAGATAATAAAAGCAGCCAAACAAGAGAGAAACTGAGCGTGTATAAATCTTTACACGTCCTGAATCAACATGGACAAGTCTTTAAAAATACTCTAGTGTCTAATAGTCTAGTTTGAGTCTTAATAATCTCCCAGACTTTCAGCTTTCGAGCCCTTAAGTTTAAGGTCATAACTCCAGCCAACTTCATGCACAGGGTGTGACATCATCAGTCCCTCTGCAGCAGCACAGGGATTTTATAGCAGCGCTAGCAACAGCTGCTAAAACAGCTAAAGCGAGGTGTCTGGCTCCCTTCCTTCTTCTGGAGCTCGAACACACAGCTGACTAAGCGCTCGCCGTCCTCCGGAGCAGAACCGCAACTGAGTTCTGCATCAAATGTTTGAAATCAATAAGCACTCGCACAAACGTGCTTTAACGCGCAAGCAAAGGCGTATGGACGTGCACGTACGCACCACTTCAGAGAACAGATGCAGCCAGATAAGAGTCAGGTGTAAGTACAGTATGAATGTGAGCGGCCATGACATGCAAATCCGATGTGGCTTGTAAGTGTGAACGTGAGCGTAGCAGTCGTCTCCCAGCTGAGCCTGTCACAGGTAGCGATCATGTCTTCCTGTCATACGTGTGTGTAAAGCCGCTTCGGCAGCAGTGTTGACTCTTAAAACTCGTATTATTATTTATTTTATTATTCTTTATTAAATTGTCAGATACAGACTTCCTCATATAGCAGCGTTCCAAATGAGTGAGATTTCCACTCTGACAAATCCACTCGTTCACTCTGGATGCATTAACGTGAACATGTTAAAGCTACACACACACACACACACACACACACACCTTCATAATAATCAGGAATAAGGGAGTGTATGAGAGTGCTTCCTGCTCTAATGCAGAATTAATCTCTGGTCTCAGGATGCAAATCAGTCAGTGTGTTTTACCGGATAAACACCTCATTACAGTCCTGATTTGTTTATTCACCTCCAAACCGAATCCGGCCGACATAGCGCTTATATTTACAGTCATGGTAAAAGTTAGTGCCCCTCTTTAAATTCTGATTGTTTGTGTAAAAACATAACAAAAATCATCTGATCGCAGCGAGTCTCAGTATTAACCAGATACAGCCTTAGATGAACGATAAGAGAAGTCAAAAAGAAAAGAACGAGATGGCAGTAATGAGTCTCCTCTTACAAGTTGCAGCCAGGTGCCGCTAATCATCAGCCCTGGATTAACTGATCGTCAGCAGGTGTGCAGAGCTCTAGAACAGCTTTGGCAGTTTGCAGGCCTGGAGCGTCCAGCTGTGTGTTAACACAATGCCAAGAGGGAAGGACATGAGCGATGACGTCCACAAAGTCCAAGTAAAAGAAGATTGAGAAAGTACAGTTTGGAAGAGTTGTCAGGAGAGAAGAACATGGCAGCACGACTGAGGGTCACAAAACCAAACAGCATTTCAGCAGAAACACCTCATACAGACGTTCAAGCGCGGCAGTGGAGGGGTGATGCGTCGGGCCTGTTTTTTCAGCTACAGGACCCGGGCACCTTGCAGCCCCTGAGTCGGTCGACCATGAACTCTGAACAGCTGAAGCTTGGTCGAAACTGAGTCATGCAACAGGGCAGTGATCTGAAGCACACCAGTAGGTGGATCTACACGCTACTGAATCAGGGGGCACTTAGGGTTACACACATTTTTTATTTTAGGCTTCATTTTTGCTAAATAAATAACAGAATGGTAAAAGGTTATATAATTATATATAAAAATATATTGTTGTTAATTTGTGATTGTATCTGCTGAATACTGAGATCAGATTATTCTGAATAGATTAAAAAAAAAAAACACAGAATTCAAAGAGGGAGCACTAACTTTTGATTGTGAATGACATTGCTGGAGAGTAGGAAAAACGGGTAAATATTTGTAGATTTCTGTGGTACAAGAGGAATAAAACACGTGTGGACGTGCTGTTGGTAACTGTAGCTCCACCACCAGGTGAATAGGTGAATTTACTCTAACACACATATTTATCACTTAATTCAATTCATCACATTGATATTTATTTTATCCTTAAAACCTGTCTAAAAATAAGTGAATATGAATAAATACATAAAAACATAAATAAATGAATGAGGTTAAGATCTGATGACATCACGCATAGGACAGGATCCTCAGTTTTAAGCTTCCTGGATTCAGTTTTCTCTAAATATTTCAGGTGAAACAGGCGACAGCACAAAGGGGTGGATTAGTCTCAGGTAATTCAGTGATCTTTTTAGCTGTTTTCTTGCTATGTATTTGGTTTCTATTTAGGACATTTAGGAAGCGTGCTTGTTATTGATTCCTAGATCACCTGTTTTTGATTAGCAGAACATTTGGCGATATAATGATCTTTTGTTCCTTCCGCATTACAGTTTTCTGGATGTTCTGGGAACATTTAGTATACGATTCTGAAGCATTTAAACAAGGTTTGTCCAAGTCAAATGTGGACTTATGAGGAAATGTGTGCTGAATGAAAGCGTAAAAGCGATCGACTACAGTACAGTGATGAGACTCACATTTGAGTGGTGCAAACATCTTAAAGAAGGCTGAACGTTCAGCGAGTGGAACACCTAATCCCTGAAAATCAATGCATATGTTGTTGCCAAGTTTCCCTTGTGACCTGATCATTGTGATCATTCACCACCACCACAGCAACTGGGCTGGGAGAAATATTGTACACTCCTGAACTCACTCCAGTGTGTTAAAGTTTGGGCCATTAAAGGAGTTCCTGGGAGGCCGGTGTTTCAGACGTGGATCAGACTGGCAGTTCGATCATGAAAACTTTCTACCTTGGTGGTGTCCAAGTACTAGTGAAACACTGGCATAGAAATAAGGTTCTATGTGCCATCCGACACATCGGCCGATGGATACGCCCCACCCTGGAGATACTGTATATCCGTCGTTTCTATGGCAGTTACTCATGGGGTTGGGTTGCCAGCTCAATGCATAGAGAAATAAAAGGAGCTTTTACTCTCAGATCTGTGTTCTGTTATTCTGCACCATCAAAAGCCCTCTGCACAATATTTTAAGAACTGCAGTGATGTATATATTGTTGTATAATATCCTGTGAACATTTAACAAGGTTCATACAATGTAGACTTGTATTTTCCCATTTGCTCATTGTTATGAAACGTTTTTTATACGCTTCTGTTGCTGATTACATTAAATCTCAAGGTTTAATATGTAACTGAGTGAAAACTATAAGAATAAGTAATATGGCTCATATGAAAAGGAAGTAAATTATACAGTATATATTGCCCATTCTACCCCACGTTATATTCAATTCAATTCAGTTCAGTTTTATTTCTGTAGCGCTTTTAGCAACGGTCATTGTCTCAAAGCAGCTTCACAGGAATGAAAAGAAAATGTATGGAAGTGTGTACAGTATGTGTAAGAAAAATGTGTCTAGATAATCAGATGGTCCCTGATGAGCAAGCCAAGAGTCACGGTGACGGTGCTGAGAGAAAAACTCCCTGAGATGGCAATAGGAAGAAACCTTGAGAGGAACCGGACTCGACAGGGACGCCGTCCTCATCTGGGTGATAACGGAGAGCAGGGATGATATAACGACATCACGTGTGTTTGGCAGCTGAAAAGCCATGACGTTTAAAACAATGTCGCTTAGATCCTGTTCACATGATGTACGCAGACTACTTATTAATATTAGTCCAAATGACCATGTTAATGCTATATGACATTCCCATCCCTGACATCAGGAAGCCTGAGGCGCTCGATCCTCACACCGCTGCACAGCCTCAGGTCACCTGCTCACCTTTACTTCAGATCAAACGTTTTGTCTTTATACTTGTGGATGGAGGGAATTATGATTCATGCAGTTTGGGTTACTGGGTGTCTTTATATGCAAATCTGCCCAATGCACGCGCTCTGTTCTATACGACGCAAATGATAATTAATAATATATTTAGTCACTATAATTAGCATCCAGAGCGCGTGTTTAATTGAATATGAGCGAAACATTGTAATCAGGTTGTGCGCGCGTGCGCGTGTGTGTGTGTGTGTGATGTAGTTTGTGTCGCACAGCTGATAGAAATGATAAAGAATTTGCTGAACCAAAAGCAGAACCCCGACACACACACACACACACACACACACACGCACGCACGCGCGCGCGCGCGCACCGGCACCGCCCTGCACTACCGGGCCATGTCCCGAACCGGCCAGCGCTCATCACCTAGTGCACTAGGTAGGGTGTGTTCGAGCGTGACGTCACGGCCTAGTGTGTAGTGAGTGAGTGGGATTTGGGAGCAGACCTGCGGAGGAGACGAGCCGCTCTGGTCTTTGTGTACATGTAGAGAAAATGCTCGCTTTATTCTCTTTTAATGTTTAATCTTTAACACCCTGTACACACCTGCAGACCCAGTCCAGCTGTGTGCGCAATACAACACTGCACATCTGGACTCTGCACATCTGTGTTTCTGTATCAACCATCACTCAAATGGGCCTCGCGAATATTTCAGATTTACATCTAAAACATCAAGACAATGATTCTATTACACACACACACACACACACACACACACACACACACCTGCAGTGTTAGGCAATGCACAGGCTATTATATCTAATGCAATGATAATGATAACACTATTAATAATAATACCAGTAATGATTAAATCCTCTCTCTGAGTGTTTCCTGTCTGCTGGTGTGTATAAGTTCACCGTTTTGTCTATAAATGACGATACACACCGGTTTCTGTTCTGATTCTGATTGTCAGTTGGGTTTGCTGTCGATTCTCTAATTCCAGGCATTGTGACTCAGGAGTCGGCTCTTAGGCTTCGGAGTAAATGTCGCAAAATGAATAAGTCAAATAAACAGCACTGATTTATAAATATAAGATAAAAGTATGATAATAATATTAACATACAGGATTTATCACGCTCAGTGGTGATGTAATATATTCTCAGATCTCCTCCTTCTTCTGTCCAGTTCATGTTTAGTACCAACGGTACGTGTTTTTTTTTCCTTCTTCTTCTTCTTGTTTGTTTGTTTTTTGTTTTGTTTTTTTACTGAACTGGTACATGTCCAAACTAAAGCATTCAAGCTGTGATCATATTACAGCTCAAACTCTTCCCCTGGATGGGATCATCACATTACAGTTTAGTACCTTTATTGCTAATATATATATATATATATACAGTCTGAGAAAACAAAACTAAAGTACATCAAGTTTCCACTTCACTATAATCAGAGGATGGAGTGTAAAACTTTAAACTGCTGGAACTGAATATGATCCGATGGTGAATGTAAAGGTACTAAAGGTTCCTGTGTAATAAAGGTACTTGGAGTGTGTACCACATCATGAACACTCCACTACAGTAGAGATAAGGATTCTATTGAACCGACTCTTAGACTCGGACCCTGAGTCGACTCCCACGCGCCTGCGCTGCAGATTAGATAGATAGATAAAACCCGGCCCACGCGTTCGTGCCGCGCAGATTCCCTTCCCCATCACATGATGACAGACAGACAGACAGACAGAGAGACAGAAAGTAAAGGCGGGTCTGACCTGAGGAGCCGAACGCCTTGGTCAGGAGCCAGCGCAGACTGGACCGGGTTCGGGCTCGGTTCGGCTCGTAGCGCTCCAGAGGCCTGATCTCCGGCACCGAGTCCACCATGGTACACACACACACACACACACACACACACACACACACACCGTAATGCAGGAAGAATAATCCGGAATAGTGTGTATTATCTCATGTCCGTGTCCTGTTACTGCTCTGTAACATCCGCAGCGCTGAGATCAAAGAGAGCCGACAATCCGCTCGTCCTCATTGTTCCCTCTGTCCTCCCTCTGTCTCCATCACTGTCCTCCCTCTGTCCTCTCTGTCTCCATCACTCTGCTCTCTCTCTCTCTCTCTCTCTCCTCCGACCCGAGAGGAGGATCTCTCTCCCTCTCACACACACGTCAATCATACATCCTTGTCCAATGGTGTGCTCCTGGTGGGCGTGGCCTCGCACCCTCTTTATTCCCATATCAATAAAACCAGTGCGATGATTTTATCCAGTAGTCTAAAATTATTCATTTCATCACTAACTTTTTTATAAACGTAAATAATTATAAAACATTATTTATCAGTGTGTATAATAAATAGATAAATAGAAAACTGTGTGCCAAATATCATTAAAAAATAAATATAAAACAGAATAAAGCTCTTGATGAAACATAACTGAAAGAAAAAGGGAAAGAAAACCAGAGTTTTACTAGAGTAAAAATACCTTATATATATATATACCTCCAGGGTCTGGGTTCGATTCCCGCCCTGGGGTCTGTGTGCATGGAGTTTGCATGTTCTCCCCGTGCTTAGTGGGTTTTCTCCAGATACTCCGGTTTCCTCCCACAGTCCAAAGACATGCAGATTCGGCTAACTGGTGTCACAAGTTGCCTGCATAAAAATGCAATTCAATACAACAGTCACTCTTGGCCTTGTGACTCTTGGAGATGGATGGATGGAATAATTATAATAATAAAAGTATTTACTGCACAAGCTGAATTTATATCATGTTTTTCTTGTGATATTTTTACAGCTATATTTATTTCAAATTTCACCTTTTAATTTTTATTATGAATTTGATTGTATTAAGAATATTTTCATTTACTAATAAATTGGAGGTTATTTTACCAGTAATTTCATGATCAGATACAATTATGAAAAAGATTCTAGACCTAAAAATCAAGATCTGACTGTTTAATTTATTATTATTATTATTATTATTATTATTATTCCTTTTATCACCTTTCTCTTCCTAAAGAAATATAATTATAATATAAATTCCTAAAATTCTGCACCACGACTGCCCTCTAGTGGATTTTAAGGATAGGACAGGTTTTTGTGTAATAAATAATCACAGACTTATCCATATCCAAATCTCTTTATTCATTATACATTTAATGACATTTTAGCTTAATCTAATTAACATGAATGCAGTACACTTAAAATATATGAGTCCAGGCAACTACAGATCTACAGCCACAGAAGATAATTAATTACTCATTTGTCACCGGGAAAGTAAATCATTTTTAACTCAACTTTGTCTAAAAGTACAGAAATTTACTGCATTGAGGTTAAAACAGTTAAGATTTACTGCATTGAGGTTAAGGATAGATTGCACCTCAAGCCAGCTACAGCTACACTACCAGTCAGGTGGTGACCCTTAATGAACTTCTAGAGTTCTTCTAATTCTATAAGGTAGAAAATAAATCACTAAACAAAATAAAACAAAACCAAAAAGCCTCCAAAAGTTTGATTGGTACTGAAGAACATTTAAAGCTCCTGGTATCTACAGGTTCAGGAGCTCAGAAGTCGTGACGTTTACAATTCGTGGTTAATTTCTGTGTTTCTTGTAGAAGATGTTCCCGTCTGGCTGCTGCACCCTGAAGCTCACTGTGGAGTTAAACAACATGCCGTATTCATCCATTTTCTGTTTTATCTGCAGGACAGAAGGGGACACGTCAGCGTCAGACGTCTGGTAGCACATGTAGCTTTAATTAAAGATAAGATTAATAGAAGATTTTATAGAAGTTGCTGTTGTGTGTGACAACTTTTTCTAAATGTGTCAAAATATTTAAAGATGTTTCATGATCTTAATACTACTGTTTACAATGTGTGTGTGTGTGTGTGTGTGTGTGTGTGTGTGTGTGTGTGTGTGTGTGTGTGTGTGTGTGTGTGTGTGTGTGTGTGTGATATAGACGATGTATAGATGGACAGATGGATGAATGAATAAATGGGTGTACAGATGGACAGACAGATGGATAGATGGATGGAAGGATGGATTGAGGGTCACATGTTTTTAAAGATGCCACGTTACTCACCAGCTCTAAAACAGTCGTCTGCAAAGCAGCATCTAACATTGTATCATATGACATCACCTGGAGTTTCAGCACTTTCTTGTGTCTCACTGGAATGACTGGGGAACACACACACACACACACACACACACACACACACACACACACACACACACACACACACACACACACACACACACACACAGTCAATCCATTTAGTTTTTGACAAACTCAGTCCTCAAAGTTTCACTTTTGTAACATATAAAAATATAAATAAATTATTTATTAGCAGCAAAGAAATAAAGATAAGAGATAAAGTCTTTATTACAACTTAAAGCATTTTATTTATAGCTTCATTTGGGACATAATTTAAGGTTGAAAGAACAAATGTGCTTCTCTTGTTATTATATTTAAGTTGAAAATTATTTTAAAAAAAATTTATCATCATCAAATATTATATATATTTGGATTCTAACTTTAATAAAAAATGTGTCTGTGAGAATGAGACACAATCACCAGCTAAAACTGAACTGAGATTTTTTGTTTTGACAATTAGCATTTAGCATTCAGCTAGTTTGTATTATGTTCACATGACAAATAAGAAACTAGAGTCAGTTCCTGGTGAAGTTGTGAATTAGGGGGTGAATCACGGTGTGACACATTTCCTGGGCAAAATGATGAAAACAGCTCATTAGACCCTCCACACAGGTCCCAAAAGTTCCATCTAGTAGTGATGGGAAGTTTGAATCATCTTAGTGACTCGGTTCTTTGAATCTCGCTCATCAAAATTAACGAATCTTTTTTTGAGTCATTTAGTTCATTTCGTTCTTTTGATCAGAAATAAAATAAAATGTTACACTTTCAGTAAACAGACCCCCAACACGTCTACATACACACATGTTGTCTATAGTTCCAGTAATGAAAATATTACAGTGCAGCTAATGACATATTATAAACAGAATGAGCAGCTCACCATCATATCTTCTAGTCCGAGTCGTTTGTTCTTTTGAATCTATTGCACTTCATAGCGTCTATGGGAGTCACGTGACAAAAGAACGAACGACTCGGAACATGGAAGACTCATTGAGGAGGACCGTTCAATTCTGTTTCCTGTACAGAACCTGCGGAGGTTTTGCGATGATTTGCGCGTCCAGTAGAACATGAACGAATTTACTCGTTCTCCTGAGTCACAAGAACCAATTGTTCATGAACGACTCATCACGACTGTGTCTAATAGCTTTTAAGACCCCTAGTGACTAACAGAGATTTTTAGTTCTTAGTTGTGTGTGATATTTTGTATTTTTTGTGTCATTGAGAGATAGTGATAATGATGTACACAATGCACTGCACGGAAAGTGTAAATCAGCATACAGCAGTACCTCGGCATAGAACCCCCCCCCCCCCCCCACCCCCCCACCCCTAAAACAATCTCAACTTAAGAAGTGAAACTTAGTTGAAGCTGCACGTCTGTGATATTTTTGCAGTTTCATAAATCAGGAATCATAAATTAAGGTTAAGTGAGGTTTAATGTTTATTTATTTCATATTTAACTTTATTTATGTTTTTTTATGCAACAATATGATTATAGTGTTGGAAATTGGTAACATTATTGGGTGACTGGAACGGATTATCTGCGTTTACATTATTTCCTATGGGACAAAGCGTCTCACAATACGACATTTCGCCATAAGAATTCACCACTGGAACGGATTAAACTCGTATGCCCAGGTACCGCTGTAATTAAAAGTAAAATATAGTCTAATAACTTACCTGTGTGGCAGAAGAAACTGTAAGTATTACTGCATGTTTCATCACTAAACGGACCGCTATTAAACCTGCCACAGTTCTCAGGTCTATAATAGTTATTGGGCTGTGCAGGGAGCCATGTTAGGTTGGACACTTTTGTCCCATCCGACCACTTCCAAGTGTCTCTGTACAGTCCAAACCAAGAGTTACCCTGCTGCAGTGCCACAGCAGCTAACTGGCTGTTATCGCTTGCGTTGCTCGCAGATGCCAAGTCAGTGTGAAACTCTCGACAGTAAGCCTGAGCGCCGGACCAACTCAACTGGACATTAGTGACACCAACGAACCTCGCCGTACCACTGTAGCTACCTGTGGAACATGGTGAAAGAATCCATATCGTTCTTTTAGTAGCCCAGGTTGGTAAATCAATGTTTCTAAAACAGAAAGCTAATCAAGTTAAACACACAGACGCACCATCGTAGCATATGAAGGGGTACAGGTTCACACAGGGAAAATCCCACCATTGTCCTCCTGTATCTATTACTGCACATGATTCTTTGCCAAGGTTATTATCAGGCTGTGAAGAGTACCAGTTGCTAAAACCCGCAGTGACCAGCGAGACGTTGTGGAAGGACCAGCGCCAGCTGTTGACGTCGTTGTACAATCCGATCCAGGCTTGTGATGTCGCAGTTGATTTTGCCAGAGCCGTCACCTTCACCCAGTCATCGTTACTCACGATAGTAGCCAAGTCACCAAACAATGTCCTGCAGTAATCCTGTGCCACCGACCAGGTCTTAGAGGATTTGATCAGAGTGTAGTTGTGAAGGACAGGCTGCAGGTAGGTGACTGGGACAAGACCTGTAGACAATAGTTTATTTATGATATCAATAATACATGGGTGTTTATATTCATCAGGTTTGTATAGTTCAGCTTTGTACTAGCTTGCTTGCCGATACTTCAGAGCCAGGAGAGGGCGCTCTGTCCATGGCGGCTTTATTCCACATAAAGGGCTCAGAGAGTAAACACCATGTGTGTGACATCATGAATTCATTTATTGTTCCTCTTTTGGGGTAAAATAAACACTTTTAAATGATCACCAGACCCTGAGTAAGTCGAGGCTCATTTGAATGAAGTTTGTGTATTTATTTATTATTATTATTATTTCTTTTTCATTTCTGTAAAAAGGATGAGGAGACAGTTGTCCTGCTCAGACACATTCTGTGTATAACACACATTTAAAGAACGGCCTACTGAGATTCAAGAGAGGACTTCAGCTGAAAGTATTGAGTGCTTGTATAGGCCGACTGTGAGAAGTTCAACTTAGGACGATTTCAGTCAGACCAACAGGTTTACATTTATTTTAAAAGTCTGGTTATAGTCGGGTAACGCAATGTCACATTAGACTGTCATGTCCAACACACACCTCAGCCAGGCAAGAGCTTCGTTGGCCAATTAATTTACAAAAGAAATGAGATAAATAAACAAAAAGGAAATGGGGAACCATGGAAAAGGGCGGCGGTGGCTCAGAGGGTTAAGGCACTGAGTTACTGATCGGAAGGTCGGCGGTTCGATCCCCAGCTCCACCACGTCCCCACTGTCGGGCCCTCGAGCGAGGCCCCTAACCCTGTCTGCTCCAGGGGCGCTGTATCATGGCTGACCCTGCGCTCTGACCCCAGTTACACTGGGATATGTGAAGAAGGACTTTCACTGTGCTGTGATGTATATGTGACGAAATAAAGGCTTAACTTAAAGGAACAGAAAAACTAGTGGAATTCAGAGGACGTGCTTCAATTACGATCATTTATCTTTCAGTTCAAACACGACATGGAAAAGATTGTAGTGCATCCTCACACCTGGGGAAAAAATAAATAAAAAATAGAAATGAACCCATTAGACAGATGAAGAAAAAAGTAAGAACAATTCCTGACAAAAAAAAAAAAAGCGTGCCATTATCTCCTTTATGAAAATCAGCGTTCACTATAAATGTCTGTAAATAAGAAGAGAACATATAACATGCAAATGAGAGTGGCTGAGACACAAATCATGAGTAAACAAAAAACAAATGTTAACAAATGGTAACCTTGACTTATCTTTGATCATTCGAACTACAGAGTATCATAGAGCATCTTGTTTATCTCCGTTTTCCTCTACTATATTTTCCATCGACAGAATCTCCATGACAAAGCAAGTCCAGAAGCCCCTCTCCCAGCCCTCATCCTCACCGGGTCCTGCAGAGCGACTGCAGAGGGCATCCTGAGCACCGGGGTCACTGCCTAGTTCGGGGACTGCACCGTCTCGGGTCACAGGACCCTGCAGTGGACAGTGAGGACAGCTGACAAGACCATCGGTGTCTCTCTTCATTGTACACATTTACACCACACACTGCATCCACAAAGCCACCAGCATTGTGGACGTCCACACACACACACACACACACACACACACACACACACACACACACACACACAAACACTCTTTAATCTTCTGCTGTATGGAAAATGATACCGAAGCCTTCGGGCCCAGACAGCAGGACAGTTCTTCCCGCAAGTCATCAAATATCAAGGAACCGGACTCACACAGACTTTAACCTCATTTCCTCTCATCATTCCTGTTGATCAGCTGTTGGAGAGGGATTTGGGATTCAGCCTTGTGTTAGAAGTTAATTCAAATCCATTCAGCTTAAACTGTATAGCGCTTTTAATAGTGCTAACTTGATGCACTGCTGTGTTTTTAGGTTTTACAGGTCAGTCAGACAGACAGACAGACAGACAGACAGATAGATAGACAGACAGACAGACAGACAGACAGACAGACAGACAGATAGATAGATAGATGGATGGATAGATGGATAGATAGATAACTTCCTTCTCAACCTGAGCTCTAAATTTGCAGATTAAATGCAGATTGCATGTGAAGAATCGACACCTTCATTATTTTGATTCTGCTATATGAATCAGTCGGTTCGGGGACAGTAAGATCAGTGGAATTCAGGACAGTGTTTTAAATGTAATTTCTTTATCTTGTTTGTCTAGTAAATCAGATGTGACATTGAAAGTTTTTTTTTAAATAAATAAAATAAAATAAAATAAAATAAATAAATAAATAAATAAGATCATAAATAGCTGTTACCATCAAAAGAGAAAGGTTAAACAGACTCACCAGCTAGACAGAGAAGATGTAGAATGTTCAGCTTCATGGTGGACGTCAATTTATAGAGTAAGAACATTAGCGGAGATTAAAAAAATAATAATATTTTGTTTCAATTAGTGATAGAAAAACTAGAACAGAAGACGTTTAAATCTCCTTTGGAATCTCAGTATCAGTGTCGATCTGTCTGTGTTAACGCGGCACAAAACTGTCCTGTAATGTGCAAATGTGGCTCATCATCTGAGATTCTGTAAACCTCTGCTGAGCCTTTATCACTAATCTCTTACACAAATCAGCATTCGTCATAAATGCCCAAGGATGAAAGAATTTGCAAAATGTAAATAATAGCGCCTTAGACACAAACATTAATCAAGAACACGGAGATGTGGAGACATCGTCCTCACGCGTCCTGCGGAGTTTTAATGAAATGACACGGAAGTGTTTCATCATTCACATTCGTGTCAGTGTTCATTACTGAGAAAAACAGTATTTAAAACATGATTACACAGAATTTGTCAATAAAAATTTCACCTGAATTTGAAGTGACGCTGTTTGCGACGTGTCCGGCTGAGACGTTCCCCTCCGGCTGGTTCCTGATGAATATATATATATATATATATATATATATATATATATATATATGTATATATATATGTTTATTTCAGATTGTTTGTTGTTTGTCTTGGCTTTAACCTTTCACACCCTATTTAAATTAATTTCTCTGGGCTAAACCACTTTGTTCTTGTGATACCTGCAGGATAAAAGACTTAATTCAAGACAGTGTCCTTCACCCTGCACACACCGGCCCCTATTTATCAGAGTGGCAGTTAAAAGCAGTGCTGGGCGGGACAGAGACCGATGGGTTCAGTGGTCCTGTATAAATGCATTTGATTGAACGGCTGTCCTTCACCACTGAAACAGTGAGATGGTTATCAATATCTGACCAGCTGGGTTTTCTGCAAAATAAATGTACATTTCATCTGCGTAAAGCCAAGGCCTGAGTTATAGCGGCTGTTACAGCATGCATTCCCAGCATGTTATGAACGTATTTGTTTGCGCACTTGCCCATATGCTACACGTGTTACCAGAGGATTACACTAGGGGGCAGTAGAACAGCTTAGTTTCCATTTCGACATTGAAGACAGTACGTATCTCCGGCGGCCTGGTTTAACATGCATATCAGTGCATGTTAAGCATTTCTCTCACTGGGTTTAGGAGTTCAGTCAGTGTTAACTAGCGACCTTTTAGATTTACAGCTTCGAAAAGATTTGAATGTGAAGCTCTTTCTACTTCTTATACGCTTACTTTCTCAAATTGTTGGCACACATTTGGAAGCGCACAGTTGCATAGGATATCTGTGTATGCTGTGGCATTGCAGGGTTTTTACAGTGCCATGCAAAAGTATTCACACCCTTTGAACTTTTCCACATTCTATCAAAATCACAAATGTAAATGTATTTTATTGGGATTTTATCATCTAAATTATAATACAAATGATTGCGGATCTCCAACAACCCAAAGTGGCACAGAATTGTGAAGTGGAAGGAAAATGTTTTGTTTTTTTATGTTTTCACAAATTAAAGCAGCGTTCGATTTAAAAATAAAAATATCCAAAGTTTTAAACATCTCACAGAGCGCTGTTCAATCCATCACCTGAAAATGGAAAGAGTACAGCTCAACCAGAAACCTACCAAGACATGGACGTCCACCTAAACTGAAAGGCTGAGCGAGAAGAGCATTAATCGGAGAAGGAGCCAAGAGGCCCATGCCAACTCTGGAGGAGAGATTTGTGGCTCGCAGCTCAGACTAAACATTTTTTAATGAGGTAATACGCAAGCTTGTTGACAAAGTGTATTGAAAGGCAAGATTATGTCTAAAAAGTATGTCTCTGTCTTTTAAAATGGTAATTAAAATGAATTCTACCACTATTATTATTATTATTATTACTACTATTATTGTTGAAAAGAAATAATCACATAAAGTGGGTTCTTTACCACAAGGGGGCGGTAGTGCATCTATAACGTCTCCAACAATCGAATGTTTTCCCAGATTTATTCTTTTTGGTTCCCTTTGATGAAAGATGTATGTTTATAAAAAAAAAATCTCAAATCATCCAGACAATAAGACATTCTGAAGGCATTTATTTACATATTAGTTTTGGCATCAGTTTAAATCTCTGTGCTTATATTGAGTCCGTAGCTTTTAAAATTCACACACATAAATACACACAAATAAATATGACTTTATTACACAACAAAAAATAAACTGTGACTAAGCAACAATAATTTTGAAGACAAACAAACATTTAACTCAAGCAGATGTACGGAACCGTTCGCTTGGTGGTGTTGGCACTTATAGACAGCTGCAGGGTGCGTTTACTTTTGGGCTCGTTCTCGGGTTGTAGTCGAGCTCTTCGTTTTTCTTGAGACTTGAACCAGCGTTGTGGGGTTTTCAACTGCATCATCTCCATTCCTGTTTGCCTACACACACACACACACACACACACACACACACACAGGTTTTGCACTTAAATCTAATTTGAATTTAATTAAGATTAGATGACATTACTTATAAACACTCTACAATATGGCATTAAACTGGATCTACCTGCTGGAATAAATTCATACTGTTTTAATCCTAAAGACATTTGTGTGATTTTTCATTTGTTATATTTTCCATTATTATTGTTCACCATTATTGATCACAACTGTTGAAGAGTTAACAGTTTCATTTACTCTACACTTCTAAGGTTTTACCTCTAAATCATGTTTAACTTTGCACAGGAGTCAGGACCGCCATGACCTGGAATTTTGGAGGCAGAGTCAACACCTCAAGCTCCTTCTCATGTTCCTCAACCGTTCCTGAACGTTGTGTGTCAGGGCACATTACTCTGCTGAAAGACACTACTGTTATGAGGAAACACTGTCTCCATGAAGGGGTTTAACCCGGTCTGTAGGTGGGTCATGATAGAATAATATCCATATAAATTGCAGGACCTGAGGTTTCCCAGCAGAACATCCCCCAGAGCCTCACAATGCCCATCACGTCGCCTTCTACCCATAGTGAATCCTGTTGCCATCACACAAACCTGACCACTGACATGATGTAAAAGAAAACGTGCTCCATCAGACTAGGCCACCTTCTTCCATCGCTCCGTGGTCCAGTGCTGATGCCCATTTGTAGGAGCTTTTGTTAGAGGATACACATTGACCGGCACACTTTTGCTGAGCACATTGACCGGCCGCTCTGCAGCTACGCAGCTCCATACAAACTTTTTTTTGGCTTATTTCTCTCAGAACCAGCATTTAGTTTTCCAGCAGTTTGATCCACATTAGCTTTTCTATTGAATCGGACTACACGGCCCGGCCTTTACTCCCCATGTGCCTCCCCTGGACACCTTTCCCACGTCACCGGTCTCCTTCCACTTTTAGTAGGTAGTGACCCTTTGAATGTCAGGAAGATGCTACAAGAGATGTAGTTTTGGAGACGCTTTGACCTAGTCATCTAGACACCACAACCTGGGACTCACCAAGTCACTCAGATCCTTGCACACACACATATTTTTGCTGCTTCCAGTACATCGACTTCAGGAAATGTTTCTGCCTAATATATCACACCCACTTCCAGGTACCACTGTAATGAGATAATCAATGAAGAACTGCAGGAAAGTTCGCCATGAAGCTCAAACTTACCAAAGTAACTTAAAGGGTTTTAATGTAGAGACGCCATTGCTTTACAGCAGTTCCATGCATTTTTTTGTATGGAAACAGAATGTATGGAACAGTAGGACGTCTTCATTGGGCTGTTTCCACCAGCTACCTCCACAGTGGATCTTCTCATCTGCACAGTCAGATTTTGGCACAGGTTTTATACCAGGTGCCCTTCTTGGTGCTTTTTTTTTTATCTGGGCTTGGGACCAGCACTGAGGGCGGGGCATTGGCAAGGATGCAACCCTAATCCATTCACATGGCAGACTGGAAGCTGTTTGACATTAAATAAACAAATACTTAAGAGCTCTTTCAGCTGCAACAATTCCTTTAACCCTGACTGATACACTCAGATATAATAAGATACATGTCTTATTAAACAACAATGTTGTGTTAAAAACTGTCCAAGACATGATTAAACCCTGGAAGGATAGAGCTGAACCCTCGACTCCACGGATCAGACAAACATGCTGAATGAGCGTGTTGGGAGAAGATACAGTACAACACGGCCAGTAGAAACTAGAGGAACATTTAACAGTAAAATTGTTTTCATACACACACACACACACACACAATGTGATAAGGATTGAGACTAAACAGGTGTGTGTCCATAAGAAAACCACTTGTTAGTGAGACTCATCAGGAAAAAGGCTTCAGTTTGCTGGGGAGCATAAAGACTGAACTTACGGAAAAAGGTGATGTGACCTGATGAGCGCAGAATGAGGCCATTCCAGAGCATGTGATTATACGTTTCCTATGAGGATGTGTGCTGTCTCAGTCTATTTAAGCACTGCACTGACAGCACTGATGTGTGTGTGTGTGATGCGTAGTGGGAGGGGAAAAGAAAAACCTGTCTCAGTTTGTAATACGAGCTGTGTGAAGCGCTGGATGAGCCGCGGGCATTGGAAAATAAGGCTGAGCACTTTTTGTTCAGAGACTTGACAAGATGTCAGCAGTGAAAAGGCATGTCTCGATACGGAAATATTTCGATTATAAAGTGGGTGTGTAAAAGATGAGTTCCTTCTGTCACCATGCACGTGCTATGTTAAAGTGAAATGGAGTTAGTGTTATATATTAGGACATTCACTGTGTTCTGACGATCCATGCTACCCGTCATTTTTTGCATCTTAACAGACAAGCTTGGGGATTGTTTTTGTTCATTTGATTGATTATGTACTGGGAGCATTATTTGTCCACCTGCTATTACTGCTATACTATATGTATCCCTCCTCATTTTTTCAGCAAGGGTACGGTGAATTGATAGACTCTACTCTCGATTCATGCTACAGTAGCATTTTTGGACAAGGCTGCATTTAGGCAACATCTATAAACTGCCTGACCGACCTGGACAAGAGAAATCCTACAAAGAAATCCATATTGCGAGATAACCTGTATTGCATTATACAATAAATATAAAATATATAAATTATATACACATTCATGCCAGATTCATAGAGCTTAAGGAGATTTAATAAAAAATTAGTCTAAATACACCATATGGACAAAAGTATTTGGCCAAACCTGCAATGACATTGTATCCAAATACATACACTTCAGTATGGACTCTCCTTGGAAGGTCGTCCAAGAAGACTTTGGAGTGTTTCTGTGAGATTCACGTCCATTCACTCTGTAGAGCGTTTATGAGGTCAGACACTGATGTTGGACGAGAAGGTCTGGCTCACAATCTCTGTTCCAGTTCTTCCCAAAGGTGCTCAATGGGGTTGCGGTCAGGACTCGGTGTTCGGCCTTGTCGAGTTCTTCCACTCTGAACTCATCAAACCGTGTCTTCATAGTCCTCATGTTGCTACGAAGCATAGCATTGTCCAAGATGTCTTGGTATGTTGAAGCATTAAAATTGCCCTTGACTGGGGATAAGTGACCTGATTGATTCAAACAACTGAATTCAACAATTAAAAGGTTTGGAAAAATACGTCTGTCCATATAGTGTATATACTGTAACTTCTAGAAGTATTGGAACGGCGAGGCCAATTCTTCTGCTTTGGGTTTTAGAACAAAAGAAGAATAGTCGATGGTAAATCAGGATCAGTTTAAATTACTAGATATTTCCACTGATGTGCTACACAGCTTAGAACTTGGACTACACAATGTTTAGATGAACAAAAGGATATGAGCAGGCAGGCAAAGTACTGTATATTCAATAGTTTGCTGCATAACCCTTTCCTTGCAATAACTGCATCAAGCTCACTGTTGCATTTTTCTTCTGTGACGCTTTTCTTGTAGTGCAGCTTCTTCTAGTATTTGTGTGTTTTCAGAGGTTTCTCCCTTTATTCGACCTCATCAGGAGGTGGAACACTGCTCAGGTGGGGTAACCTCTGCTAATGGACTCGTCTAGACTAAACCTCTCCACGTTTCCCTGATGAAGTCCTGCGTTGTCCTGCTGCACTGTTAGATCAGGTTGTTTTGTACATCCTCAGACAATATTCCTGAATTCATTCTGCTGTTCTGTCACGAGCACCATGAGCAATAAAGATCAGGAAGAACATTCCAGAAACAGCCATACAAGCCCAATCCATGACTCTACCTCCACCGTGCCTCACCCATCAGCCTGGATGTTCCGGATCATCACCAGATCAGAGCTTCTACCACATTCGAGACTTTCCTTCCCTTTGATAGATGAGTACATCTGTGTGTTTTGAATTCTTACGCGTGTAACATATATATACACACAAACAAATGGTATATACAGTAATTAAATTCTCGCACGCACACACGCACACGGGTATTCGCAGGAAACTGTCCCTCATCATTTTATGCATAATGAGGACCAGGTGGAATTGCAAAGCACACACACACACACACACACACAGGGAGAGCATTTGAGTAATGTGCATTCAAATCCAAAACTTGCAGCAATTATATTTTTGCAAATGATGTGCAGGTAAGTACATTAATATCATCATTACTCAAACACAGGCACAGCAAACGTTTATCCAAGCTTTTAAATGTTGTAACACCAGTTTGACCCCTGAAGCAAAACAACACAAAAACACAATGTTTTTGTAACACAGATTCTCTTGTGTGTGTTAGAGATTTTTACCACTGTTACTTAACAAAGAAAAGTTTACTAGTGACGATAAAAAGGCCTTTTTTTTTTGTTTTTGGAAGGAGTCTCCAGTGTCAGAGGAGTAGAAATCTCAAGATCTGTGTTACTCAAACCCAAAGAATAAAAAAGTCGAAGCTCGCTCTTTTATGCTGATATTTTTGTATAAGAACTGTTGGTTATTATTTACATTAATAATTACATTTTTACATCAGCATAAAAGTGCCAACTTCAACTCTCACAGGCTCAGTTACTGTTTTCAAAGTGAACTCGTCAACACACCGATCACCATCGGAAAACATCTGTACGCTCGGCTATCTAGCGGACTTCCTACATTTAATGTTAATGAAGCTAGCTACCTTCTATAATCTGATGAGTAGCACATCTGTACCCTCACAAGCGAATGGCTTTATCTGAAATATAGCTTAATATCGATTTGCTAACTAGCTTAAAGTTTACTAGTGTTTTTTCCTTTCTTGTCATATTTAGCTAACTAGTGAGTTAATTTAATTCACAAGAAATGCAACACAAAAGAACAGTACTTACTGGTAATTGTACCCAGTGAGCAGTTTCTAGTAGCTGGTGTTAAACCAGCAGGTTTGCACATGAGCCAGATAATTAGCTAGAGTGGTTAAGAATTGAGAAATTTATATAAGATTAGAAATATTTCCTGGACCATTTTGAACAGGACGTTTTAGTATCACTACTCTAGATATAAGCTTTTGTTAAGTGTGAGTCATTGTTAAGGTGAAGTAGACGAGGTTCACGTTAAAACCAGCATCAGGACCAAGACACGGCGAGGCTTCTGGAGACAGACATGATGTAATCATCTCCGATCCCAGACGCACCGCGGCTAACAAGCAGTAAGCAAGGAGACAGAGAAGCGGCTTGTTCCAGTGAGTTTATTTCTGATAAAAAATATCTGCGAAGCAGAAAATTTATTCAAGTACAAAAATACTCCAATAAAACCTACAGGAATAATCCTAGGAATAAACAGCCAAACCACAAAGTAGTAAAAATGAGAACGTAATGGAGCTGAGCTGGATGAGACAATAGCTGCTCAGGAGGACACACTGAGGATGGGGGTTGCTCACACAAACACACAAATAACTAAACACTTGTGCTTCCTGCATCTGTGGTTTTTGCTTCCTGTCCGATTTGATTGTCTGTGCGATTAAGAACGGCAGCAATATGTTATGTGGTGGCCTTGTCATTACAGTGACCTTTGTTTTTGACCTGTAATGCTAGCGAACTCGTGTGTAACTGTGTGCATGTGCGTGTAGTACTTATCTAAGGAACCTGTTTACAATCCAACCATCCCAAGATCAACTATCTCACTTCCTCACAGAGCAGGAAATGATGTCACAGCAGAGCTAAGCTTTTGTATGGGCTTAATCCAAGTGTGCGCGTGTGTCTGTGTGCGCGCGCGCATAGGCTACAAACAAACACTGGCCAGAAAGCGATACGCAACAGATCGCTCCCAGTTTGCGTGCAGCGCTGGAAACGTTTCCACCCGCGCACTGAAATAAATGTATAAATACATTTAAAATGTATAAATATTTAAGTGATTACTGTTTACACACTCGCATATACACAAGTCATGGTGTGACCCCGGTGTGACACGTTTTACACACTCAGGGACTCACGCACATCTGTTTAACGTAACTGGGGGATGGCGGGGGGGGGGGGGGGGGGGGGGGGTTGATGGATTCCAAGCGGTGCTATGCTATGTTCTGGGTCAGTTATCTGTGGACGCGCACACACGCACATCTTTTAACGTCTTTGCTACACACATTCTAATTACAGCCATGTGCTGATGATCACTTCTACAGTATGTTGTAATATTCGCTGGGAATTCAGACGTGGACGAGGGAATCACAAAAACCTGAATGTGGAAGTTTAAAGACTGCAGCGCAAAAGATACAATGTTGTGGACGTCTCGATACTCGTGTGTGAAATAAACGAAAAAGTAAGCACAAGTTTATACACTTTTCCAGCTGAATGTCATTTTGCACCTCAGAGCTGTGTTAGCTTTTGGCAGAAAATACAAGCATACTATATCAATTATTAATTAGTGGGGAAAATAACCAAGATGTGTGTGTGAGAGTTTTCATTTATATCGCATTATGAGGACCAATTCAAAACCAGCTTTATGGGGACTTGGGATTTTTCAAATGAAGTATCGCCCTTTTATCGGAGTTTATAATCATATCACAATATATTAGTGTAAAGAATATTATGGGATAGATCAGGTGATATTGCAGTACTAAGCTAGACAATGTATATTCTGATACAGGGTGGCCCACAGAAAAGTAGACGACCAGTAATTTGAGGCGTGGCCCTATTTTTTCAAACCTTAGTTTCTAAAGTGTTTCAAATAACCGACTTAAAAATAGGTAAAGTTTATATTATGAAATTAGTAAGAAGACAGAGGTTGAATGCTGATGCCACAGCGTCCACAACAGCACAACACTGGCTGTGCTGTGTGTGAGGGGTCTTCTTTCTCTCTCTCTCTCTCTTTCTGTCTGTCTAATCAATCCTGGGCATCATACCCGTGAGCTCAGGTATGTAGAAGATGGTGGATAGCTTTCTGGTCTGAGTGTTATCACACCCTGTAGGAACCGGCCACAATTAGTAAAAATGGTGAAATTAAATGTAAAGTTATAAATAAATGTAAATATCAGTGCTCGTTACTGTAATAAGAGTAATGAATTAAAAGCACGGACACCTGATTCAGCTAAACGCATCATGCTGATATACATCAACATCAACCATCTCCTACAGAGCAAATAAACTGTAAATACAATTATCTGCACATGACGATAATCTCAGACTGTTATATCATCATATCGCCACGCCACAATTTCTGGACTTCTTACTACGGTTACTGTGCAACAAACTGAAAGCTAATTCAGAGTCAGTGTTAACTATGTGCCAGTTTCAGGTTTTCAGGTAATAAAAAGCAAACGTGTTGATGTGTCTGTACATTTTCTAAGGACTAAATGAAAAAAAAAGAGAAAGAAAAAACCAAGGTACATTAAAAAAAAAACAAAGACAAAATGTATAATCAGATCATCAAGTGTGAAAGTTCAATCAAGTCTGATTTTCATCCACACACGAGGATGAAACGCAGCTTAATTTACATGCTACACACGAGTCCTCCAACTCTGGTGGCCTTCTCTGGATAGCAAAATGGTAAAATAAAGAAAAGGGAAAAAGGAGAATATTACACAATTATTCAGAAGTAATTCAAGAACATTAGAAAGGCCATACGTAGCCTAAGAAACGCGTCATACGTGATATTTTATATTGAGAACAATCCCGACTACTGACACTAACATATACAGTGACTTATTAGCATTTTAATTGTTCAGTCTCATTAAAATAAAATAAAAAAAAAACAACAACAAAAAAAACGAACAGCGCAGGGAAATAACGATGAATGTTGGACAAATGTAGGAATCTGAAGATAACAGCCAGGATTCCGCTCCTGATTTTAAGATTCCTGAGGGCCATTTTCAGACCGCTTAGCTGAACTAGGGGGCGCCATTAACATCTTACATCTGTTTTGGAAACTGAGATGCTAGCAACGTAAACCCACTGATGCAATCGTTACTTGTTTTTGTGCATCAGCAGCAAACTTGGTGGTGGTAGCACTTTCGAGCCTGTTGGTGCTCATGCTAAGCTGATAAGCCGTAAGCCGGTTTTAGCATGATCATGATGACGTGGTGGTGCTGGAACTGCACTGGAACCTGCACTGGGAAGCGCCATAGTGTGGCAGTAAGATGGTCGAATTTGTTCTTAGCTTTTTACCATAGATGTGTTTTTCAGGACTAAAAGAGTATTTCTGAAGCTAGGATGCAGTGAGGGTGATTTTGATGTCAATGAGGAGCTACAGCACTCAGAAAACCATTAAAATACAAAACAGGCAAAATAGCTAGCACAGCTAAATAAGAGTAACAGAGTTAAACTGTATTTAAGCACCTACTTACCCATCATTTAAGCTTTTTGAGGTCAGTGGAAATCATGGCCGGACTACAGCTGTAAATCTCAGACTACTGAAATTGTCTATGGAGGAACAGCAGCTAGCCTTATGCTAGATGGGTTTCTAGCGGCATTTAATTAAGCGCCATCTGGTGGACGTTCTGTCGTGTGAAAGTATCATCTTGTTGCTTTATTACACTAATATAATTCTTTTCATTAAAAAAAAATAATTACACAGCTTTGTTCAAGTTCGGTAAAATTTCCGAATGTTGAGAAAATCCTAAATGTTAAAATGGATAAACACTAGCTATTATTACATTATAACATTCTCTTTGCGTTCTTTTAGCACAAATGGTTTGTGTCTAAAAGCTAAAGCGCACTAGGATGCGATTAGCGCTTAGAGCCCTTGACTGTGGATTTGGATTTGAGCTCGGCGTGCTGCGTGATTTCGGTTCCGTTGGAGTCACTCTGTACCTCTTGGTTGAGGGTGTTGAAGCGGACGTCGGGATGCTGGCCTGACTGTCCACGCCGGCGACACAGGCAGCACAGGATGCGCTTAAACGTGCGCCGCATGTCCTGGTCACGGTACGAGTAGATGATGGGGTTTATCAGGGAATTTAACTCGGCCAGGACCAAGCAGAACTTCTCGGGTTTGAGCACGCCGCAGTTACAACCCACGCCATCCAGCAGCAGCAGCACCAGCCCCGGAGTCCAGCACACCACGAAACACCCTGAGACGAGAGACAAGAAGGAAAGCCTTCGATTAGCAGCATGGATCTATAGTGTTAAGACTCAATAACAAAACACGGGAAATGTAAACCGTACAATAAATCTTGCAGCTCATCCATCACCGGCAGGCGTTCTTATCTCACAAAAGTGCTTTGAAGTTTCGGCCATTGGACAGTTTCCTTACACGGGGTTACCAGATAATCACATCGTCCAGAGAAACTCCGCCCACTTTTACAAGTATACTACCATATTATTTTATAGAGGTGGCAATGACCAGGGATCTGCCCGACACAATATCACAAGACCTCGGTGCCGATTCGATTGTATTGGGATTCCTTGATCCCAATTCCATATATTTTTTCTGGATTTTATTACAATTCTAAACAAACATATTCTCCTACCATGCAGTACTTGATACTGTGCACATCACCTGCCGTACAAAACCACTTACAATATGTAACCGAATCGTTTCTTTTTCGCAGTCTCTAGAGTTTCCAGGAGGGAAAGTAAACTTCCGTTTCTGATCAGTAAACTCTCTGAGAACAAGTTGAATAATAAGGGCTCTGACTGGCTCACATTTCAGGTGCGTTCAGAATTTATCTAATTACTGATGAGAGTGTAACCAGTCACAATGCAGAAAGAGGAATCTATCAGATAAATACCGTGGAAGTATGACCTTCGACGGGTTCAATCTGAATGAAGAAATCTTGTCCATGTAAACACAGCTGTTGTCACCTTTCCTCGGCAGATTTACACAGTACTGTTTAAAGTGAAGTAACACTGTACATGTAATACATCAGAGCCGAGTGTTGTCATGAGCGACTCCACCACACCACCCTGTTGTTGATTCGTTACCTAGAACTGTGAATGTTAAAAACAAAATGCAAAATCCCTCATTCTGTGCTCTTTTTCTTTGGTGCTTTATTGATATGAATGGACATAAATGGATTATGAAAAGAAAAAATGTGTGTGTGTGTGTGTGTGTGTGTGTGTGTGTGTGTGTGTGTGTTTGCGAGGACAGGAATGAAATGTAGAAATGGTGAAAGGCTTGATGAACGAGTCAGGACAAGCCCAGCATTCCAGTTCTTATTTGTGTGTGTTTGTGTGTGTGCGCGCGTAACTTGACTGTAAACATGTTCCAGGTGAACGAGCAATAGAAAGGTCTTCCTGAATCCCTATACCAAAGGAGTGTTAATAGAACACCCAGTGCATGGCTGCAGGGCGCTGTGGGAGGAGAAGCGATGTTCTGCATGCAGAGGAACACCAAGCCACAGCTCGTCCACCTGATGCTAGATTCTGAGATTCTACCAGAACTCTGATTGGTCAAAGATTAAAAACTAGACAGGTTAGCTAGACAGGTCTCAGGTTGGACCGGTTTACATCAGTCTCAGATTGGTGTACGAGGTTAGTTTCAATATAGATCATAACTCTTTAAGAGTGTTTATGGAGGTTAAATCAGGTGTTCCTCTGCGCCAGAGGTGTTTTACCTGTGGGGAAGGAGATGTTTGGGGCGAGGGGCCAGACAGAAAAACAAAACAAAATCAGTTTCAGTCATACCATGTAGTGACGCTAACAGGTATATGGGTTGCAAACAGAACCATATTTCAGAAAGTAAGCATCAAACGAATCCTAAAAGAACCTTTCAAGAACCCATTTCCTCCTAAGACCCGTGTGAAGATGAGTAAAAGTGCCTTTGTAGGTGTGAACGTTACCCAGAATGACAAAGACAGTCTTCATCAGGTTCTCCACGGTCTCTTTGTGTCTGGTCTGCACCGTGTGCTGGCTCATGCGCTGGCTCTTGTGCCGGACGTAGATGAAGATGCGAGTGTAAACCGCCACCATGACGCTGAAGGACACCAGGTTAAGCACGGCCCAGAACACCAGGTAGCTGCGGCTGTACATAGGCGCCATCTTGGAGCACGGTTCTTTAAAGCACAGGCAGTTCCAGCCCATGCTGGGGATCAGACCCATGATCAGGGCGACGGTCCAGATGCCCGCGATCAGCAGGATCACCCGCATGTTGGTCATCTGACTGTGCAGCTGCATGGTGAAGATGGTCTGGTGTCTCTCCAGAGCGATGGCCATCAGGTTGATGACCGATGCAGTCAGACTGGTATCAATCAGACCCTGCAGGAGGAAGAAGTTACTGAGTCACCTCTGCACATCCTGATGGACATGGTTCAGCAGAACAGCCCCACTCAGACTCCTGATTGATTAGACTGGTCTCTTACTGGTCACAGAATTTGATTAGTCTCCAACTGGTCAAGATGTAAATGGTATGTTATTGGGTTTAAAATGTAGGCCTCCAAACCGGTCAATGATTTAACTGGTTAAACTGGTCTCTAACTGGTCTACGATTTAACTAGTATGTGACTGACTGAATATTTAAACTGGTCTTTGACTAGGCAAAGACTATGATCTCCAACTGGATTTACCTGGAGTTCCTGTTTGAAGATTTAGACTGGACTCTGACTGGTCACAGATTTAAACTGGACAGAAACCAGTCCAGTGATTGACTGGTATGTTATTGATTGATAATTTAGACCTGACTCCTACAGATTGAGAATATGGACTGGTTTTTTTATTTAGACTTAGACTGGGGCTACGTTGGTCAGAGGTTTAGACTGGTCTCTGATTGGTCAAAGACTTTCTCGAACTACTAAGTGGACTGATGACATGGTGATTGTTTGAAGACCTGAGCTACAACTCTACAACGTGGATCATTGTGGTTAATTGTACGTGTGTGTAAGGGGACATAAGTACCTGTCTGAGGAACCACTGGTACACGGAGAGTTTCGCGGTCCAGGGCCCGGTGTGGAACATCAGGTGCATGTAGGAGATGCCGGCGAACAGGTCAGCGGCCGCCAGGTTCCCCAGCAGGTAGTAAATGGGGTAATGGAAGCGTCGGTTCATAAAGATGGCCGTCATGACCAGGATGTTAGCCGCGATGATGAAGCAACAGACAGTTAGTCCTACACTAACCACGATGTAATCCTTTGGACGCCAAAGATCCGAGATGACCTTCCCCGACGCGTTGTAGTAATCCTTAACTGTGTAATTGTTGCACGGGATGGCCGGAGCAGATGTTGGGATGAGGGCGGCCATGTTGGATTCCACTCAGGAGAAGGCAGCGTTCAAGGGGGGAACGGGGTGTGTGGTCGGCCGGGTGCAGGGGATGTGGCGTGTTGACTGGCACGCCAGTTAGGTGAAAAGGATGATGGGTAACGGAGCAGCGAGATGCATGGAGCTACAAGTCACACGGTTCTCCTCTGATAAAGAGCCAAAGAAAGCAGACACTCAGTTAGTCTGGACAGAAAAAATAAAATTAATATGAACACCCAATATCTGGAGAATTAAATACGCAATAATGAAATCATTGCAATTATTTACAAACTAATAAAGTTACCAAACATTAAACAATATTTACAGACTATTACATTCAGTAATAAATCCAACATGATACATTCACGTTTCATTAGATCTGTAAAGCAGATCTAATGATTGGGTTTACAGAATTAAACCAATGATTTACTACTCCTGGGACTGAAGTGAAAGCAGGAAGTTTTGCGTGTGTGTGTGTGTGTGTGTGTGTGTGTGTGTGTGTGTGTGTGTGTGTGTGTGTAGGTGAGGAGTGGTTTCCTTTCAGTAACCGAGAGGCACAATAAAACCAGGATTTAGAGGATGAATGCAGTTTCTACAACACACCTACACACAACAAACACAACAAACACACACACACACACACACACACACACACACACACACACACACACACATATATATACACACACAATAAACAGAACATTCGCACAACAAAACACACCCACACACAACAAAATGCACAACAAACACAGCACACCATGCCCCTCTGCCCCACTCACATCCTTCACTCATTCTCAGCTCTCTCCACAGACCCTCCACTCACACCCTTCACTTACATCCTCTACCACACACACACACACACACACACACACACACACACACACACACACACACACAATGGTCTCTGCTGCAATGAGCATGTCCTCAGGCAGTCATTGTAGTGTGTCTAAACACTACAACTCCATGATGATGATGATGATGAGTTGCTCTGCTCTCGTCCTGTAGCAGGTGTAGAACACTCTCGACCTTCACCTCTCTCCCATTGTATGGTTCTCTTATAAACTCACCTTCACAGCGTCACATCGGTTCTTCAGAAACATGAACAAACATGGGTTGTCTCACTTCCGAGTTTCTGTCTCCCCCTTCACGGTCTCAGATTGGATCCACGTCCGGTACGCTGTATCGCTCTCGAGATCACCTCTTCAAAGTGGACTCGGTCTGAGGTTCCCGAGCGCGGAACGATTGTGTTCACACTGATCAGAATGAACCAGACTTCGCGTCTCGATCGAGTGTTCTCAGAAACGATCCTGGGGTTCTAATCAAAGTGAGCTAGCACGGAACGAAGACAAACCCCGGCTGAGCGCATCCACCACCTCCAGGAGAACAGTGAGACTTTCAGGGGCAACATACGGAGCAGATATCTGAGAAAGTAAAAGTGTTTTTTGATCCACCAAAGAAAAGAGCAGCACTGCACATGTGAGAGTCTGGAAGGTTCGAACCCTTCACTGTGCAAGCTCAGGCGTGTGCGACTATACAGGAACTGAGAACAGTGAGGAATTCATCGCTCTCGTTCACGGTTTCAGCATCTGTTCCTACGGTTAAAACAGGAGACGTTTCCAGTAGCTAAATCGCTGCTGAACATGCACGGAACCTGCTTAACTGGCAAGATTGGCCGCGAGCATAACGCCAGGCGCTACACCAGAGCAACGATAAACCGCATGCAAAGGAGGTTTCACAACAACCCCAACAAAAAAATAACAAAAAGAAACAGAAACGTCCGAGCAGATGTGGTGCCTCTCAGAATACACACGGGTTCTCGCGCTGTGCACCAAGAACACAAAGTTCAAAGGAACTGATAATCGGCTGATGAAAGGGAAAGTGAGGCGTCACACTGTGGCAGCACGGCCGTCACTCGTGTACGGGAGGCACACTCGCAGGAGAGGGTCATGTGACCAGGATCATGACAATAAAAACAGTAGTGACTGTAGGCGCGCTCGGGTCGGCTCTAGGGCTGAGAGCAGAAATCACACGGCCGAGGGGAAACCCGGGGCCGAGCCAGAGCACCGCGAGCGGAGCAGAGGGACTTTCTGTTCATTTAAATCATGTTTTCACAAGAACACTTGCTCGGAGGTCAGGACGTTACTTCACCCGACACGTGCTGCGCCGCAAACTCAAAATACGTTCAGCCGGGGACACGTGGAACACGTGCGAAACATTGAATAATTATATGAATTAATATCCGACCACTGGTGACCGGAAAGGCGCACACATAAATAAATATCAATTATTATTATTATTATTATTATTATTATTATCATCATATTTTTATATTTTATTGCTGTTACTTTACTTTTCCTTGGTTTAAGATTTTTCTAGGGCTGTCGATATTGAAATTCTTTTTCAGTTCAATACATTTTTTATATATATATAGCACTTATATATATAGCGGTCATGGTCTCAGAACAGCTTCACAAAATGAAAAGAAAATTGTGGAAATGTTTACGAGCCAATAAAGATGTGTATAGACTTAACGTGTTACTATTTATCTTTCCCACAAATCAATCACACGACCACGTTTGACCCTAATGGCTTCCGCATAATCGCCGCGTGGTTACCCACGCCACGTTTAGTGCGGATAATAAGATGACTGAGGAAACATCACCAGGTGTGCTGATGGGCAAGTCAAGGGTTAACTATTTTTACATGAATACATTAAATATAAGAAACTGAAAAAGGCTGGAACAGAATCTGAACGCAGATTTCGGTGCTTGGCTTCGGTGCCACTTAAGAGCCTGAGCGATCGATATATCGAATATCTGTCCTCTGCTTCTCTGAAACGGACTTGAGACGCGTCACCACCCTCACGGGCGTGAAACATGCGTTTATTCCAAATGGGAAAACGCACGTGAACGCGAGTCAGAAAGCGCTACTGATACAAGTCCAGCTAATCTCTGTAGTAATGCGAGTGTCCGTGTTGTTTTCATGTTCTGACGTAAAAGCACAACTCATCCGCGCGAACGCAGCAAATACTCTCGCTCTGATGGCTGAAGGTAGTGTTAGCTCGCTAAGCTAAAAATGCTTAAATTAAAATGCCTGAAGCTAAAAAGGTCCTAAAGTGTGGCTGTATTTCACAACAAAGGATTCCAACACCGTGACACACAACACACACCTTTCAGCAATCGCGTGTAAAAACACATGAAACCTGAAAAGGCATGTGGGACACGCGGGATGAGGTTAAAGGCAGGGGGACGCACTGTGGACTGATCAGCTGTGCGTGTCCATCACATTAACAAAGTCAGGAGAGGTGTCGGGGTTCACCAGGTACAGCAGGTGGGGTGATAATTCCATGACATAATGTCTGACATTAGAAGTTGGATTGTAGCGTACCAATACTGCTAATGATACAGAGCTTCTTTCACACAGGGGTCATGTGGTTTTACAATAAATAAATAAAATACTCAGTGTCTGAGTCCTCCTCACATTTATGTAATAAAAAGCCGAACTTAAACGATCCACCTGCTGCAAAACAAAAATGCCGTCTGCGTGCACGTGTGCCGTCATCCGGTTATGGCGTGTACTGGAGCGTGCAGCCAGCCGTCAACCTGAATAAATAAAAGGACTATTTATATACATCGCGTGCCGGCGGGTGTCGGCCATCGGCGGTTGTGACGCACATTTTGAGCGACAAAAGAATGTTACACGATCGGCATTAATCAACACATTTAAAATTAAAATAAAGTAAACAAACTAAAATCAAATATATTTAAATTACCGGCCAGTCTAGACGTCTACCAGCTTGTTCAGGATAATCATCAGATAATGGAAAGAGACAGACAGACAAACAGAAAGACAGACAAACAGCCAGACAAACAAACAGACAGACAGACAGACAGACCCTCTAACAGGGAGCGAAATGCCACCGCGGCTTCACCGTAGCTCCATGTAACAAACAGATACATCACTCACATGACACCCCTCATACTGCAACCAAAACCAGAGGTGGAAAGTAACGGATGACATTTACTCGCGTTACTGTAATTGAGTAGTGTTTTTGTGTACTTCTACTTTTTAAATTAGTTTTTAAAATCTGTAATTTTACTTTTACTTAAGTATGTTTAGTTTGAAGTTTTGTAATTTGCTACATTTTAAATCATATTCGCTACTGAGTAAAACAAATGAATGAAAATAAAAAAAATACAAAAAATATTCCGCTGTGTATAAATGCTTGGTTGCGCTCGCGTGTGTGTCTCGTGTCCTGGTCGCGCGCCGCTCCAGACTCCACTCCAGGTTTTCTGACTGTTTCCCCACATCGGCATCTACCTGACCTTCCACACGGCCGCTTCCGCCCTGAGAGTGACGTCATCAACCAGCGCCACCAGATATAAACCGCAGAGAGACGCGGGAAAGAGGAGAGAGATTGTGATTCTGGCGTTTTGACTTTGATTATTGCTTTGGTTGCTCTTTGTATATATTTGTAGATAATTTCACTGTATGTTTGTGCACTCAGCAGTAGTAGGGGCGTGGCTGCCATTTATTTTGGGAAGAGGGAATTTATGCACCGTTTTTGGTTTAGGGAGTCAGGGAAGGGACCTGTGTTTTTATTTGTATTTTGTCTTTCTTTTCAGGTAATCCAGCGACTAAACTACAGATACACTTTAGTTGATTATTTTGGCCTGGGTCCACCCTGAATCTGATCACCCTCGTAATTTTTTGTAAAGCAATACAAACCTCATTATTTCATCAGTTAATGACTGGATCTAGTTCTTTCTGCCATATACCACCATTTCCATACAGTTTATAACAGAACCCTGAACCGTTCTCTTGCTGTTCGGCCGACACTAGACTGGGACGTGACGCCATGTTTAAGTGACCACTTTGATTTTCAAGCACAAGAAAGACAACAGCTTTATTATACAAAAGTGTTCCTTCAGTTAAAAACAACTAGTTTGAGATTTATATCTGCTCATCTTATTTGAACTACACTAGAATGCCTCATCCCACCCCGGTGTTAAAAAAAAAAAAAAAAAGTAACTCCGAGCTACTTTTTACTTGAGTAGATTTTTTATAATAGTAACTTTACTTCACTGAAGTAATAGTACTTTTACGTGAGTACAACATTTTAGTACTCTTTCCACCTCCGACCAAAACATCAGCACTCCTTTATAATCCTACAGGTGGCGCTCTTGGAAATATTCACACATCTTCATCCCGTGTGGTGAGAGTGAATTATTTCAGAGCCATCAGAGCTCCGCCCACAATCCCCCTCTAACCACTGCTGAAATATGAAAGCCATGATGTCATCAGTTTATCACCATGACAACTCACCTAACCTTATCTTAAAATTCAGTTTTAATGCTAATGCTAATCGGTCACCCATGCTAGCCAGCGAGGGTTCACTTCCTACCGAGCAGAGATTCTGTGCGTCAGTGTCAGTCAGTCAGAGAGGACACGCCCAGCCCACACACACACACACACACACGCACACAGAGATAGTTAACAGGTTTATCTGCTTCAGACCAGCCCAGGTGAGTGCACGAGTATGACAAAGTACAAATATTTCCACACACACACACAAACAAATCACACTCCGAGTGCTAAACAGTTTAAGAGTAAAATCCAAAAGCCTGTGATTCAGAGGTAAGGTTCACGGGATCATTCGTGTACACACACACACACACACACACACACACACACACACACACACACACACACACACACACGAGACAAACAATGTACAAAACCTGAACTGGAGTCAGACGTGCCAGAGTTTACTTTAATACACCAGTTTTTATAAACAATGATCTAATTTATCACATCAAACGATATTACACACGGTATGATGGAACATCTGGTTTAGTTTTTTTTAGTCCGGATGCCCAGTCACCTACCACTCATTCCAAATGTCCAGCTGTCTTCTTATCCATCTTAATGCCCAGCCTGTCCAGACACCCAACCGTCTACATACCCATGAAGACGCCTAGTCACCCCGTCCAGATGCCCAGCCACCTGTCTACCAGCCTATCCAGACGCTTACCAGCCCGTCCAGACATCCAGCTGCCTACCTGTCTGTCTCGACATCCACCCCATTCAGATGCCCAGCCGTCTAGCTGCCTGTCCAGACACCTTCCAGCCCATTCAGACACCCCGCCTCTGCATGCCTAGCCATGAGTGTTGACAATCTTTCAGTATGTCTAGATGTCAGTATGTATGCCTTTAGTCTGTCTGTATGTCCAGCAATATTTCTTTTTTTTTTTTTTTTTTTTTTTGGGGGGGGGGATATTTTTCCCCAATTTTCTCCCTAATTTAGTCATGTCCAATTCCTCCCCGTCACTAGGGGGCTCCACATTAAGTCTCATGCACCGTTGGGGGCGGAGTAACACACTCGGAGTACAGCGCTATCCTTTCCTTCCGCTCGCGTGAGCTCACGGACGCCCCCGATTGGCTGTAGAGTCGTGATTAATGTGGGAGCACCAAGTACCTCTCATCCCTCCCCTCTGAGAGAGCTCGGCCAATCAGCTCTCTCTAGACCTCCGGCTGCGAGAGGTTACAGCATCACCCGGGAATCGAACTCGCATCCAGCAATATTTCTGTCACACACACACACACACACACACACACACACACACACACACACACTCACCACTGCAAGATGTATTTATGGATATGTGTGCAAGTGCGTGCATTCATGTGTGTGTGCACGAGTGTGTGAGACAGCACCTTCTCTGTAGTAAACCTGAAGTATGCAGTCATAAAACACAGATAACACAGTATATACGGTCGACTAGAAACTGTGTGAACAAGGGGACACCGAATGCGCGCGCACACACACACACAGAACATTGCATAGGTCTTCTGCAATGTGAATATGTGAGAGATGGAGATCTGAATTTCACAATAAAGTGGTATGCTAAAGGCATACACACACGCACGCGCACACACACACCAATAACAACAGTTCTACATGAAGGTCTAGAACAGAACTCTTTGCAAAGTAGAGAAACTACAGCACTAAATAACTACAACCTGAATCTAAACATTCTTGAGATGTTTCAGTTCCACACATCACATCCGTCTCCCTCACTACCCGTCCATTCACCCGTCTGTCTGTCAGCTCTCCCAGGGTACATCAGTCCGCCTGTCTGACTCCTCAACATCCAGGCAGTTCACTTAACATTCCACAACTTAAACTATTCCTCCATCCAAAACACACTGACTTATTCCTTCATCAGTTTGTCCAGTCGTCTAGCCGTGTCTCTCCTCACACACATCTAACCTTCTGTATCTGTCAGTTTAATCATCAGGTAATGTTCAGTCAGACAGACAGGTCGAGAGAGAGAGAGACAGGTCGGGAGAATCAGATAGTCAGATGGACAGATACACAGACAAAGAAAGAGACAGAGTGAAAATGTAAACAAATAAATGAGTATATAAAACTTACAGGAATCTCACAGATGAATTAATAAGGTGCAGTTTACTACAGAAAATAGGTGTGTGTGCACTGAGGGGAGTACAGACTGTGTGTGTGTGTGTGTGTGTGTGTGTGATCTGCCCTGTAATCAGGTCATAAAGGCAGGACTTGGACTCGATCACAGGTCTTTAGCACAAACCTAACCCCTGTGAGCTCCTGTACAATAAGTATGTGCACCCCGCGGTGTGAGAGGAACCTCAGACTAGAATCGCGTCCTCATCACACACACGTACAAACACGTGTTCTTTTATTTATTTAAACACATTTATTTCGTTACACTGTCTAAAGGTCAAAGGGACAATTAACACACACACACACACACACACACGGGCGCGCGCGCCGGATTTACTTTTTCTTACTCGGGTTAGAATCCGACAGTCAGTCTTTCTCTCTCTCTCACACACACACACACACACAGACTCACTCACTCACTCACTCACCTGTGTGTCTCACCTGTCCTGCACACACTCCATCACCGGCCGGAGTTACTCACAAACACTGATCACTCTCTCCGTACAGTCTATCGGTGTGTGTGTGTGTGTGTGTCGGTCAGATTTACCTGCGCAGGAGGAAGTGGTGTGTGTGCGCGCGCGACTCAGGGCGCGGCACGTTTCTCTTTATTACCTTGAAAACACACACACACACATCCATACACACACACCGCCGCCGCCGTGTTTCTCAGCGCTACTTTACACCCGAGTGTGTGTGTTTTTTTTTTATTAAATATGATGAAAGAAAATAACTGAAACATTAATACACGCGCGCGCACAAACTTAATACCGCGGTATGAAACGCTGTATAGCTGGGGGGGGGGGGGGGGGGGTTTGGACTCGCCTCGAGGCCACGCCCACTGTCATCTGATTGGACACGAATTGAAACTCCGTGCGCTAATCAGCAGGCGGAATCCGACGCATGCGCAATGAAGTACATTCTACTTCTACTTCGCTTGAGGTACATAGAGAACGTCTGCTTGTGTGTGTGTGTGTCAAGTCAAGTCCAATTTATTTATAGCACATTTAAAAACAACCGAAGTTGACCAAAGTGCTGTACAATAATAGAGGAGGGGAAAAAAACAGCGTATAATATAATTTAATATAACTATGTAAAAAGTAAATAAAAATCAATTAGTGACGGTTACTAAAAACAATAATCAAATGAAATCATGCACAAATAATTACATTTAAAAATAATCAATTAAACTTAACTAAAAAGTAAAACAAATAATTAAAAAGAATAAACGGTGTGTGTGTGTGTGTGTGTTGGAGAATAATAATAATAATAATAATAATAATAATAATAATAATAATAATAAACATTAAAAAAACGTTAACTTTTTGTCATTTTAATCATAAAAGTTTCATTCATTTAGCTAAACTAGCAGGCCACGCCCCCATTGACACTCTTATACATGAATACATTTTTCTATGAATATCCACACACAAAAATAAGCACATTAAACTGCACACACGCACACATTACCCAGATTAAACTTTTATTTGTTATAAATTTACATGTACAAACATGGTGTGTAATATTAAAGACAAAAATAATAAACAGTTTTAAGGATATTTATGAGACTTAGAACAACAAAGTGTCTGGAAAGCTACAGACTTTAAAATAAAGTTTTATTATATAGTAATACTTACATGAAAAATTGAGGAGACATGAAATTTTCTCTTACATTTTTTAATCTAAATTATCAAAGAAAGACTGAAAACCCGACTGCTGATTAAATTAAATGTCATTTTTAAATTAATAAAATTAAAAACTCACTCTCACTCACTCATTCATCATCTATAATACGGCTTAATCCTGTATTCGGGGTCAGCGGGGGCGAAGCCTATGCCAGGTGACATTGGGGCGAAAGGCGGGGTACACACCGGACAGGGTGCCAATCTTTACAACTTTTTATTTAGTTCAATTTTATACATTAGATGTACTACATAAATGGATTATATCATGTAGTCAAGTCACATCAGCTTGTATTGTCATGCCAGCCATATACTACAGTGGCCAAGAAGTGCAAAACAAAAATTATAAAAACGAAAACAATATAACAAATCAGAAAAATAAAATAAATCAGAAAAACAAAACAAATCAGAAAACACAAATCCAGATGCAAATTATCAAATGTAACTTCACTAGACACAACTGCTTGTATGTTTTGTGTGACAGATGTTTCTTCCAATCAGCGATAAGAATTAAATTCGCAAATTATCCCTACAGTAGCTTTTCCAGTTTGAGTGAACTGTCAGTGTGTCTTCTGATTTGGTATTTTGTTTTCATTTTCTTATTTTGGCTTTGAATTAGTTTTCTTATTTCGCGCTTCTCGGCCACCGTAATATACAGTTCAGTACACAGTGAAACCAAACAACGTTCCTCCAGGACCAAGGAGCTACATACATCACGTTTATACCTGAACTGGGTAATTAAATGCAGCCTGTTCATTATGATGTTAGTTTTTAAAGTAAAAAAAAACAAACTGTGCAGCATTTAAACACTACAAAATAACTTCAAATACAAGACTATACTGTTACTGAGCAGCGCATATCTAGTCCCAGTCTAGTGTCGGCCGTCCAGCAAGAGAACGGTTCAGGGTTCTATTGTAAACTGTATGGAAATGGTGGTATATGGCAGAAAGAACTAGATCCAGTCATTAACTGATGAAATAATGAGCGTTTATACCAGTCCTGGAGGTCCAGTGTCCAACACATGTGGTGATTCTTCTTCTCAAACACAGCTGATGGTGAATTACTAGGTTCAGCAGGTGTGTTTGCGTGTTGGTGAACTACAGACTGTGCTGGTCACTGAGGACCCCTGATTTATACAAAGCATAATATTTTTTATCATTTTAAATGTTCATCGAGGGAACGCTGCTATAACGTAAGAGAGAACAGGAATCAACCAGTTTCACCAACGTTCCACATCAACCCTTTAAAACTGTTCATAAATAAATGTAAAAAGGGGTGATTGGTGCATGCTGTGGTGTGAGAGTAACACTGTCTCAACACTGAGTAAATGCTCCTAACCTCAGGGCAACAACAGTAACTCCACTTTACATCACCACACACCAACCGTACAGAGGTGGAAACCCCTCACACATTCCATCTCCGTGTGTGTGTGTGTGTGTGTGATGAGATCATAGGAAGTGCTGACATCATTTCTCAAGAATGCACTTCAAAAACACTGAGTAGTTCCACAGAACTGTTCCACAGCATCCTCACATCTCTCTCTATTAGATCTATGTCTGTGTCTCTTTACAACCGGTATTCTTACCCTGCATTCACACTGATGACCAACAGCACATCAGCACCTGAGCTCAATAAAGCTCCTGTAGAGTGTGTGAATGAAAAGTGGAGCAGAGTTGTTGTAAATACAGTAGCGATTACAGTCTAAGGTAAATATGAGGGCCGTATCTTTTTGGTAGAAAGTTTTCTCAGTAGATTTGAAACGCCGGCCTCCCAGGAACTCCATGTGGAAATGTCCTGGAGCGAGGTCAGGACTGTACAGGGGTGTGGCAATAACTCCCAGCCAAGAAAGAGTTCCTGTAATGTGTAAAGTGGTGTTGGTGAATGAGTGCGTGTACAGTTCACACACACAGATGCGTCTCTTCAGGCGCGGAATGTTCGCGATGGTCACGACCGCTCCGCATTTCCACCGCTCAGATGTTTTCCAGCGGCTGTATCTCATCACTGTACTGTGCTTGAAGTCTTTTGGAAACGTCGATCACCTGTTTCACGCCTTCATTCAGCAGAAATTTCCCAAAAGGTTCCGGCTTGACTCGAACGCCCCATAGACTAGTTCCGAAGCAGGACATTTGTTACAAAGCAGTGTGTCGTATTGTTGTGCTACAGTCTGGGTGTCATGAGTGTCTCCTATCTAATCTTAGACAGAGCAACGTAAGACGGCGTGCTGAATTCAAGGACACACAGACACAGAAAATAAAATCACAGACAGGCAGTGTGAAGTGAGACAGAGAGAGGAAGCATGGTGTGTGTTAGAGAGACGACCGGTGAGTGTGAACGGAAACCACAACGAGAGGAAAGATGGAGGGCTTATACGTGCTCGTGTTCCTACGATGAGCATCAGTTCCTCTAAATTATGTATATATACTGTACACACACACACACACACACACACGCACACATTTACTGAAACTCTACTAACGTCACCACAAACCACAAAAGCCCACGGCTTAGTGAGAGAAGATCTTTTGCTAAACCGTCTTCTAGAAATAGTGGACTGCTTTTAAGCTTCACTGTCTCTCACTGTCTCCGCAGAGTAAAAGTGAACATATCGAACGCAATAACACACGATAACACACGGCCAGAAACAGGTTTAGTACTCCAGTTTGGTTTGTTTTAATATTATAATCAGAAACCGAAGATAAGATGTCGGTGTAGAAGCGAGCTAGCGTAATCTCTGCAGCAAAAGAATGAAAAACCAGCATAAAACTAGCAGAATTTGCAGCCGTCTTGCTAATAAATATAAAACAAGGTGTTGAACTAGCATCGACAAGCTTAAGATCATTAGTCGTGTGTTTTAGATTTCACTTTTGTTTCAAATGCTAATTTTACCTAGCTTAACAAGATTTGTGTCAAATAATCAGTGTATTATACGATCGATAAATAAGAGCAAGTCTGCGGTGAGTGAGTCTTCTGGAGTGCATTCTGGGTAATCCTGATGATCTCACGGGTCAATCTGATAAACCACTGACATGATCTCTTCAACAGCAGCAATCAATTTCTCACCCATATATCGCGTGTGTGCGTGTGTGCGTGTGGGGTGATAGTCTGGTCGAGTGAGCAAAACAGGAAGCGAGAGTCGCTTCACACTACATGCGCTTCTGAGAATCTACTGTCTGTGTGTTTGTGTGTGTGTGTGTGTGTGTGTGTGTGTATGTGTATGTCCTGGATAGAGAAATATCCTGTTTATAGAAATCTTGTCAGAAGCATATATGTATACATCACACACACACACACACACACACACACACACACACACACACACACACCGTTTAGTTTGATCAAACTTAGGTTAGAACTTCTCTTCTAGAACTTCTACTCTTTACCTCTTTCTCTCATCACACCTAAAGCATCATGCACCCACAAAGAATTTGCATGACGTGCAATATTTAAAAAAAATCAGAAGTCAGAAGGCAAAACAAATGTATTTTATTCCTTATAGACTTGAGTTTATATGTAATGTGTATCGGAATGGCACAATCGAAAAAGAATAAAGAATAATCCCGGATCGACACGCTTACCTCTTAATATCATGCATTGCCCCTATTTGCACTGGTGATGGTATGCGGCCTTTTGTAATAATCGTGCATGAGGTCAGTTCTCGCGGGTGATGTCGCTGCCCATTCTTCTTGGAGAAAAGCCTCCTATTCCTGTAAATCTTTTGTTTGTTTTGCATGAACTGCATTTTTCAGATCTCCCCAAAGTGGCTCGATGACACAGAGGTCAGGAGACCGTGATGACCTTCCAGACCCTTTTAGGGTCAACTTGGCTTTGGCGGTCTGGGGATGGTAAGATTCTGGAGCTCTGAGAAAGCGTTCTCGGTTTCTCTGCGTCTTGGGAGAGGTCAGGGCTGGTGGCGATGGAACTGTAGCTCCGGATGAAGCGGCCGTAGAAGTTTGCGAATCCCAAGAATCTTTGAAGTTCCTGCCGTGAGGCGGGTGTGGGCCAGTTGGTGATGGCTTGGAGTTTGGCAGGCTCCCTCTCGATGCATGAGGGACCAGTGACGAACACAAATTGTCTGCCAGTATTTTCTGATAACATTCTGCATTCATCACACCATTAATTCTAACAAACTTCCCTAAAACATAAGAGATGCTTTACAGTGGGGATGGTGCACTTTTCACAGTAGGACTTGTTGACTCCTCTCCAAATATAAAGCTCATTTTGTGTCATCTCTCCACGCGACTCTTGTGCAGGTTCTGTCTGGTGTTCTGAGAGCGGCCCCTTATGTGCTGTGGGTGCAGGAACGGCTTTTGTTTGTCATTTGTGTTCAAATGTGAAAACACCAACACTACTTTTTTCCAGAACAGCCTGGATTTCTCATGAAGTTGTTGAACAATTGCTGAACAATTCTTCTGCCAGTAGTGGGTGAAATCTTCCTCTTATTCTCCACCTCTTCATCAGAGCTTTAACAGTCCTGACTGACATTTCAACGTGCTGAGATATCTCTTCATATCCTTTTCCTGCTTTATAAAGTCCAACTACCTTATCACACAGATCTAATGGATGTCCCTGGTTTTGTCTTCTCCAAGAAACCACATTCAGTCACGTCAGTGCATCACCTCATGAGTGTGTGTGTTTATAACTATTCTTTAGGGTTGTTGCATGGACCTGCATCTGCATGCATCTCTTTGGACTGTGGGAGGAAACCGAAGTATCTGGAAGAAACCCACCAAGCATGGGGAGAACATGCACACAGGTGGGAATCAAACCCAGACCCTGGTGGTTCAAGGCAACAGTGCTAATCACCAAACCACCATCATTAAATAAGAAAATATTCTTTTGTATTATCAGATATATTTTCCATATAAATGGCAGTTTTTAACAATTTGCAAACTTTTTTGAGCCCAGCTGTGACTGTGTGCGCGCGTGTCTCAAATTTGCATACTGTCATCTGGCACAGATTAGAGTGTGTAAGTGTGTATTTGTGTGTGCCTGTGCCTGATTGGAAACTTTTAAAGTGAAGTGACATTTCTCAGGAGTGAACATCAGGAGCCGTCGTCAACAACAACAAACACATGGTTCTGCTATTATATAACACAGAAAATCAGGAAACATCAGATACATAGTTAATAAACTCTTAGATTTAAAGGGTACTATCTCTTTAACAAGTGAACGCAGGTCTCAGTGTGTGTGTGTGTGTGTGTGTGTGTGTGTGTGTTAATGCCACAGCTTAAATACAAATCCTGCATTGAAGTGAAAGTAAAGCTCCCTCAGGCACACTGTTACTCAAGTCAAAGTCCTTCTTCTATATTCTGACTCGAGTTAAAAGTACTAATTTACTCAAATATTAAAAGTACTGAGGCTGCAACACCTGCTACATGACCGGGCCTTTCACAGAGAAGGTAACCCTTTGAAGACACGCCTGTGCTTAGAAGACACTTAGCTGATGCAGACAGCTGTTCTCTGAGGACTCGATAGTTGAGGACTGGTGTTTCCTACAGTCTACCCGAGTCTCCAGTAACGATCTGGACTCCATATGAACTTAAACACGTCTCCTGTGATACTGAACTTCCAGCCTCCTAACACACAGTATGAGTGCAGATCAAATCCCTGCTCTCCGTTATCACCCAGATGAGGATGGGTTCCCTGTTGAGTCTGGTTCCTCTCAAGGTTTCTTCCTGTTACCATCTCAGGGAGTTTTTCCCTCAGCACCGTCGCCCTCGACTCGTTCATCAGGGACAATCTGATCATTCTGATTCACACACCTTTCTTACATTTTGTACTCATTTCCTTAATTTTTCTTTTAATTCTGTAAAGCTGCTTTGAGATAAAGACAATTGACTATTTCCTGCTGTTTAATAAAGTATTTAATTAAATGACTTTAATGTAGAATCTGGTGTGTGTCTAGGAAGACTCAGGACTTTAGACAAGCTCTAGGCTCATGTTAATAAAACCGTTTATGGTGTGCCTGATTGGAAGCTCCATCTCTGTGCTGCCTCCTAGCGTCAGAAGAGAGTCTGTAGCTTAAAAAATCAAAATAAATCCTCTGAAGAGCTTCAAGGGAACATTCTGTTCAGAGCATTACTTTACAGCATTTGCCGTTTTAGGTCATTATACATCTGAGCAGTTAAGGGCCTTGTTCAATTGCCCAACAGGGGCAATTCAGTGTTAGTGGGGTTTGAACCTGGAACCAGCTACCCTTGTCCATTACATAACGTTTCTGTTGTATTCGAGTTTAAATTACTTTCGTCCGTGACTCTGATCAAGAAATCTCTCCGGATGTAATGGAAAGACTCCTTAGTTTAGTCCGTTACCATCAGCACTTCAACCACTGACTGATTATCGTTAACGTCTGATCAAGTGTGGCATGAAACGAATTCATGAGTGGCATGGTGGGAAAGTGCTCTCTCCCTCATCCAGAGCTCGCAAGTTTGTTTCCCTGGGTGATGCTGTAGACTCTCGCGTCCGGGGCCGAGTTCTCTCAGCGAGATGGGTTGGGAGGCACTTGACACTCTCACATTAACCAAGGCTCTGCAGCCACTCTTGGGCATCTGTGAGCTTATAAAAGTGAAAGGAGCTGATCATGCTGACCTCGGCATTACACCACCCCTAACTGTGCATGAGCGAGCAGTTCGAGAAGATGCAGTCAGCTGGCATCTTTGGTACATCTTTCTTGTTTGGATTTCCCTAACTGGTAGTATTAGCCGTAACATAGCAGCCCCCTGGTGACACAGTGCAGTGGGGGAGAATAATTCAGCATGAAACTGATGGAATAGAAGACACTTTAGTGTAAGAGCTTCTCTCCATCCACCTTAAGCCGCATGATGCTGGGGCACCAGTGGGATTTTATTTTATTTGCACAATTTTTATTGTATTTCTCCAAGTATCAGGAGCTTGATGTAGAAGTGGGAAATGTAAAATGTTTACCTAGAAATAATTCTAAATGAACTGGTAAATATTTTGTTCCTACCGCACAGGATGTGGTCAACAGTTTAGGGCCCTTCAGGATTACAGAGGAGTAGCGACCATCTCAGATGCAAAGCTATTGAAATTAATAAATTAAAATAATAAAACAGATGTGTAAGTCTGCAAACACACAAACTGCCGCATTTGAGAATCATGATCTATGAATCAATTTCCCCACCACCCCCTTTATTGTGAAGGAATCCTGTAGAGAGAGTATACCAGTCCTGTGGGAACGAAGTGGAAGATGTAGAACTCTGGAATGCGGGAGAAGCTTCCAGAAATAAAATTACTGAGAATTTATATAGGTAAAAAAAAAAAATTAAAAAATAAAGAAGCAGAAACACTTTGAGACCTAAACGAACCAAATTCAAGCCCCAAAATGTTTTATTTTTTAAACACTTATCATCAGCTGAAGGCAAAACGAAGAATATCAGAATTTCTTCAGCATCACATGTACACAAATGAAATAAAAAGATAAAAGAACTAAAGAAAGGTGACATTTTCAATCTCTTCACAACAAATTAATCTGAATCATGAAACTGCTGTGTGAAGCGAAGCGGTCCTGTTAGTCGCACAACATGCCGAGTAGTTGAGTGTGTGCGCGTGTTTTTTTCTTTTTTTCTTAAACAAGTGTAAACTTACAGACATCATAAACATACATATGTCGCTCACATCTGATTGGCTAAAGGAGAGCAGAGCGCTGTGATTTCGTTGGTCCAGCGTGCGACAGCTACCATGGATTGGTGCAGATTTTAATTTCCTTAATCATTAACAAAGCTGTTCCAGGATCAGTGGGATGTGGAATCATCTACTTACACAACTACACATTTAAAACCCATTCTCTCTGATCTGGGATCAGTTTACCTGGAATTATATAGATAGGACAGATATTCTAAGAGTCAGTCTGATCCTGGATCAGTGCCGAAGCGCGAGCGGCACACCGCGAGGCTAATCATCGATCACGGGTATTCCATCGTCATCTTCTGCCCCCTCCTGGACATCCTCTGCATCGGCAGCTGTCTCAGGCTCCTTGGCTCCTTCAGGTTCCTCTTCTTCCTCTTCCTCTTCTTTTGCTTCCACTCCAATATCATCTTCCTCCCCTTCTACCTCTCCTCCCCCTTCTCCTCCCTCAGCTTCCTTCTCCTCTTCTCCTTCCTCCATCTTGGATTCTTCCTCAGGTCCGTCTCCGTTTCCTATTGCATCAGGTTCACCTACGACGTCCTCGAGCTCCGCCTCATCCTGATTTTCATCTTGTTTGACTTCCTGTTTGAGCTCCGGATCGCCCTCGGACACCTCCATCATGGAGTCCTCGGGATCCTGGTCATCTGGGGCGTCGGTGAAGGGGTTTTCACCCTGATGGAAGAACAGAAGAACAAGAGGTCAAAAAAAAAAAAAAAAATCAAAATCATCCCCTTGTTGTTTATACGGAGCTGATCTGTAATGTGAACACACACCTTCAGGTAGCTCTCCAGCTTCTTGCCGATGACCTTGTGGTTGAGGATGCTCCTGGCCACGGACAGACTTGACCTCTTCGACTGCTCCATCATCCCCTGAAAGGGCAAAGAGAAAGAAGGTAAAGGTCAAAGACGATGCATGAGGTGTTGCACCAGAATGTCTGTGTGTATAATATATACACACACCTTGCGGTTGTAATTGTGCTCAGGAGATTTGAGGTGTTTCTGGATAAGTAGGAACTGCATGGGGATGTAGAGATCACATGCCGAGCAGTACGCCGCCTCCACCTTCTTCATGAAGTGCTCCATACCGATGTCTGCTCACACACACACACACACACACACACACACACACACACACACACACACACACACACAGTAGTCAGCATCAAACAAGAACAAAACAGAAAAAAATATTTAATCTGAAGTCCACTCACCTCTGGTCAGATCCTGCTCCCTCAACACCTGGCAGATGGTGGCACTGTGGTTCTCCAGTTGACCGATTCGCTGATCTGTCTTCTTATGTTTATCGTTGATGTATTCCTACACACACACACCTTTAGTGTTTAAAGCTCTAGAATGGAACTATATGGAATAAACACAGATTTTTGATTAGATGCCAACATGCAACTCTGAACCCTCTTTCCCCATGGAGCTCCTGGGAGTACCTGCAGGAACTCGGTGGTGGGTTTGGAGAGCTGGCTGGAAAGGAACCTGAAGTGATCCTTGTGGAATTTGCTCTCCAGATGAGCGGTCAGATCCTCGCTGTAGAACGAGCGGAACTTACAGGCGGAGCAAGCGAAGGTCACCCTGGAGATAGCACGGCTGCTGGGAGATGGTCATCATCATTACATCATCATCATGAGTAATACTGAACCTGTCTATACAGGTAGTCCCCTACTTACGAACGACTTCTGTCCCGAGTCAGATTTGCTCTCAAGTGAGTCATGTGGCCTTTGACATGAATATATAATATAAAACACATCAATCCACCTGACTTAATCAGTCACCCTTTCCCAACATCATGTGGCCAAAAACCGTAACCACACCTAATAAAATGGTTCTCGCACATGTCAAATAAAACAGTGCCGGGTCTGCGCCTTTAAATCACAAGGGGATCCTGGACATAAATTCGTAATTCTGGGACTACCTGTATTTTATTTTACACATGCACGCTTCGGACCTTTCAAAAAAGCCCCGCCTCTTCCTCAGCTTAGAAGCGGAAGGCGGAGTCTGTCTCCCTTGTTGTTGCTGCTGCTGCTGCTGCTGCTTTGGGGTTGACTGGGAGGTTTCTCCTTTACCAGCTGGTTCTGAGAGAGAGAGAGAGAGAGAGAGAGAGAGGGAGAGAGAGATATGATGAAGGTGTGGACCAGCCTGATTCATGAGTTGTATGATAAGATTTGTAGAACATTATTAAATCAGACGTGTCCCCGATCATGTCATGGTACTCACCAGTGCTCGGACCCTCAACCGCCGGCTCCGACTCCTGTTAAACAAACCAACACACTTTCAAAACTCACACCTGGACAGGTGTTCCAGAATGACAACACATTGCACAAGGTCAAACTTACAGCTGCAGGGGTCGCATCGTCGCTCTTCTCCTCTTTCGGTTCTGCCGTTTTCACTGGGGAGAAAATTTTATAAAAGTCCTCGTCATCTAAACTTCTGTTCGGCAAGTATTCAAGTCTGAACCATTTTCTGTTTCTGTAAGAACACGTTGACCTCAACCCTGATAAACACTAAACCCAATTTAACCAATTATGATCGTATTAGCCAACATACACATCAGATAACCGATCATGTTTTGCATAATGTTTCTCCAGAGCACATTCAAACTATTCAGCCGCACGCAAGTCGCTTACTTTCCGAAATCTTTCCCATTTTCTCCAGAACATGCACCACCACTAATTGTCTGAACCACACAGAACTTTATTTTCCAGACAGACAAGTCTGCATACTTTGGTACGTACCGTTCTCGTCTTTCTCGTCTCCCTCGGACTCAGTCTTGCCCATTTTAGACTCGGGCTCGTCGGCTGTAGTCGGCGTCTGCTTCCTCTTCTTCTGGCCATCGCGCTGAGGTTTTACAGGCTGCTTCAGTGACACAGCCACACACAACTTTAACTCACACACTCCATAATCAGGGGTACAGAACAAATTGACATTTCCATCACACAGACACACGCTTTTAGACAGACAGGGTACGACGCAAATAGATACGTCTCAAACAAAGCACACAGTGGACACAAGACGAACACCGGACATCATGAAGTGATACACGTCACGTGCACTTACCTTCACACACGCACACACACCTGGTAAAAACACTGCATGAAATTGTTATAAGCCCAGCCATGGGAACCGAATCTTTGATCTTGAGGACTAGGGGAACAGGTTTTGAGGGGTGTGTTTAGACTGGGCTGAGTGACAGTACAGGGCTGTTACATGTACACTGGGGTACGTGAGCAGATGTGACCTGTGACATGTTTAGAGTGGCAGGTGGAGTGAAATAATGTGATTTCCACTGTAATCTCCACTCGACAGGCTGGGCAGGCTGGACTAGGAGGGGTATCTACTACTTTTACTTCATTTTCTTTGTTTTTGTTTTCTATTTTTGCTTTTATTTTTCTGGTTCTTTTTGGGGTGGGTTGATGGTTCAAGTCCAGTGCTTTGCTGGAGGTACTTACTCGGTTGAGGGGTCTCTTGCGGGTGCGTTGTCGGTTGAAGTTTTTGCCCCCTCCAAAGTGCCGGACAGGATAGTCCTGGGAGGCATGATGAGGCTGGAACCCCCCACTTTCGGGGTACATGCGGTGGCTCAGGAGCGACGGCAGCTTGCCTCGCCCTGATGGGGAGTGGCCTTGCCCCCCACTCCGCCCACCTCCGCCCATCATAGAGGAATCCTGCCTGCGGCCAAAGCCGCGCCCACCTGGGCCTCCGCCCCTGTGCTGGGACCTCTGTCCCGCACCCCAGCCGGAGCCTGAGAAAGCATCTCGAGCATGCCGCATTTTGGCGTTTCCGTGGGAGGCAGAGCTGCCAAAGCCACCACCACCACCTCCAGCTCCGCCCATCGCCCCAAAGCCCATGCCTCCACGCTGGGCCATCATGTCGCCCCGGGAGTCACCAAATACAAGGTTACCAGATCTGTAGAGATCGCGGGGACCAAGGGCAGAGGAGCGAGAGTCGAAAGACTCGTACTGGTCAAACCTGCAGAAGGAGGTGCAGAGCAAGTAGAGATGAAGCATTGGCACCTCTGATTCCATACCTTCACTTTCCCTTTAAATTATTTACCACCAGCTTAAAAAGTATCAAAAAATAAATAAATAAAACAAACAAACAAACAAAAAAAGAATAAATTAATCTAAAATTTAACCCCACACTGATCTTTGGATGGCAAGTTGCATCGTTCTGCAAGTTGTCATTCATCCAAGCCATTCCCCACACCGATATCCAACTGGACAGCACTTTGGATAGTCCGTTTAAAAGGGAGGGAGGGAGGGGGGGGGGGGGGTTGTGAACCCACGCAGTCCCACCTGATGTTACAATTTGGGATGTTGCCTCCAAAAACGAGGATCGGGACCGGCTGTTACTTAAACGGGTTGTGACTATTAGTTTGGCTCGAGTGAACGAGATGCATAAACATCACAGGAATACAGGTGAAGGAATGGCCTCAGTGATGGGGGATTTAGTAATTACATCATGAGCAACAGCAGGGTACACAGGGCAATAAAACAGGAAACAGACTTTCCTTTGCGCTCGGGCAAAAAGCTCCAGGTCAGTTTCTCAGAAACGAGCTCTAGAGGGGGTCAGACTGTCAATTTATACCATAACATCACATCTAGAAGAGTGAAACGTGCTTTCCCAGTGTTCAGGTCAGGATCTAAGGCTCATCTAGGTCACCACTCATGTTATCATCTCACCAGGACATCTAGTCAAACTGCATGCAAATCCTAGCGCTAAATCACACGTACAAAGGTTTGCATCTGCTCAAGCTACCAGGAAGTCTGAACTGCACAAAAACTAAAGTCATGCAAAAATAAAAACAGTGTACTTTGGTCCTCACTCATGAGTTAATCCTGCTGCCTAAACATTCCCACACTATGAGCTTGATACAGGAGGTGATGAGATCCTCCACCATGGTCACTCTGGAAACTGAGACCAGTCTTTAGAACATCAAGTTTCATCCCCTAAATCTTACCACTCAACTCTAGTAACGCCCCTTTTCTGGTTAACATCCAGATCTTTATACACACTAACCCTTGTTCCTTATCGAAGATCTATAATAAACCTTTGAACTCGTTTACTTCCTGCTTCTTAAAATATGTCCAGGAAATAAGCAAACAAATAAACCGGTCCTACCTGTCGTTTCTCCCCCCTCCTTTCATCCCTCCCTCGAGCTGCGTTAGCATGTCGAGCCGCTGGTTGATCTTAGCGATCACGTCATCCGCGTTACCCCCGCCAGAGGACAGCAGGGAACCGGAGAGACCTCTTTTCATCTGTCCTCCGCCATATCCGCCGGACATGTTGTCCTTATAGCCATAAAGGTCATAACTGCCGGATCCTGGAAAAACGGAAAAAAAAGAAAAGAAAAAAAGGGGGGGTTGTGTTACATCTTAGTTTCGTTAACAAAAAGTTTCTTTTTAAATTTTATCTTACAACGACCAAAAAAAAAAACAAAAAAACGCATGAATCTTGAAACTTAATCACAGTAACAATCTCAGTGCCTTTACTGAAACGTGCAGTAAACACTTTATAGACAATGTCTGGATCTGTGTGTAAACCCCGGAGAACCAGAAAAAAAACCCCATAAAAATGTCTCACCTCTGCTGGAGGATCCTCCTCCTCCTCCGCCTCCTCCACCCCACCCGGAGAACCCTGATGAACAGAAACACAGTTAGGACTCTCTCTCTCTCACACATATATATATATATATATATATATATATATATATATATATATATATATATATATATATGATTTGTACCATGTCCCCTCCCGCTTGTGCCTTAACACCAACACGTTTTTCTTTCTTTTTTTGCTCTCCGTACTCGGGTGCATTTGTGTATTTCCACTCTGATACAGCAGGGGGCAGTGTACAACTAGTCGCTTTGTGGGGAAGTCAATCTAGCCTAGTTATTGTTACTTCAGAAAAAAATTAAGAAATGAAGAGGAACCCAGAGCCTTCCTAATCCTACCTTACAGAAGATGTGACTGCAGCGCGGTACACAGAAAAGGATTTCGGAGGAGACGGACGGCACTGATTATGTCGTCGCGACTAAACAAAGGTCTGCTTCAGCGTCCAGGTGACTAGCGTTTTTGGCTTCAATCTGTGATTTAATCAGCACAACCCCAGCACATAACCAGGGAAAAACCTCTAGTCATCCAGTAAGGGTTTAACACACACACACCTTCAGTGTGCGGGAGGAAGAGCCCACGTCTCCACACTGCTGTAATAATGAAAGCACAGATATATATTCCTGGACATGCTCTAGTGCACTGGATCCACTGTATAAGATCTATACACACTTTATACGTGTGTGTGTGCGCGTGTGTGTGTGTGATGAATCGAATCTAACCCAGGCTGTGCAATTCTACTTCCTGTTTAAGTGCACCATCTACTAATGCTCCAAGTCAAAAATATTTGTACACAAATTGACCGACTTATATACGTACACGTCTATGTAAAGCGCTGTATCTGTAGCGAGCTGTGATGGTTAGCGCCGGATGCTAACGCTAGTCATGCTAGCACAGCCGGCTCATCCTGACTAGCCGCTCTTTGTTTCTCTGATCAAAGAGTCAGCGGTTATGTTTCACAAACTACATCTGATTTACAATCATACAAAATACAACAATCACACCTGAAATGTAACGCACAGGCCGTGAGATAAATCTAAATTAAAATAGAAATCGTATAATTAAAAAAAAACAAAATGGCGCCGGTTAGGTCAGATTAGCAACCAGGCTAACGTTCCACACAGGATTAGCTAACTAGCTAATCGACGTCTACCGCACAAAACACACACACACACTCAATTTCAAACCATCAAACTCAAAACCTAATCGATATAACTTATTATTAATGTAATAAATGTCATAACACACCACCTGATCCGTATCCGCGGCCGTCCATATTCACAGAATTAATAAAACTCGCTCTGTTTCTACACAGCCGTCAGGACGCCAGACACAGCGGTTCCGCCCCAAAATGTTCCCTGTGTACTATGTAGGGCACTAGAAAGGGCACAGACGTAGGGGGTTAATTCGCCGCACACAGGCTCTATATATTGGGAGGAGGGAGACGTTTTAGTATGCAGCCCTCGCGCTCTGAGCGACAAATCCCATTGGATAAAATCTTTTAAATGACCACCATTGGTCCAATTAGAGTGTTGGGTGTATTTGCATAAAGGAAACGGTGCAACCAATCAGCGACGTGATTTATGTTAAAGCAGGCGGGATTCCATTGTCTTAGGGAAGTCACACTGCTATTATTGTTTTATTAGTTTCATTACATTTTTATCGTGGGAGTAAAATCATTTTTGGATTGATTATTTTTTATTTTTACTGCGTCACTCAGTCTAACTGTCTGAAGACTGATGATAATGATTATTATTAAATTCAACTTATTTTCTTTCTTTTTGCATTGCCAGTTTGCACTCTGTTTTCCTATGACATCATCTGTACTATTGTATTCATTTACTGTATATATAAATAACAATTACTTAATTACATTCTGCTCGGTTTTTTTTTCTTCCCACGTCAGTTATTTTATTTAACATGAAATGTAGAATGCAAACGAGCAAATCGGTCACAGAGTCGTTTGACGTGATTTGGCAAAATTTGTTACCTGCTCTATATAGACTATTTTTTTTATATACCACCCCATCTTTATCAGACTATATTACTGCCCCAGACTGACACGACCCACCTACTAAAACACCAATGTTCCATTTAAACTATAAAATACATGTATTCATGTCGGACCTGGCTGTCATGTGATGAGGATCAGACACGGCTTTGGGCATTTTAACAAATATTTTATTTCATATATTTATGATTGAACACGACAAAGTCGAACAGAGTAATATCTCAGAAACACAGAGTACTGAAACATATTCTCAAACAGAAGTCCTTCAAAATGCAATAAACTATATATAAATGTAATGCAGACAGATATTTATTATGAAGTTTTAATAAAACATGGCGTGCAGTCTGGTCCTAGCATTAACAAGTCAAATAAATATAAACGTTTAAATCGATACAAAAGATACCGATAAGCCACAATGGAAATAAAGAAGCGTTAAGAAGTCGTCACAACATCGAATCCTGACACACACACACACACACACACACACACACACACACAGAGAGAGAGAGAGAGAGAGAGAGAGAGAGAGAGAGAGAGACAAAGAGTTTAATAATCTATAAAACTCTAGCAGAGCTGAAACAGAGGATTCACGGTAATAAACAAACAGTCTCATCTGACATCATCATTACTTCAGAAAAAAAGATTATAATTATATTATATATACATATAGATATATATCTGAGAGTTTGATATAGAATACATCACTGGGCTTCTAAAGCTTTAGATGTGATTGTTTTCAGCTGATCAGTTCAGCAGGGTTCATTCTGTACTGAACCAGAACCAGAACCTTAAACTGTCTGAGCGCAGGAGACACACACGAAGACGCTTCCTAATAACACACACACACGAGAAAGAGAGAGTGTGTGTGTGTGTGAGGGGGGGTGATTATCTTTCGTTATGTTTCTCTGTATTCGCTCTACATCAGTACATTAATGATAATAAATGAAAATATACACACGTCTATTACATCACTACATTTTCTACAGAACAAATAACCTTCTGCTCTTTTCCTGCCCTCCTCCTGCAGTGGGCCGCTCTCTACAAACCTGCACCCAGATGAGGTGGGTTTGGCTTTTTGTTTGTTTTTGCACCTGCATTAATTTACATACAGCGGTACATCTGCATATGAATTGAATTTGAAACGCATCGTCCCATCGGAAATCGTCAGTTCGCCACTTCAGCGTGTCTCTGCGGGGGATGTAGTGTGTGTCGCGACATCATTACTGTATAAAGAGTCTACATGATGAAAATCCTCGCCTTGAGTGTAGATAAAGCGCACGTAGCCATGACAGCATGCAGGAAAAGGTTAGCACTTCATTAAAAAAAAAAATCAATAATAATAATAATAAAACAAAACATGCTCGGTGCGTCCTAAAGACTTTCCCTATAACAATGTGAGAAGATTCACCCATGTGGGAGGGAAAATTCCCAATCTGGCAACAGTAAGAATTATTGTAAGACAGTAAATGATCAACAGTCCAGTTGCAGGACCATGAAAACCTCCTGAAACTATAAACTATAACCTGATACGTAAAGTGTGCCGTGCTGTAACGTCGACTCTAACACCACCTACTGGTCAGAGGCAGTATGTTTAAGCACCGTTAATAAAATCTGTCTCGGCTGAGATCGTTAGCGTTAACGAGAGTTATTTAACGAGGAATAATTAGCATACACGATGCGTACATGCTAACAGACTTTGGTCGTCATCATGAGCCACTCTGGCCGTGTGGCGGGAAGTTTGGTTTTAATGAAAGGGAATAAAAAAGGCGTGGGTGGGCGGGGTTATCCAGGAGTGATGTGTTCTAGGGGAGGGGTCTGGTGGCGGCCTGCTCCTCGATGGTGAAGGTGTAGTTATACTGAGGAGAGAGACAGAGACGGATTATTGACGAGCTCGGGACAGGAGTTCAGGTCATGAGGTCATCAGGAGCCAA